>JASPKZ010000456.1:225000-501754 GCA_030220185.1 Diploptera punctata | reverse complement strand
TTGAATCGGAACACGGGAGTCCCTTAATGTGTGATGGCCACAGTTGCTCTTGCTATTGGTTACCTATTACGCTATGTTTTCAGTGACGGCCATTACAAGTCTTGGATTAGAGAAAAACAATCGGCATCCGAAAGTATTGAATGAATGACTCAAGCATCAAGTAACTACAAAAAAATGCCAAATGTTTTTGGACATTTTAGTGATTCTACTTGTAAAAATCTCAATTTAAAAACAACATTCCATGTCCATCATTCTAGCAGTAAATTCTCTATAAATTATAACATAATTTCAAAACTATTTCAAGATAGAATTTCTATTGCTTTTTAATAATAACTATTATAAATTCATTTATAGCAAAAAGACAAAAAAGAAGTTTAAATTTACATTGGTTGATTTCATGGATCTGCAACATCAAGATATAATAAGAACACAAACATTTTTACAAGATTGTGCAGCTTCTGTTTCAATGTATGAAGGATAATATACAAAAAAACATGGCGTGTAAGTGTAAAAATCTTTTTGTTGATTTTCATAAGAACATAATAAGCTATTTTTAATTTTATTATTCAAAGAAAAAGTAGCAAATTTTTGGGTCCCACACTGGGAGATATTAATGTTCAAGATTTCTTCTACAATAGGTCTCGAACAAGCGATTCTCCTATTGCTCGAGGACAAAATCAGGTGCCTTTAAAACCACTGAGGCTCTATGGTGCAGGGGACATACAACAGCAATTAATTTCAGGTTGTATTCCTGACAGGACTGTTACAGTCATAAGGAAATTTCCAACCCAACCTATTCTTTTACACCTCAGTAAACGTGTCCATTTGATTGAGTACATAATCCAATATGCCCAAGTTTTTACTAGGCTACATTTTTAATTTAAAATTTAAATGTCAGGGAAACCTCTAGAATATCAGAAACATACCAAAATGAGTTCTGTTGTCCTCAATTTTGAGATAACAGCCGCCCCAGGAATGGGGCAATGGACATGAAAGGATTGAGTTTTAAATATCTACAGTTTTAACAGCTAAAGGACGTGTACGCACACAAAGTTAGCTGTCAAGAAGTAATTAAAAGACAAGAATGATAAAGTAAGAGTAAGATCGCAAAATATTCAGTTATGGAGGAAACGTTGAGACCACGATGAGTGAAAATCTTTGGAAAACAATAAATGACATCCTACACTGCCACTTCCGAATTTCCTCATAGGTTTTTGGACATTCTGCCACATCTCTGAACTGTTTTACATTTTAAGGTTGAAGACCATCCAGTCGCAGTTCATCTTGGCAATAGATGTGATGTAATCTGACTTGAGGATACGGGTATGAACAATGTAAACCATTCTGTTAGCTGTGTAATGCCACGTGTTATTCATGGTAATACTCAGGAGAGAAGAAACAGAGACACCACCACTTCTTACTTATGATGTTGATCGTGTTCTGATGGATATATTTATCCATTGTCTACTCCGCCATCAACTGATTTGATATCCACGATGGAGGCTGGTTTTTGAATTGTAATGGTCCTCTTTTCAAGCTGAACTCCAGAGTTTTGCTTGTCCAATAAGCTTTAGTTCTGTGACAGGTAGATGCAAATGTTACAATTTATGATCGTGGTAGCGAACTAAGTAATTCCTGATTTTTTATCTTACCACATGGTCAGAAGAAGCAGCGGAGTGCTGCTCCATTACATCAACTGATTTTTAGGGATGCAATTTGAAAACTGATTTGCTCTTTATGGTCCCTGTGGCGTGATGCGGACGGGAGAGGTAATAAAATTGAAAAAAAGTTGTTCATGTATAATTACACTTCTTTTAAGGACATTGCTGATAGAAGATATAAATACAACAGATCACCAACGCCAAGTTTCAGGAAACTGTATTGCCTGTTGCTGGTTCCGCTTGAATGAATGTTGTGATTTTATTAGCATTACAGATTCTTGTCATACCACTTTCTACCTAAAAAGCGTTGGAAATATATAAAACCGTTATTCTCCAGTTATATTATATGCGGTGTGAAAAAGGGTCCATACTTAAAGGGACGAGAATTGTGTATCTGAGAATAAGTCATAGGAAGTTTTGGACGAAGAGATGACGACAGGGAAATGGATAGACTACATAAACAATTAAATATCTAATTTTATAGAAACGGATATAATAAGAAAAGTTTTAAGTTTGGTAGACTTGCGAGTGGCAGGGACATGTGGAACGAATTAAATGAAACAGGGGCCTAGAAACTGGTATGAATACTAGAGGAAAACCTAGTAGCTAGGCAATAATGAGGTGGGAGAATAAGTTTACCATGATTTGAGAAAGGACAGTATACAGTATATGATTAGAAAATAATTATTACAGGATAGGGATGTATGCGGAGTTTATGGCTGTGCGGAAATGCACATTTAATAGTGTTGTGGGTTAGCTATTATGTTATTATTTCTAGCAAATTCCAAAGGAATGGAAGTATTCAGTTTGTTCTCATGAAAATATTTTTGCAAAAAATTGCAGGTTTCGCCATCCTACCTGTAGACACGATATATCATGCGTAACGCTTCTAAGTGTCGCAATTGTTGTTTTCAGAACTAAATAGGTAAACGTAAGAAGTAATTCTTTCCCACGTTTTGTGGTGATGTTTTGAAGCAGCTAACTCCTTCATGCCCGGTGTTGTAGTACATTTTAAGGATTGGGTGTCCCAAAAGAATTTTTTGGGTTTCAAGGTCGGTTTATTTTCGGTTAGAGCTGCCAATCTCTTCTCAGGTCTGAAGTTGGTACACAGGATAGGCAAACACTTTAAAAATAACTAATAACTGATTTTTGTAGAAATAGTTATAAATTTATTCACTTTGTAGGTTCCCAGCAGATAAAGTAAATTTAAGTGGTATTATTCTTCACTGTCAATTAAAATAAATATTCTTTTCTTGTCTGAAATAATTATTCTTCTTGTATTAATATTGCCATTTTATTCTTGAGAAATCTTCTTGCTTCTATCTTTGTTGGAAGTTGTATGCAGAATGACTAGGTAATTCTTTTATATATTTTACATCACCATGATGGTAATTTTAAAATTCTATTGATTAATAGTTCTTTAAATATATGCTTTAAATTTGATTTGTTAAATCAAAAAGTTAATTGTTTTAACATCCAATCAGAGTTTAGTATACTTTTTATTTAATAATATTAAGTTAAGCAGGTGTTCTTATTACAGTTATAAAGGAAAGCTTTTATAATTCTGATAACAATGACTTAAAACAATTTTTAAAAGCATTATTTCGAAAGACTTATGTCATACAATTTCTTTACTTGTTACTGAGACATTTTATTCAATAATGAACAACCAATTAATTATTTATATGTTTTTCTTTACTTAAGTTATATTTAAATATTAAAAGAATTTAAAGTATAAAATTATTAATTTAACTTCTATATTTATTATGATTTTAAAATCCTCCTATAAACGCAATCAATAAAAAAGAGTAAAATTGTGTTCCCTAACCAGACAAATTCAACGATCAGCTGTAGGAGATCAGCTGAAAAGAAGAGTTTAGAAATCCCTCTAGCGGTTGTAATTTTCAAAGATTTCGCTACGAAACTCAGTATACGCCCATGCTTTCAGAATATTGCGGGGAAAGTTCTAAAAAAATAAGCGAAATCCAACCATTAGACCAGGGAGAAGGGGTTACCTGAAACCTGAAATTAAAAGGCGTTCTTTGTTTTCACCGTGGGCAGACACATTTAATGAACTAGCATGAGAAAATGATTTCTTTTAATTAACGAAAGACTATATAATTACGTAAACCAGCTAAACTGGATCATAAATTCGGCTTGCTGTTCCTGTTTGACGGTCTTTCTTTACTATTAATTCTATTGTGACGATATGCTGAACTCATGTCACTGGTTGACATGTATGGGTAAAAAGAGGCGAAACTAAATTAGTTGGTTGTTAAACACTCGCATTAATACCCCCACGGGGAAAAAATTGTTATCAGATAGATTATTATTATTATTATTAGTATTATTTATTAATATGTTGGTAAATGTTCTATTACGGAGTTGCGCACATGTTAACATCAATCTTTCTTTGAGTGGAGCGAGTGTTAGATTCAACTATTAACAAAAATATAACGTGTTGCCAACTTCATGCATTGCGCGGCGTTTTTTTTACTTTAAGAGAGCAATTTGTGCTTCCAGATGTCACGTATAACATTAAAGCAGTACTATTAACAAAACAAGCAAATTACTTCACAAAATGTGACGCGAATTTTTTCCTACCTTCCAATAATACACCTTGCGCATGCGTACAGACGCGAAGCAGTTCAAACTGTAGAATCTAGGATTGCAGCCAACATATAGACGATATTTTTAAATCGCGTTTGCCAACGAACCTAGAGGCTAACCTAACACAATTTAAGTACTCTATACCCGTGAAGAATGCACTCTGGTTTTGTTTAGTGTAAGTTAATTAGTAATGATTCTATGTTGGCTGCAACTGGTAGACAGAATATTCGTTAAAATCAATATAACTGTCACGTCTTCATGTAGTTAAATATAGTCAAAAAATACGTATGTTCAAAAATAGTTAGAAGCATGTAAAAATCATTGTAAAAGAGGATAATAATTTGAAATATGAAATCGTGAGATGATTTAAGTTGAACAGAAAATTAAAGCAAACCACTGGAAATATTGCCAAAAATTGATTTGTGTGTTTTTGTTACAGGTCTGGTTTCTTATGACAACAGCTATCTTGACAACAGGATTTGCAAGTGGTGACGTACCTAAACCGTTGAAAAGAACGGTTGTTCCGTACGTTATTCGTCTGACAGTGACGACCACGGTTGCGGAAGGCGATATGCATTGCGTGGGCACAATTCTGGACCAAAATCCTGGTTACTCGACAATCAAGAATGCTTTATGATGGATGAGATTTTATGGATAACTTACTATTATGGAGATAGGATTAAAATAAAATATGAGGGTACGAATCGCACATATAAAACCTGTGTTTTGCGCCTGATAAAATTGTGCACGACATACAAACAACAAAAGGAGAACACGTTTTCTATCTTTAAAGATAACATTTGTCTTGTTTAACTGGATAAGCGAATCACATTCAAAGATGAATACCAAACCAGTGTGCATTACAAGTTATATACGGAAATTAAAGGAAAGTGCTCATCTGTTGCATTTTTATATTAGACGATTTATACATAATGGAAACTGTTGATTTAAAATGCCACATTAAAAAAACATTCTTCAACTCAAGTTGTGTTAGAAGACTTGAGCAGTTTGTTATTGTTATTGGAAGAAGGGAGTCCTGCAATGTGTGACGGCAAACAAGTTACAGTTGCTGGACTACGTTTTGATTTGTCCTCTGTTTTCACGTGGTGCGGCCATTACAACCTTTGTGTATAGAGGGAAAAATTGGCTCCAAAGTGTTTGATAAATGCAATCATCCAACAAGTAGCGATCAAAACTTATCCAATTGTTTTTTGTACTTTGTGGTGATTCTACTTTTAAAAATCTCAATTTAAAAACATTTTACGTCAGTTCACCCTGGCAGACAAATTCTCTACAATTATAACATAATTTCAAAATTAAAATGTTCTATTTGCTTTTTAATAATGAATATTACAAACGCATTTTATAGTAAAAATAAAAAAGAAGTTACATTTGTATTCGGTTGTTTTCATGTGTATCTGCAACATCAAGATAGTAATAAGAACACAATATTTACAAGATTTGTGCAGCTTCTGTCACAATGTATGAAGATAATTTTTTTCAAAAAACAAGAGTGTGTGGTGTAACATAATTTTTGCTTGATTTCAAATAAATTATATAAATATATTCTGAATTGTATTATTTATTAGCCGGATTTGAACCTGCGAAGGTCGGAACCAGAGGCAAAGAGCTTAATCACTAGTCCACCGCGACCAACATTATTATGATTATTATTTATTGATATGTTGGTAAAATTGTGTATGTTCTATGAGAGCACACATTAACATAAAATTGCATTTTCCAGCTTTAGAGTGGAGCGTGTCATTATAAATGTACTTTATGCATTGGCGGCGTTATACCTTTAAGAGAGCTTTCAAATGTCATGTATACATTAAACCGTTACTATGAGTATTAAGAAAACGAGAAAAAACTTTACAACACGTGACGCGATTTTTCTCCCCCCCCTACTTTCCAAAAATACACCTTGTGCATGCGAACAAACGCGAAGCAATTGAAACTGTGGAATCACGGAATGCAGTCAACATATGCACGATATTTGAAATCGCGTTGCCAATCAACCTGAAAGCTAACTTAACGCAATTTAAGTACTCGTAACTTTGAAAGAATGCACGCTGATTTTTTTTGTGTGTTTCCTTATTAGTACAGACTTTGTTGGCTGCAGTGTAACACAGAATATTCGTTAAAATCAATATGGCCGCTACACCTTCATGCAGTTTAATATCGTGAAATATATATATATATATATATATATATATATATATATTCAAATTATTGTAAGAAAACATGAAGAATCACTGTAAATGATGTGGAATTATATGAAAAACGAAACCCTAAGAATACAATTTGGGAGGAGTTTATGAAAGTCGCGTCACACGTTGTAAAGTTTAATTGAAAACAAAAACAAACTGTATGAAATACTTGTCACAAATTGATTTATGTTTCTGTTTGTTACAGGTCTGGTTTTCTTATGACAACAGTTGTCTGTGCAAGTGATGACGTACCTAAATCGGCGAACAGAGCGCTAGTTCCGTACGTTATTCGTCTCGTAGTAAAATATGATTCCGGTGGTCTTTTTGGAAGGAGTAAGTACTCATATTGTGTGGGCACAATTCTGACGAACAGGTGGTTACTCACGTCTCAAAAATGCTTTCCCACTTACCATTATCGCATAGAAGCGATAACTTACTATTATGGAGATACAGTTATAATTGATGATAACAATGAAAACCGCACAAAAAGGCCCGAGTGTCCTGGCGACAAAACAGAATACATAGAAACATCAAAAGAAGACTTGATAATATTTAAACATAACATATGTCTCTGTTCAACTGTACAAGCACATCCCATTCAACGAACGAATACAAACCAGTGTGCATTACAAGTTCTATGGAAATTAAAGGGAACTGTTCATCTGTTGGATTTAATAAGACGGTTGGTACTACACACACGCTGGCAACTGTTGATTTAAAATACCAAGTTAAAAAAATATTCTACAAATCAAATGTAGATGTTGATTTAGAAGGAAACTTGACGTTGGTATTGGAAGAGGGGAGTCCTGTAATGTGTGACGGCAAACAAATAGCCGTTGTTTCACGACCTGAAAATTATTTTCTGTTTTCACTGAGCGGCCGTTACAAATCTTGGATAGAGAAAAAAACTGGCTTCAAGGTGTTTGATAAATGCAACCATGGTTTAAGTACCTATCAAAACTTTTCCAACTGTCTTTTCTACTTTTTACCGATTCTACTTTTAAAAATATCAATTTAAAAACAACATTTTACGTCCGTTCATTCTAGGAGATAAATTCTCTACAATTATAACATAATTTCAAAATTATTTCAAGATTAGAATGTTCTATTTGCTTTTTAATAATAGACATTACAAACTCATTTTATAGGGAAAAAAAAAGGAAGTTAAATTTGTATTTGATTGTTTTGATGTGTATCTGCAACATCAAGATAGTAATAAGAACACAACATTTACAAGATTTGTGCAGCTTCTGTCACAATGTATGAAGATAATATTTTTAAAAAATCATGAGTGTTAAGTGTAAAATACTTTTTTTGTTTAATTTAAAATAAATTATTATACATATATTTTCAATTTTATTGTTCATTATTTCAATTAAAATTAAAAAAAACCTATCGGTCCCACATTGGTAGATATTCGATAACAAAATTGTTTCTCCAATGGGAATTCGAATAAGCGCTGTCCTATAGCTCTGATGCAAATCATGGTGCCTTAAACCACTAGGCTATATTTCAGAGGATACAGGCCTACAAACAACAACTGTTGCCTGTCCTACGGATCTGTGCCCCCGTAAGATATGCGAACTAAAGCCCACTTCCTTTCTGTCCTGGGCAAATCATTTCCCTTCTTGCATGCATATATCTTTCTCTTTTCAATATCTCTCTTGCACTTGCACTCCAGTGTTGTCAACTCGACTCCAACCTTGCATTTTTCAATATTCAAAAGCCATGACACTGATGGGAAGTTTGGCAACGTCCCTGCTCTTTAAGTTACCTTGGCTGCCGTTTGACGTAGTGGGAGGGGAGTGCGGTGAAATGGTGTGAGTACCGAGATGTACTTTTCTAAGAACGATGTCAGCGCTGTCGGGGCACAGATCCGTTGGTCCGAGTATTTCATGTTGTATTCCTGACAGGATTATTACAGTCAACAAGCAATTTTCCAACCATCTTTTCCTTGGGCACCTCAGCGACCTTCTTCCATTTGATTGATACTTGAAAACAGAGGGCGGAGTCTTGGTCACGAACATTTTGAGTTGTAACGCGCGATTCACAGGAATAAAAAATTACGAAGTTTCCCTTCCCCCCAATGAAGAGTGATATCTTATGCACAGGAAGCCGGCGAACGCTTAGCTGAGTGCCCAATGACTTCAATCGTAAACATGAGGTCACATGATCGATTACCAATGAAATTAATGTTTTAATTATTGCAATGCTTTATATCGGCCGCGGTGGACTAGTAGTTATGCTCCTTGCCTCTGGTCCCAAGGGTCGCGGGTTCAAACCGGCCGGGGTCGATGGATTTTTTTAGGATGGAAAAATCCAAGGAACAATTCCTCCGGGGGTGACTTTAAGCCGTGGGTCCCGAGTCTGAAGATTTTCAGGCTCGTAAAAGATCCTTAAGCATGAATGGAAAGCCTCTAAGCAAAATTTATCAAATTTTCCCGTCCTAGTACTACCTTGGTTTCCTAGATGTCAGTATGAGGCGGAACGCTGCCCACGTGCCTCTCCAATGACATCTATAAGAAAACAAGTATAACTAAATTAGTATGGTTCAATTTCTTCCCTGTAGGGGGAGAGACCCTAAATCTCTTTGAGGGAAACAAGAGCTTACAAGATACAAGAAGACAGTGCTTTATATTACATTTCTAATTGTTTGAAATAACGAACTAATCATTCGGAAGTAGTAATACTATCATTGACATTATTATTATTATTATTATTATTATTATTATTATTATCATCATCATCATTTCTATTATTATTCTATGCCCTGGTTTGTCTCAACGAGACGCAGGCGCTCCTTCCCCACAGGGAACAAATTGAACCATACTAATTTAAATACTTTTTCGGATAGATGTCATTGAGTGGCCCCGTGTTAGAGTTCCGCCTTGTAGTGACTTCAATACTAGGACGGGAAAATTCTGTAAATTTTGGTTAGATGTCTTTTTATTCGGGCTTATGGATCTTTTATGAGCTTAAAAATCTTCAGACTCGGGACCCACGGTTTGAAGTCCCACCTGGGGGACTTGCCTCTTGGTATTTTCTATCCTAAAAAAATCCAACGACCGCGGCAGGGTTTGAACCTGCGACCCTCGGGACCAGAGGCAAGGAGCACAATCACTAGCCTACATATTTATTATTATTATTATTATTATTTATTTATATCTTGATAAAGTGTGTATGTTCTATTAGAGCACATGTTAACATAAAATTGCATTTTCCAACTTTAGAGTGGAGCGTGTCATTATAAACGTAACTGTATGCATTGGCGGCGTTATACCTTTAAGAGAGCAATTTGTGCTTTCAAACGTCACGTGTACATTAAAGCAATACTATTAAGAAAACAAGCAAATACTTTAGAGCATGTGACGCGAATTTATTCCTAACTTCCAATCATACACTTTGCGCATGCGTATAGATGCGATGTGGTTTAAATTATGGAATCAAGGGATGTAGCCAACATATACACCATGTTTTAACTCGCGTTACCAACGAACCTATAAGCTAACGTAACGCAATGTAAGTATTTTAACTGTGAAAGAATGCACGCTGATTTTACATAGCTTAGGTTAATTAGTACGGACTCTATGTTGACTGCAGTCGAACACTGAATATTCGTTAAAATCAATATGGCTGTCACATCTTCATGGGGTTCAATATCGTGAAAATATGCATATTCAAATTATTGTTAGGAAACATGTAAAAGTCATTGTAAACGATATATAATTTGAACAATGAAAGTTCAAGAATAAAATTTTGGAGGAGGTTAAGAAGGAATTTAAAAAGTCGCGTCACAGGTTGTAAAGTTTAACAGAAAACAAAAGCAAATCACGTTAAATACTTGTCACAAATTAATTTGTGTGTTTCTGTTTGTTACAGGTCTGGTTTTCTTATGACAACAGCTATCTTGATAACAGGCTGTGCAAGTGGTGACGTACCTAAACCGGTGAACAGAACGGTTGTTCCGTACGTTATTCGTCTGATAATTAGGTATCGTAACGATGTATCCGGCGAAGGCGATAAGCATTGTGTGGGCACAATTCTCACCAAATCCTGGTTACTCATGGTTCGAGAATGCTTTAAAGCGGATAAGATTTTGTCGATAAATTACTATTATGGAGATAGAATTACAATAAAATCTCAGGGTACGAATAACACAAAAAAACCTGTGTGTTACGGTGATCGTGAATCGTACCTAGTTTATACATCAAAAGAAGAAAAGACTCTTATCTTTAAAGATAGCATTTGTCTTGTTGAACTGGATAAGCCAATCACATTCAACGATGAATACAAACCAGTGTGCATTACAAGTTCTACGGAAATTAAAGGAAACTGTTCATTTGTTGGATTTTTGAAAACAAACGATTTACACATAATGGAATCTGTTGATTTAAAATATCAAGTTAAAAAAACATTCTTTAACTCAAATGTAGAACTTGAGGTACAAAATAAGGACAGTTTTCATTTGATATCGGAACACGGGAGTCCCTTAATGTGTGATGGCCAACAAGTTGCTCTTGCTATTGGTACATATTACGCTATGTTTTCACTGACCGGCCATTACAAGTCTTGGATAGAGAAAACAATCGGCTCCGAAGTATTTGATGAATGCAATCAAGCATCAAGTAACTACAAAAAAAATGCCAACTGTTTTTTGTACATTTTAGTGATTCTACTTTTAAAAATCTCAATTTAAAAACAACATTCCATGTCCATCATTCTAGCAGATAAATTCTCTATAATTATAACATAATTTCAAAACTATTTCAAGATTAGAATCTTCTATTTGCTTTTTAATAATAAATATTATAAACTCATTTTATAGCAAAAAGAAAAAAGAAGTTAAATTTACATTTGGTTGATTTCATGTGTATCTGCTGTCTCAATGTATGAAGATAATATTACAAAAAAACATGAGTGTTAAGTGTAAAATTCTTTTGTTTATTTACAAATAAATAATAAAGCTATTTTTAATTTTATTATTCCAAATAAAATTAGCAAATTCTGTTGGGTCCCACACTGGGAGATATTCAATGTCAAGATTTCTTCTACAATACTGTCTCGAACAAGCGATCTCCTATTGCTCTGAGGCAAATCATGGTGCCTTAAACCACTCGGCTATGGTGCAGGGGACATACACACATCAATTACATTTCATGTTGTATTCCTGGCAGGACTGTTACAGTCAATAAGGAAATTTCCAACCACCTATTTCTTTTACACCTCAGTAAACGTGTCCCATTTGATTGGTACATAATCCAATTATGCCCAAGTTTTTACTAGGCTACATTTTTTTAATTTTAAAATTTAAGTCATTAACCAAAATGAGTTCTGTTGTCTCAATTTTGAGATAACAGCCGTCCCAGGAATGGGGCAATGCACATGGAAGGTATTGTAGTTTATAAATATCTACAGTTTTTACAGCTAAAGGACGTTTACGCACATGAATGTTAGCTGTCAATAAGTAATTAAAAGGACAGAAATGGTAGTAAGAATAATATATCGGCAAAATATTAAGTTATGGAAGAAACGTTGAGCCAAACTATGAGTGAAATCTTTGAAAACAATTATCATGACATCCTACACTGCACTTCCGATATTTCCTCATAGTGTTTTTGTGACATTCTGCGCATCTGAACTGTTTACTAGTACATGGTGAAGACCATCCAGTCGCAATTCATCTTGCAATTAGATGTGATGTAATCTGACTTGAGGATACTGGGTCTGAACAATGTAACCATCTGTTAGTCTGTGTAACTGCCACGTGTTATTCATGGTAATACTCAGGAGAGAAGAAACAAGAGATCACCACCACTTCTTACTTATGATGTTGATCGTGTATGATGATATATTTTGATCCATTCTGTCTACTCCTCCCATCAAATGATTATATTCCACGATGGAGGCTGGTTGTTGAATGAAAATGTTCCTCTTTTCAGCTGCACTCCAGAGTTTTGCTTGTCCAATAAGTTTAGTTCCTGTGCAGGTAGATGCAACTGTTACAATATTATGATCGTGGTAGCGAACTAAAGTAATTCCTGATTTTTTATCTGTCACCTGGTCATAAGAGCAGCGGATGTGCTTCTCCATTACATCAACTGATTTTAGGGATGCAATTTGAAACTGATTTGCTCTTATGGTCCCTGTGGCGTGATGGCCGGCCGGGAGAGGTAATAAAATGAAAAAAGTTGTTCATGTATAATTACACTTTCTTCTTAAGACATTTCTGATAGAAGATCTAATACAACAGATCCACCAACGCCAAGTTCAGGAACTGTATTGCCTGTTGCTGGTTCCGCTTGAATGAAATGTTGTGCATTTTATTAGCCATTACAGAATTCTTGTCATACCAATTTCTACCAAAAAACGTTAAATTGAAAATATATAAAACCGTTATTCTCCAGGTTATATTATATGGGTGTGAAAAATAGGTCCTACTTTAAGGGACGAGAATTGTGTATCTGAGAATAAATACATTAGGAAAATTATTGGACCGAAGAGAGATGAACAGACAGGTGAATGGATAAGACTACGTAACAATTAACTATATAATTTTTATAGGAAACCGGATATAAGAAAGTTAAGTTTTGTAGACTGCGATGGCAGGACATGTGGCACGAATGGAAAATGAAAGAGGGACCTAGAAACTTGTTGTATGAATATTAGAGGAAAACCTAGTAGCTAGGCCAATAATGAGGTGGGAGAATAATGTTTACCATGATTTGAGAAAGGACAGTTATATAGTATATGATTAGAAATAACTATCTCAGGATAGGGATGTATGGAGAGTTTATGACTGTGCGGCCGTGCACATTTAGCCGTGCAGCTATTATTGTTATTTTTAGCAAATTCCAAAGGAATGAAGCTATTCAGGTTGTTCTCATGAAAAGATTTTTGAAAAAAAAATTACAGATGTTCGCCCATCCTATTTAGTAGATACCGAAAATTACCATCACCGATATACATGCGTGTGTAACGTTAAAGCTTCTCATTCCAGCAATTGTTGTTTATCAGAACTAAACTAGGTATAACGCAATCAATAAAAAAAGAGTAAAATTGTGTTCCCTAACCAGAAAAATTCAACGATCAGGTGTAGGAGATCAGCTGAAAAGAAGAGTTAGAAATCCCTCTAGCGGTTGTAATTTTCAAAGATTCGCTACGAAACTCAGTATATGTCTATTCTTTCAGAATATTGCGAGGAAAGTTCTAAAAAAATAAGCGAAATCCAACCATTATACCTGGGAGAAGGGGTTACTTGAAACCTGAAATTAAAAGGCGTTCTTTGTTTTCACCGTGGTCCGACACATTTAATGAACTGGCATGAGAAAATGAGTTCTTTTAATTAACGAAAGACATATATATTACGTAAGCCAGCTACACTAGATCATAAATTCGGCTTGCTGTTCCTGTTTGATGGACTTTCATTACTATTAATTCTATTGTGGCGATATGCTGAACTCATGTCACTGGTTGACATGTATGGGTAAAAAGAGGCGAAACTAAATTAGCTTGGTTGAAACACTCGCATTAATACCCGCACGGAGAAAACTTGTTATCAGATAGATTATTATTATTATTATTATTATTATTTATTAATATGTTGGTAAATGTTCTATTACGGAGTAGCGCACATGTTAACATAAATCTGCATTTCCTTTCTTTTGAGTGTTAGATTCAACTATTTAACAAAATATAACGTGTTGCCTATTTCATGCATTGGCGGCGTTTTACCTTTAAGAGAGCAATTTGTGCTTTCAGATGTCACCTATACATTAAAGCAGTACTATTAACAAAACAAGCAAATACTTCACAACATGTGACGCGAATTTTTTCCTACCTTCCAATAGTACACCTTGCCCATGCGTACAGACGCGAAGCAGTTCAAACTGTAGAATCTAGGGATGCAGCCAACATATAGACGATATATTAAATCGCGTTGCCAACGAACCTAGAGGCTAACCTAACACAATTTAAGAACTCTAACCCGTGAAAGAATGCACTCTGGTTTTGTTTAGTGTAAGTTAATTAGTAATGATTCTATGTTGGCTGCACTGGTACACAGAATATTCGTTAAAATCAATATAACTGCCACGTCTTCATGTAGTTAAATATCATCAAAAAATACGTATGTTCAAATAATCGTTAGGAAGCATGTAAAAATCATTGTAAATGATGAAAAATAATTTGAAATATGAAAACGTAGGATTCTTAAGTTTAACAGAAAATTAAAGCAAACCACTGGAAATACTTGCCAAAAATTGATTTGTGTGTTTTTGTTACAGGTCTGGTTTGCTTATGACAACAGCTATCTTGATAACAGGCTGTGCAAGTGGTGACGTACCTAAACCGTTGAAAAGAACGGCTGTTCCGTACGTTATTCGTCTGACAGTGACGACACGATTGCGGAAGGCGATATGCATTGTGTGGGCAGAATTCTGACCAAATCCTGGTTATTCAACAATGCTTTATGAAGGATGAGATTTTATGGTTAAAATAGTATTATGGAGATATAATTAAAATAAAATATGAGGGTACGAATCGCACATATAAAACCTGTGTTTTACGCTGATAAAGTTGTGCAGGACATACAAATATCAAAAGGAGAACACGTTTCTATCTTTAAAGATAACATTTGTCTTGTTGAACTGGATAAGCCAATCACATTCAACGATGTATCCAAACCAGTGTGCATTACAAGTTCTACTGAAATTAAAGGAAAATGCTCATCTGTTGCATTTTTTATATTAGACGATTTATACATAATGGAAACTGTTGATTTAAAATGCCACATTAAAAAAAACATTCTTCAACTCAAGTTGTGTTAGAAGACTTGAGCAGTTTGTTATTGTTATTGGAAGAAGGGAGTCCTGCAATGTGTGACGGCAAACAAGTTACAGTTGCTGGACTACGTTTTGATTTGTCTCTGTTTTCACTGTGCGGCCATTACAAACCTTGTATAGAGGGAAAAATTGGCTCCAAAGTGTTTGATAAATGCAATCATCCAACAAGTAGCGATCAAAACTTATCCAATTGTTTTTTGTACTTTGTGGTGATTCTACTTTTAAAAATCTCAATTTAAAAACATTTTACGTCAGTTCACCCTGGCAGACAAATTCTCTACAATTATAACATAATTTCAAAATTAAAATGTTCTATTTGCTTTTTAATAATGAATATTACAAACGCATTTTATAGTAAAAATAAAAAAGAAGTTACATTTGTATTCGGTTGTTTTCATGTGTATCTGCAATATCAAGATAGTAATAAGAACACAATATTTACAAGATTTGTGCAGCTTCTGTCACAATGTATGAAGATATTTTTTTTCAAAAAACAAGAGTGTGTGGTGTAATATAATTCTTGTTTGATTTCAAATAAATTATATAAATATATTCTGAATTGTATTATTTATTAGCCGGATTTGAACCTGCGAAGGTCGGAACCAGAGGCAAGGAGCTTAATCACTAGTCCACCGCGACCAACATTATTATGATTATTATTTATTGATATGTTGGTAAAATTGTGTATGTTCTATTAGAGCACACATTAACATAAAATTGCATTTTCCAGCTTTAGAGTGGAGCGTGTCATTATAAATGTACTTTATGCATTGGCGGCGTTATACCTTTAAGAGAGCTTTCAAATGTCATGTATACATTAAACCGTTACTATGAGTATTAAGAAAACGAGAAAAAACTTTACAACACGTGACGCGATTTTTCTCCCCCCCCTACTTTCCAAAAATACACCTTGTGCATGCGAACAAACGCGAAGCAATTGAAACTGTGGAATCACGGAATGCAGTCAACATATGCACGATATTTGAAATCGCGTTGCCAACCAACCTAAAAGCTAACTTAACGCAATTTAAGTACTCGTAACTTTGAAAGAATGCACGCTGATTTTTTTTTTTGTGTTTCGTTATTAGTACAGACTTTGTTGGCTGCAGTGTAACACAGAATATTCGTTAAAATCAATATGGCCGCTACATGCAGTTCAATATCGTGAAAATATATATATATATATATATATATATATATATATATATATATATTCAAATTATTGTAAGAAAACATGAAGAATCACTGTAAATGATGTGGAATTATATGAAAAACGAAACCCTAAGAATAAAATTTGGGAGGAGTTTATGAAGGATTTAAAAAAAGTCGCGTCACACGTTGTAAAGTTTAATTGAAAACAAAAACAAACTACATGAAATACTTGTCACAAATTGATTTATGTTTCTGTTTGTTACAGGTCTGGTTTTCTTATGACAACAACTGTCTGTGCAAGTGATGACGTACCTAAACCGGCGAACAGAACGTACGTTATTCGTCTCGTAGTAAAATATGATTCCGGTGATCTTTATGGAACGATTAAGTACTCATATTGTGTGGGCACAATTCTGACGAACAGGTGGTTACTCACGTCGCAACAATGCTTTCCCACTTACCATTATAGCATAGAAGCAATAACTTACTATTATGGAGATACAGTTATAATTGATGATAACAATGAAAACCGCACAAAAAGGCCCGAGTGTCCTGGCGACAGAAGAGAATACATAGAAACATCAAAAGAAGACTTGATAATATTTAAACATAACATATGTCTTGTTCAACTGTACAAGCACATCCCATTCAACGACGAATACAAACCAGTGTGCATTACAAGTTCTATGGAAATTAAAAAACTGTTCATCTGTTGGATTTAATAAGACGGTTGGTACTACACACACGCTGGCAACTGTTGATTTAAAATACCAAGTTAAAAAAATATTCTACAAATCAAATGTAGATGTTGATTTAGAAGGAAACTTGACGTTGTTATTGGAAGAGGGGAGTCCTGTAATGTGTGACGGCAAACAAGTTGCCGTTGTTTCACGACCTGAAAATTATTTTCTGTTTTCACTGAGCGGCCGTTACAAATCTTGGATAGAGAAAACAACTGGCTTCAAAGTGTTTGATAAATGCAACCATGGTTCAAGTACCTATCAAAACTTTTCCAACTGTTTTTTGTACTTTTTACCGATTCTACTTTTAAAAATCTCAATTTAAAAACAATATTTTACGTCCGTTCATTCTAGCAGATAAATTCTCTACAATTATAACATAATTTCAAAATTATTTCAAGATTAGAATGTTCTATTTGCTTGTTAATAATAAATATTACAAACTCATTTTAATAGCAAAAAGAAAATTTGTATTCGGTTGTTTTCATGTGTATCTGCAACATCAAGATAGTAATAAGAACACAACATTTACAAGATTTGTGCAGCTTCTGTCACAATGTATGAAGATAATATTACAAAAATCATGAGTGTTAAGTGTAAGATACTTTTTTGCGTAATTTCAAATAAAATATCATAAATATATTTTTAATTTTATTGTTCATTATTTCAATTAAAATTAGAAAAGCCTGGTTTAATTTAATCGTTTTCATTACAATCATTCTTACTTGCAGCCATTTTATGCGAAATTGCTATGACAGCCTGCTGTAATCACAACAATTATTTTCGGCATTTAGTATATATACATTGGCCAGACTGCTAATGTCAGTCAATTGTCTATAATGAACGCAAATATTTTGAACAAAGATGTCATTATTTTACTATTATTTATTATTTTGAAAACACCATCGAGCAAAAAATAATGTACAACACACGTTTGTGAAGTGTTTTAGAGAGTCTTGGTAGTTTGCTCGCTTGTGTAAAAACCACTTGCTAACCTCGTATTGTAATATGATGTAGCAAGTGCATTAACTTGCACCCATGTCTCCATCACTCATTCCTGAATCACAATAGCCAACTTATGAAAAAAACATCAACTTTATATAGTTTTGACCTCCAGGTCCAATCCGCTAACTCAGGAACTTAAATATCTCGCCATCTTCTTCTTGGTCGCAGAACATTTCTCCTTCCGGTTGGCTGGTCATTCATTCTTGTTCCTACCATCCTCAGAAACTGGTACCATTTTTTTTTAATTCACGGATAAACGTTGGTTTAATTTCTAAATTTCTAGTTGGGTTTTGTCTGTAGGATTGCTTATCTCTAGACTTTTGACAGTCATATCTTAAAAGACCATGATGATCTCCAAGTGGATTTCCGTGGTCTTGAGGCTTTAAGTTCCCCGACGTTTCGCCAGACACTGCGTCTGACATCCTCAAGGGTTCTCTTCTTCTCAAGACAAACCTTGAGGATGCCAGACACAATCACTGGCGAAATGTCGGGGAACTCAAGACAACTCTTACGATGCCAGACGTAGTCTCTGGCGAAACGTCGGGGAACTTGAAGCCTCAAGACCACGGTACTTCAAGATCGTCATAATAACTCCGACATATTCAATACACCGTTTCATAATATTTGATTTGGTATCCACGCTAACAAAAAGGTTGCCAAGTACCTATCTAGCCCAACGCGAACAAATATGTCAGGAATTTGCTACGTGAATAAACATGCTGTAATGTTAAACATGAAATAAATTGTAAGTCAGAAACTTGTACACAAACTGGTAGATCGCATAGAATAGCCTTTCATATATAACATTACGAGCTTAATACTCGTATAAAAATTGAGTCGTATCTGATCTCATACTTTCCATTCTTCAAGGACGGAACCGGGGTTTCTGGAGTCATCACTCCCATCTTCACCCATAACTACGATTGCTTACATCTTCATCTTCAAAGCTGCCATCTGGTGTTGATTTGATGAACTCTGAGTTCAAATCTTGTTTGAAGGAATTTCAAAATTCATGGATGTATAATTGTTGTTCTGAATGTGTATCTTTTCCCAGATAGTAAAAAAATCTGGAATTTATCAAATTAGTCGTAAAGACTGCAACAAAATATATATATAGGAAAAACAAAAAGGAATTTAGACATTCGCAGAAAAGAACACATCAGATATATTGAAAATTATGAAATTGAAAAATCAGCTATTGCAGCACATAGTTTGTTGCAGAGTCATTAAACTGAAAAAGAAACTACAC
Organism: Diploptera punctata; assembly: GCA_030220185.1. NCBI lineage: Eukaryota > Metazoa > Arthropoda > Insecta > Blattodea > Blaberidae > Diploptera > Diploptera punctata. The sequence goes on along the minus strand of JASPKZ010000456.1, from coordinate 482,287 downwards.
TTTTAAGACATTTGGAAAAACCCTTGGATTTAACAGTTTGGGAAAAAGTATACATTCACAAGAACAAATTTGGATCCTTGAATTTTGAAATTCTCGGTGAACAAGATTTGATCTCAAAGTTCATCAAATCAGCACCAGATGGCAGCTTTGAAGATGAAGATGTAAACCAGGGTTCAACAGTCTGAAGATGGGGGTAATGCCTACAGAAACTCCGGTTCCATGCTTGAAGTATGAGGTAATATATGACTCATTTTAGCTAAAACCCGGCGTGCGCTGCTACGCCTAAATAAATTAAATGTGTTTCTATGTTTAGTGGAATAAGTAAAAAGAAAAATGAATATAAATTTATATCGTAATTATTATTATTAGATGCCCCGTGCTGATTACCCGGCATTGCTCGGGAATCTACTTACCTGATCTTCTTGGCATCAATGAAACCAAAAATGGTTATTGTGAGTTATCCGTAAAAGATAAACAGATGCTGTCACGGATTTGTTTGTAGAGTTTTATGATGTATTCAATTCTGTGTACATTAATTTTGTGTATTTGTTATGGTTTAGGCAGCGTAAGCCATTAAAGCGTTCAAAAAGCAACTTTTTCACATTTTTCACTACATACTGTGATTTTAAGGGTGAAGGGCTCCAGTATTATAATTTTTTATAGCTTATAACCTTCCAGGGAAACTCCTGAACATTTTGCAAAATCCCCCGATCACAATCGGATGGACAGTATGGCAGAGCATAAAAATAGGAACAAAGAAACATTTATTTTTATATATTAGATCAAGTATAGCCTTTGATTACATATCTTTGTGTGAATTCCAAGCTACATCATTTGTTCTTTGTGTATTGTGTTCTGTCAGTGACATTACTGTGTTGTTGTGTTACAGGTGTGTTCTTGTAACGGCTGGTGTTCTCAACATAACCTGTGAGGCTGAGAGTGGAATTAAAAATGTGAAGAGAGAGGATTTTCCATACATTGTTCAGATTTGGTTCCAATACACGAATGTCGATGGAACCTTAGAAGAACGTTTGTGCGCTGGTACCATCGTGACGGAGCACTGGCTTCTTACAAGCAAATTGTGCCTTTCCGTTCCTGGAAAGCCAAAAGAGGCACACTACAATTTAATGGAAAAGGATGTCGCCGCTTTAAGCAAGACCAAAATAATAGAAGAAATTAAGTGCGTTTCAGAAGAATTTACAGGGATTAAACCTTCAGCAGGAGACGAGTTTCAAATGTACAAAGATAATATTTGTGTTGTCAAAACTTCAGAAACTATCAAATTCGATGACAAATACAAAGCAGTGTGCTTAACAAGTTCTACCAACATTACAGGCAAATGTTTAACAATTGGGGTGAACTTTCATGATACGCGCATGCAGTACACTGACTTAGAATACAAAGTGGTGAAGAAATTATCGGATGGCGATGTTGAACTTGAGGTGAAGAACTGGGAACCACTTGTGGAGACACCAATATTAGAAATGGGGAGTCCTCTGATCTGCGACAACCAGCAAGTCGGTGCTTGCTCTTTTTATGATGATAAAGGGTTCATCATGTATACCTTGGTCGGACATTACAAATCTTGGATAGAGGAACAAGTAGGAGAAAAGGTGTTTGACCAGTGCAGTAAGGACGCAGCAGTTCCCAGCTACAAATATTCAAGTTTCTTTATTTTTTTGCAATTTCTGTTGATATTAATTTCCTTTTAATGTTGTTACGTTACCATTTCAATCAAATTGTTTTTGTTACAATAAACAACTCAATGTATGCAATACAAAATTAAATAAAGTTTCAAAATAAAACCAACCATGCTATGTTCAATAAATACTCCACATAATTTTAGTTCTCAATTGCCTTTAAATGGATGTATCTTCATAGAGTCACAAAGAGTCATTTGTTTTCCACCAGATGGTTGTGATGTACTTTAGTTTTAAAATGGCGGTTGCTTGTGAAACACATACAAAGCAGAGAGCTGTGATTGAAGATCATTAGCACATGAAAGCCTTGTTTTACGCGCTGGCAGTATTCACATATACATCTTCCTTATTATTTCATTTGAAATTAACAATCATTTCTGTTACATTTGTTTGAGTTCATGGGACAAATTAATATTTTTACGTAGAAGAGTTTTTTGCCTTTATCTTTCAATTGTTTATTATTTTCTATTTCTATCTTTATTAATCGTTCATTTATCTATGTCCAGTTCTTCAGTACTGGAACTCCACCTTGTGGACTTTTCTTCATTACTGGAACTCCACCTTGTGGACTTTTCTTCAGTACTGGAACTCCACCTTGTGGACTTTTCTTCAGTACTGGAACTCCACCTTGTGGACTTTTCTTCAGTACTGGAACTCCACCTTGTGGACTTTTCTTCATTACTGAAACTCCACCTTGTGGACTTTTCTTCAGTACTGGAACTCCACCTTGTGGACTTTTCTTCATTACTGGAACTCCACCTTGTGGACTTTTCCCCTTATTGACTCTACTCCATATGTCCAAGGTATTCTTCTCCAGAACCCTTCTTTTTTGTCTCTGTTAGTACTAATATATTCAGTGCTTTGGAATAGAAATATACAGAAAGAAGAAAACTATAAACCTCAGGGGTCCTCATCTAGGGGATATGTGGATGGCGACCACAAGGTGCCCAAGCTGAGCAAAACATTTCTTCCACTTACTTGTCTTTTGCACTCTTTTAACTTTACTATCTAACCTCTCTTGGTTAACTCTTGTTGTTTCGACCCCAACGCTATTAGGACATCCGAGGGCTAGGGAGACTTTCCTTTCTTCCATTTCTTCTTTCCTTTATTTTCTTTTCTTCTCCAGAAAAGCCTGACCAGAGGCTATAAGATGGCAGCCCCATCACTAGTCTTGCCTTCCTTTGGCCAGCAACAAACCGAAGGGACTATTATTATGCTTTCAAGTCTTATACGAGAATTTCCAGGAAGGATCGAAAAATTTTCTATAGGATCATAACAGGCCTTGGCCTAATACTTGGAAAGAGGAAGAAGAAGAAAACTATATTTCAAGTTCTGTTACAAAGCATTTTATTATATGGGTCCGAAACCTGAACAGTAAGTAGAAAACAAGCCAACAAGCTGTTAGCAGTAGAAATGGATTTTTGGAGGCGATCGACAAGAATTTCAAGAAGGGATAAAGTCACAAACAGCACAATAAGGGAAATTATGCAAGTTCAAAGAAACATATTAGGAAAATAGAAGAAAAATGTTTGAAATGGTATGGACACCTCATAAGAATGGAAGAAGAGAGAATACCAAAGAAGATCATTGATTAAAAAGCTACTGAAAGAAGTGGAAGAGACAGGCCTGAGATGGATGGATGGAGTGAAGAGAAGTATGGAAGCTAGAGATTTGAGGGAAGAAGATGCTTTATACAGGAACCTCTGTCGACAAATCACTTTGGGTTGAAGGAGAAACACTGTATTGTGGAATATTCCTAAATAAAACAAATATATATTTTTCTTCTTCCTTCCAAGTATTAGGCCAAGGCCTGTTATGATCCTATAGAAAATTTTCCCTCCAGCGTTTCATAGGACGGCGCAATGATTTTCGTCCTCTTGGTATATAATTATAAACAGCTTTGGGGATCCGATTTGAACTCAATGTGGATGGCGACCACAAGGTGCCGAAGCTGAGCAAAACATTTCTTCCACTTACTTGTGTTTTGCACTCTTTTAACTTTACTATCTAACCTCTCTTGGTTAACTCTTGTTTTTTCGACCCTGACGCTATTAGAGCATCCGAGGGGTGGGGAGTCTTTCCTTTCTTCCATTTCTTCTTTCCTTTATTTTATTTTCTTCTCCAGAAAAGCCTGACCAGAGGCTATAAGATGGCAGCCCCATCACTGGTCTTGCCTTCCTTTGGCCAGCAACCAATCGAAGGGACTATTATTATGCTTTCAAGTCTTATAAAAAAAAGCTTAAACCCCATTAAAAATATATATCACTTATTATTTAGTGAACATATTTATAAAATAACTTAAGAGGAATCAGTGCTTTGAAAGCACAGTACTTTCTAAGTTGTGAGAAGTACAGTACTATAATAACATTACTGTGTTTACTTTGATAGAATAAAATTGAATTCCTCGGAAGTTGGCAAAAAAAATTGTAAATATTTGAAATGGTCTCCTGCTCCGCACAGCTCTAGTTTTCACGAGCAGCCACAATTTTAAAACTAAAGTACATCACAGCCATTTATAGAAAACAATGAAATTTCGTGACTTTATAAAAGAAGCAATACTAATAAAATTCATTGTTAAAATCGTTGAGGTGGAGAGTCATAAAATAAAATGTTAAAATATACCTTCTTAGGTAAGATCTGTCGTCCTCAACTTATAAAATATGTATTCTTTATGCCTGTAGGCCTTTCAGAACATCCGTTCCATCTTCAGTAGCTCATATTAGATATTGTAGCGAAGAAGGACCTACTGAAGATGGAACGGATGTTCTGAAAGGCCTACAGGCATAAAGAATACATATTTTATAAGTTGAGGAAGAGGGATCTTACCTAAGAAGCTATATTTTATTTTATTTTATTTTCTATTTATAAAGGAAGGATTGAAGATACGTTCTGTAAAGTTTCGTTCATTTTGAATCAAAGACAATCAATAACTAAAATTAAGTGCATTACTTATTGAACCTTCTAGTTTTTATAAATTTCTATAAAAGGTAAAGTGATCCCACCACAGGTCACAGGAGGCCCTGGGGGAAGTGGGACGTTAAGTACCACTTTTTCTAGACAACCTGCATTTGATGTCAGCCGGGTTGTCAGCCCTGCATGACGGCTGCCTTTACCCTCTGAACAAGCGTCTGGTTCTCATTTTGGTTAGTGGCTGAGTCGACCTCAGCACCATGAGAAGGTTTGGTTCAGCTTAAAACACTTGACTCCACCAGGACTCGAACCCTTGACATTCCGGTTTGTAGTGTACACATATATGCTATGCAAGTGCACAGGAATTGTCAATCACAAATACTTTCACTTTTTGCAACTTTTTTGTCGTTTCAAAAACGTAAATTGAACTATAGAACCCAGAGGTTCTCCATACATCCCTATCCTGAGCTAATGTTTTGCAACCATCCCTTCTATAAATCATCTCCCTAAAATTAAGGTTAATCTCATTCTTGGTCTATCTACTGAGCTCTTTCCTTCTGTTTTTCCCACAAGAAGCTTTCATTCCCTATCCGTGCCACATGTTTTCCCTTCACTCGGTAGTTCATTGTCTGATGCTTCATTAACATCCGGGAGATGTAATTTCGCTTTCCAGGCGCCCCAACCTCAAAAGTGTTGTACAGTTCCACAAAATGCCAGTACATAATGCCAGAAATGTCTATGACAATCTTGTGCCATCGAAAAAACTATTATTATTATTACATATATATTTTCGGTTTTTACAATGTTGACACATTTTTCCCGCACCAATGATTTGCCTTTAATTTCGTTTTATAATTTTCGTCCATTGGTCTCAATTATAACACATTTCTTCCTCTGTTTCCCAGTCCTTCAAAGTTTCTCTAATCCCTTGGATCCATGTGAGTTGTGGTCGTCATTTCCTTTCGTTCCTGATGGTGTCCATTCCATTATTTTTTTGATAATCTTTCATCCTCCATTTGATTAATATGCCCGTACCATTTTAGTTTCTTTTTTTGGACTATTTAACTCATGCCCCAAATGGGAGTCAATGACCAATCACGTTTCAAGATTTCTGTTTTACAACCAATCAGAGTCGTATTTCACGAAATATTTATCAGTGTTATAATTGCCATATTAAAGAAAGCTCCTCCTTTTTAATATTCTGAAATAGTATGATCTAGTTGCAGTGATAAACAAAAGAAGCAGATGAAGCGTACCTATCGTTTCTCGTTTGTTTTCAAACATCGCCGTTTACATTAGATATATAAATATTTTAAAATAACTACAGTTAAATAATGATTTGTGAGTAAACAACTTAATTTTATTCGTTAAATAGTCCTAACAAATGCCACTCTTGATTTCCAAATTCTGTAGATAAATTCTCTCCTTACTTCGTGAGTCGTGAATTTATCGATAATTTGGAAATCACTCGTGGCATTACTTATGATAAATTATAAAATTGAGTTTTGTACAATCATGTTCCCTTTTATAACATCATTTCTAATTTTCTCTCTCCTTGATATCCCAGCAGATCTTATCCAATAGTCAATTTCTGCTATCATTAATTTTCTTTTCATCTGATAATTTATAGTCCAAACCTCTGAACCATTATTATTATCAATAATAAACATGGGAGTTAAAATCCAGTAAATTAAATTCAACAGAAATGTATTTTTGGAGACGTTCAGCTGGAATTTCTAGAAGAGATAAAATAAGAAACAGTGTAATTAAACAAAAGAAGACCGTTCAAACTTAAATCGCGGATTTCGTAAAAGCAAACAATTAAAAATGTGTGGTCATGTAAAAAGAATGACAGAAGACAGATTCCCAAGAAGAACACTAGAATGGGTGCCACTTGGTAGATGAAGAGGACGACCAAAAATTGATGGTGTTTTAAGCAGCATGACGGGAGCAGCATGACGGGAGCAGCATGACGGGAGCAGCATGACGGGAGCAGCATGACGGGAGCAGCATGACGGGAGCAGCATGACGGGAGCAGCATGACGGGAGCAGCATGACGGGAGCAGCATGACGGGACAAATGATTTGACGATGAAGAATGGAATGACAGAGAGATGTGAAGTAAATGATAAATTAATTGGATGTAGGAAGACGTTGTAAAACCTACTAAGTAAATAATTAATAATAATAATAATAATAATAATGATAATAATAATAATAATAATAATAATGATAATAATAATAAAAATAATAATATTATTATCATATTTGAAGAGAAAAATTATACGCTCAGACCGGGACTTGAACCCGGGACCCTTGGTTCTCTAGACCAAGTGCTCTACCAACTGAGCTACCTGAGCAAGTACCGATCTGAACGCAAATCCTTCTCTATATACATAGTAATTCCCGTCCACCAAATGCTCTGAAGCCATGCTTCTATCATGCAAATGGCGGCTCCTTTATTAAGAAGACATATTTGGGAATTATACATTACAGCCAGTACGGCTTTTTCCATGTTTTTTTTATTATTGATTTCGTACATCTCAATGATGGATAAATCATATTTGAAGAGAAAAATTATACGCTCAGACCGGGACTTGAACCCGGGACCCTTGGTTCTCTAGACCAAGTGCTCTACCAACTGAGCTACCTGAGCAAGTACCGATCTAAACGCAAATCCTTCTCTATATACATTGTAATTCCCGTCCACCCGTCTTCAAATATGATTTATCCATCATTGAGATGTACGAAATCAATAATAATAATAATAAAAAAAAATATTATTATTTTATTTATATACAGATTTTTAATGTTTACACATTTTTCTGTGCCTAAAATTTTATTTTTTCTTCTCCATTCATCTCTATCCATCCACTCCATGTCCTCCAGTCCTCTTGTTGACATTTCAGTTCTTATTTCTTGCACCTACGAGTTTTGAGGTCTTCCTTTCCTTCTTCTTCCAGGTGAACATCATTCCAATGTTTTTCTGGGTAAACTTTCTTCCTGCATTCATCGTACATGACCATACCAATTTAATTGCTTATATCTCTGTGGTCTCGAGGTAGCGTGCTGCCTTGTCACGCAGCGGGACCGGGTTCCATCCCCGGTCAGGACAGTTTTTCTGGGTGAGGTTTTTATCGGCGTTTTTCCTCACCTGTAAGACAAATGTCAGGAAAACTTTAAGGCCCAAACGGTCCCCGAAATCATATGGCCATCATCATCATCCTTCACCGGTGTGAAAAGCAACGGGAAGCTACCACACCTACACAATTCCCTAGTAAAGCTGCAATAATAGCATGAAAAATGCTATGATTGCAGTGAAAGGCCTGCCCTTGGGCAGAATTACTTTGGATGGATATCTCATATAATCTACTATTGAATATGTAATATTCATTTTTTCTCATATGACAGTATTTCTTATTTTTTCTAATTTTGAACAACTTGCTGCTCTCCTCAAGAAATCCATTTCCATCGACATAATAATAATAATAATAATAATAATAATAATAATAATAATAATAATAATAATAATAATAATAATAATAATAATAATAATAATAATAATAATAATAATAATAATAATAATGAAATATTAGAATTCTAAGAAAGTAGAAGTAAAGCACCAGTAGATGGTATCAAATGGATTGGTGAAGTAAAAAAGGATTAAAATTGGCTGTAGTTACTTAAGAAGATATCATAAACTGAGATATGTTAAGAATTAAGCTGCACAAGTGGACAAACCCAACAAATAAATAATAGTTTTAAAAAACTAAAACAACACAGCTTATTAGAAAACCGAACTAAAAAAATGAAAAATAATTTTAATTTCCAACACGCTTTGGATAAATAATTTTACCATCAAAAGCGTGTAGTGCTCTTTATCAATTAATACATTTGATAACAAACAGATATTGGTAAAAGTAAAGTCTCTAAGAAGAAAATGTAAAAATCGTAAAAAGCACCCAACGCTTTTGATGGTAAAATTATTTATCCCAAGCGTGTTGGAAATTAAAATTATTTTTCATTCTTTTTAGTTCCGTTTTCTAATAAAGCGTGTTGTTTTAGTTTTTTAAAAATATTATTTATTTTTTAGTTTTTAGTTTTAATATTTTACAGAATAAGATAAAAATGTAAATATCTTTAAATTCGATACTATTGTAGTATGAGCTAAAAGTAATACTCTTCTATAAAAAAACCCTCCCAGCCAGATTTGAACCAGCGACCTATGGATTACTGAAATTATATACCACTAGAGTTCACCGCTCTACCAACTGAGCTCTTACAACGATTGACTAAAGTCGACAAGTCCGCAACTTATTATACCGGTTTTCATTTTTCTGATTTTCTCATGATTCTGACCAGGATTTTAGAAACAAAATATGAAATTATTGTATTGTCACGGGTCCTCTACGCGTATACAAAGTATCAAGTCGATCCAATGAATTTAAGTGGGTGAAAATCGCGTTGACAGATTCCGTTACATAGATAGATACAGGTCAAGCTAATATAAAGCGTGTAAAAAACAGGAACATGGAGAGAAGAGAGAAAGAAAGCCCATAGTCAAAAAATGAGTTACATTTGGAGAAGTAAATGGGCTGATTTACAAGTAAATAAGGAAGTTGGTTACCTGGTAAGCATCCTTGATGTTGATGACCTGTTTGCTCTGCGCCACGACGCCTGCGATGCCAACTCCGAAAGGAATTCTTATTTCTTCAGCCCTGGCTTTCTGCACGGCGTCCTCCAGTTCTGCAACATGACATCACCTGAGTACAGAAGCGAGGCTATGCACACCGACATACGTTGTTGAAGCAATCATCATCCTGCCAGGTATTAGTCCCAGAAGAACTGTTACGGCCTGAGAAAGCGGTTTTCGTGTCATCTTTTCATAGGTCGAACAAGTGACCATTTCCCATTTGGACAGTAGTTCATTATTGCCTTGGGGATCCTGGATCTAGCCATTCTTGAGACATGTTGCTTCCAGTTTAGCTGATATCTGGAGATGTAGTCCAGTATTGGTGACACATTAAGTTCTTGAAAGATTTCTACATTTTTCTTTCGATCCCATTTGGTGTAGCCAGCTTGTTGAAGCAATAAGTGTGCAAAAAAAGTAGTTCCCTTCATTAAATTAAAAATATGTCCTATGAATATACTTTTTATTCTTTGTGAATGAAAATAATGATATTCAAAACATAAAAAATATTCTAAAATATGCTTAATCAATAATTACAACTTAAAACAGTTTATTACAATTGGGTGATGCATTTGAGTCATGCTTCAGTCGATTCTCATGAAACAAAATGGCTGAAAGTGTCGAGTCTTCTGTCGCTGTGTCGTCATCTCCCTGTCAAAAGTGACAGTAATTCTGGCGCGAATGGCGGAAGGATATTGCTTCTACAACATATGTCGGTGTCCGTAACCAATGAAAGGCGAGCAGGTCACATGGTTTTGTTTTGACGAGGACAGGGTATAGGCCTACAGCCGGCTGTAGGGTTCACAGGCACACGTGGTCATCCAGTCAGTATGCTGACCGCAACTCAGTGAGAAAATGTCTTCCCCCATCAGGGGTAGTAGTTCAGCTCTCCACCAAAATCACTTGGCTTAACCCATTCGCCTCAAAAGACGAGGTACACTCGCTTAACTCTGCTGTTATATATTTTTGTACATCCCTTGGCAGGGTAACATTTTGTTAACATTTATGAATAGTAGAGGAATGCTTTGTTTTGCCTTCACCCCTATTGTGATCTCAAATACCGTTATCTTTTGTTTGTTTTGAATATCTGAAAATACTTACTCACTGGCACTATCGAACCCTTAGGTTCATGGCTGCGCGGACATAAGCTCTCCATACATCCCTATCCTGAGTTAACGTTTTCCAATCATTCCCTGTATAATCTACTTCCATTAAATCATGGTTAATGTTACTACAACAAGTTTCCATGCCCCTATTTCATTCCCAATTCGAGTCACATGTCGTCCCATCACAGTCTATGAGACTTAACTGTTCTTATTACATCTGACTTTCTATAAAAATCGTGTAGTTCACTGTAATGTAGTCTTCTCCATTCACCTGTCTGTTCATCTCTCGTTGGTCCAAACATTTTTCTAAGAATTTTATTCTGAAATATTTTTTTTTTTCCTCCCTTAAAGTAAGAGTCCATGTTTCACACCCACATAATATAACTGGGAGATTAACAGTTTTATATATTTTCAGTTTAACCTTTTTTTTTACAGAAGTTGGCAATATTGATCACTGTTTAACACTTCCCGGAGCAATCACAAATGTTCCTCTCTTTAACCCCCAGTCGTGATTCTTGTTTTCACAAGACTTGATAGAAATCTAACTAAAACATTAAAATAGAATCCTGGCAGGTGCCATCGACTTCAATTTAAAAAAAAGTATTTTAAGAACTGGAGACCTTTCTGAAACCGGCTTCCATCTTCAGCACTAGCAGTTGTTATGCGACGCTTTTCACAATAGCTACCGTCGATGGTGGAAGATCCATTAGTCAAAAACGTCGCAAAACAACAACAGTTAGTATCGCATTTCCTTCTGCTGAAGATAAAAGTCTGTTTCCGAAAGGCCTGTAGTTGTTAAACGTTTTTTTTATTTAACATATTTGAGGACGACAGCACCTGCCTGAAATAGGCACATGTGAGAATAAATTCATAAATAAATAAATAAATAACAAAATGATTAGAGGCGATCAACAAGAATTTCAAGAAGGGATAAAGTCAGAAACAGCACAATAAGGGAAATTATGCAAGTTGAAAATAATATATATTAGGAAAAATAGAAGGAAAACGTTTGAAATGGTATGGACACCTCATAAGAATGGAAGAAGAGAGATTACCAAACAAGATCCTTAATTGGAAAGCTAATGGAAGAAGTGGAAGAGGCAGACCCAGTCATATTAGGGTTTCGCCTCGGAATGAGAGATACTCGTATATACCTCCATTTTTGCATTCTAAAAGTTGTCTCATGTCCGCGTCTTAAGATATTCAAGGTCAAAAGTCACAAAAATCGGTTTTATCGCAAATATCTCGTTTCCTGTGGCTTTAATGCCATTTGTATTCATTACAAATATTGTAGAGACTAAAATTCTCTACAACTTTTGTTTAAAATATTTTTTTATACATCAAACCGTTTTTGAGATAGAGGGCGGTGAACGCGCAGCGCTTAGCTATCTACAGCATAAAGCAAGGTCAACCGTTAGTCGCGTTATGTAATACCCGTATAAAGTCTATAAACCTTAAGAAAATATATAGTTATAAACAATTTGCATTTTTTATCAATTACTAGCTAATACCCGGCGAGCGCTGCTACTCCTAAATAATTGTTAATTATGTTTTTACCAGCAGCCATGGCTGTTATGCTTGCCCGGGAATCTGCTTATCCCGATCTTCTTGGCATCAATGAAACACAAAAATGGTTATTGTGAGTTATCCGTAGAAGATAAACATATGCTGTCGCAGACTTTTTTGTATAGTTTTTTTGAGATGTTCAATTCTGTGTACATTAATTTGAAGTATTTGTTATGGTTTAGGCAGCGTAAGTCATTTAAGCGTCAAAATAGGGACTTTCTTTCACTTTTTCACTATAAAGGGTGATTTTTAGGGGTGAAGGGGTGGAATATCACAACTCTCTTACAGCCTATGTTCATCCCGGGAATCTCCTGAACATTTTTCAAAAAACAGCATCACGATCGGATCAACGGTATGGCCGCGCATTAAGTACAAACAAACAAACAAACAAACAAACAATCATTCATTTTTATATATTACATTAGTGAAAAATATTACATAATGCAATGTAATAATTAATAAAAATGCAAATTGTTTATAACTATTTACTTTTTTAAGGTTTATAGACTTTATACGGGTATTATATAACGTGAGTAACGGTTGACCTTGCATTAAGCGCTGCGCGTTCACCGCCCTCTATTCCAAAAACGGTTTGATGTATAAAAAAATGTTTTAAACAAAATTTGTAGAGAATTTTAGTCTCTACAATATTTATAATAGATACAAATAACATTAAAGCTATAAGAAACGAGATATTTGCAAACAACCGATTTTTTACCTTTGACCTTGAATATCTTAAGACACGGACATGAAACTTTTGAGACTAGTTTTAGAATGCCAAAATGGAGTAATATAATGTACGGTTAAAAACTATAATATAGTTACCTTGTAGGTCCGTCTCCTCAACTTAAGTTCTTTTAAAACTCTGTAGGCCTTTCTGGACTAGTCCCATCATCAGCAGAATGCATTAGGTCCGTTCTTGTTGACCCTTGTTGAAGCACTGACTTGGTTGTGAGAATTTTGTACAGAGGATTGTGTGGATTAGGTGTGTATTCATTGAGAATCAGGTTGCTGTTGATTTCTCTTAGGATTGCGATTTCCTCCAGTATGTTTATTCTCGTTGGAATGTTTTCTCTATGTACTATTGTGAGGGTGTTATCGATGTTATGCATATGGTGTCCAGCTTGAATTACATGTTTTGCGTAACTTGATTTTCCTCCATTGTAAATGAAATCTCTGAAATGTTCCTTGAAGGTCTATACGAGTTTTCTGCTTATTACCTCTCATTCCGAGGTGAAACCCCTAATATGACTGGACTATAGAGAACGTTGGATAGATGGAGTGAGGAGAAGTTTGGAAGCTAGAGATATGAGGGAAGAAGGTGCTTTAGACAGGAACCTCTGGCGACAAATCACTTTGGGTTGAAGGAGAAACACTGTATTGTTGAATATTCCTAAGTAAAGAAATGATTGGACAAAACTTGTTTAGAATGCCTTACCAGTGTCCACAGTGACGTCGAATAGCTTGGCCACGAGGTAGCGGGAGTCCCGGGGACCGCGCGCGAGGAAGAGGCTGCCCCTGTCAGCATGTGTCAGCAGCCCCACGTTTACCAGGATCTTGTGGCACAGCACGTCTATGTCCAGCTCGTTCGCCACGTCCCTTATCAGCTCCATGAACAACTCGCTCTCGTCCATCTGGTCCAGCTGCTTCCTGCGCAGGCTGCTGGCAACAGGCCTGCAACATAACTTGTGTTTGTCCAAACGTTTGGAAAATCTCCTTCCTTCATTCATTGAAAGAAGTGCTTCCCTCAGATTTGATTATCCGGCTCCGTGGCTTCCTGATCCGGCTGCAAGATTACTAGGTTCGTCGAGTGTATCAACAAAATCAATTTTTTTCATGAAATTGTGAATGACTGAATACATTTTTAATCAATTGAGTTGGTGTTTACTTGATGAAAATCCATAATTAATTATATAAAAATAAAACGTAGTTTTATTTGATTTTCATATTTATTATATAATTCAGTGACAGCTGTTTCGGTACACTGTACCTTCTTCACACATGTTAACAAATTATGAATTGTGTTCCAACTGATCTAAGCAACAATACAACAATATTTATTTAAATTTTTAAATTTAACAAAGGGGATTCATTCAAATCAAGTTGAGAATTTAACAGTTTTTTACTACTTTTAAATTTGTTAATTTCTACAGCCTCCAAAAGATCTAACTTCTTACCCTTATCACAAATATGTAAAATTTCAAAATATAATAAATATGAAAATCAAATAAAACTACGTTTTATTTTTATATAATTGAATACATTTTTGCCGAGTTGGCTATTAAAATTCGACCGCCAGAATGTTAATTAAAATATAGTTCCATTTCTTATCTATGGATGTGAAACCTGGACATTAACAAAGGCAGATAGTAAACAAATAGAGGCTGCAGAAATGAAGATGTTGAGAGCAATAGCAGGAAACCAAAGGACCGATAAAAAGAAAAACGAAGATATAAGAACAGAACTTAATATATTTAATGTCTGTGAAAGAATAAAATATTATCAAAATGCTTATCTTCAGCACGTATTACGAATGAATGAACAGCGCATACCAAGAAGAATGTATAATTATAAACCAAAAGGGAGAAGAATGTTGGGAAGACCATTGAAGAGATGGAAGGACCAATTCGACCTATAATGAGATCGCAACAGGCTTAATCATTGTTGTTGTTGATGATGATGATTAATGTAATAATTTGATTCACTTGTTATTAAAATAAATTATAATCCAGTTCGCAGAAATCGATGTATAGAGCTTCAAAATTTTTGGTTGTCATTGCGCACTTGACCGTAAACCTCCTCGCGGCTACAGCAGTCTGTGACACCAGTCAGTAATAAAATGGCGGTAAGTACGTATTTGTTTTATATTGATTTAAATAAAGTTCAGTTCATTTAAAATGCAGTGATTTGTTCCGTATAATGTATATTAACACTACCTTTTGTATATACATTGTACGTGGTATACATAAACGGCAGTGGTTTTACTTCCCGCTGCGAGGGAACAATATAAAACAATAAATATGTACTTACCGCCATTTTATTACTGATTGGTATCACAGCCTAATGTAGCCACAAGGAGTTTTACGGCCAAGTGTGCAATGGCAACCAAAACTTTTCAAGCTCTATACATCGATTTCTGCGAACTGGATTATAGTTTATTTCAATAACAAGTGAATCGAATTATTTCCAATAAATAAATTAATTACATTTTAATTAAACATACTGGCGGGCGAATTTTAACAGGCAACTCCGCAAAAATGTGTTCAGTAATTCACAATTTTATCAAAAATATTGATTTTGTTGATACACTCGATGAACGTAGTAAATCCTGCAGCCGGATCTCGGACTATCATATTTGTCTCACAGGTGAGGAAACTTGTCCCGACCGGGGATCGAACCCGGGCCCGCTGCGTGACGAGGCAGCACGCTACCTCTAGACCGCACCATAGCCGAGTGGTTAAGGCAAGATGCCTTGGCGCAGAGCTACGGGACTTGCGCTGGTTCGAGTCTCTATGGGGGCAGAAATTTTCTTATGGAATTTCGGCCAGTATGGGACCGGTGACCACCCAGAAATGTGAGGCATTTGTGTAGCTACAATAAATAGCGACTCCAGGTTGAGAAAACCAACTTCAACGGCTGAATGACCCGATATGCAGACCACATGTCACCCCTACGCTGGCAGGATGATGGTCTCCCTCTGTAATTAATACATGTGGATGTGAGGCCAGCAGCCGGATGGTAGGCTGTAGTGCCATGGAGACAATCTACATTATCTAACCTAACCTAACCTACCAAATCTAATCTGACCAAAGTAACTAGCTAACTCACTGGCACTATCGAACCCGTAGGTCCATGGCCGCGCGGACGTAACCTCTCCATACATCCCTATCCTGAACTGTTTTCCAGTTATTGCTTGTATAATCTACTTTGCACAAATCATAGTTAATGTTATTCTCTCACCTCATGTTTGGTCTGCCAACTGGGCGTTTTCCCTCTGGTTTTCCTATAAGAAGCTTCCATGCACGTCTTTCATTCCCCATACGTGCAACATGTCCTGCCCATCGTAGTCTACGAGACTTATAACTGTTCTTATTATATCTGGCTTCCTATAAAGACCATGTAGTTCACTGTTATGTAGTTTTCTCCATTCACCTGTCTGTTCATCTCTCTTTAGTCTAAATATTTTCCTAACAACTTTATACTCAAATGCTCGTTATCTCCTTTCCTCCCTTAAAGTAAGAATCTGACCTAATCCATCTTACCTAATCTAATTTATATAATCTAAGCTAACCCACAAAATATAAGATAATTTACTTAATTCAATCTAACCTTCCCTAACTTAACCTACTAAACATGTAAATGCTTTACCTAACCTAACCTAACCTAGTCTGACTGTAGCAGAAACATGTCGCTATGAGCGCACTGACCTGCTGGGCGATTTGGCTCTCTTGATGGGAGACGCTGCGAGCCACAACTGGAACAGCTCCGAGGTGACAGAGTTCCGCTTACTTCTGGGTATGACCGCTCCATTATTGCTACCTCCATGTCCGTCATCCTGCTGCAGGCTGATTGTGGATGAACTCTGCGAATCTTCAGCAACGCTGATCCTAGCGCGGCTTGACAGAATACGTTGTATGACGTCGGCATCAGCTGTTTCGAGGAGCCACTTCTCGACGGCTTCAGGGTGTGTTTCAAGGTACCTTCCTACATCATCACTCGTCACTGTTTGCCCCTCCATCACCAACCCATCATTCACTGCTGCCAATCTTAAAATGTCTAAGTCATTTTTGTGTTCAACAAAGAATAGGCCGAGCTTCGTGTACAGTTTTGTTCACTTCCGTTCATCTATCAAAGCGTTCAATGTCTGCGACATATAAAACTCTAAAACACTAAAGTTATCGCGCTACAGGTCTTAGGAGACCCTCGGGTAGAACTTTATTTAAAACTTGAAAAATTATCAACTTTAACAAACTGTTCACAAGTTCAAGGAATTGAAATTTAAAATCCGTTCAACAATAAAATCTTAAATTCTTCAAATAAAACATCTGACACACGTCACCCGCTACAAAAATCAGTTGTTCACTCCAGATGTAAAAAATGTGATCACTTATTATTATTTAGACCAATTACAAAGTTCACATTATCAAAAAACTGAATTTAAGTCAAATTAACAATATTGCGTGACGTAACAAAATTATGGAAAACTTTGGATTCGAGCAAACGTTTCACAGTATTGTTGTTTAGGCCGATGAAGTTCAGAATATTACCACCAGGTTCACATCTTCACTATGTCGGATACATTTTGTTCAAATTTGGGATGAAAATTGAATAATTTGGGTCAAGCGAGAGCAGCTTCATGAAGCGAAGTGATTTTAATTTGAAGCAGAGTTTCTGAACAGGCAGGCATCACGCCGGCTGTGGCTTACATTCTTATCTGGAAACAAAACAACATCCACTTGTTACTTAGACACGTAAACAAATGACAGGCAAACAAATGATTCTGACAGATTTTCTGAGTAAAAAGTGATAGAACAATTCAATTATTTAATTTCAGTTGTTTTTTTATTATTAAAAGTTAGTAAATAATTGTTGCCTAAATGAATATACCTCATCGTGTGAATTCCTAAAATAAGTAATTGTTGCATTTGTTTAACTCCACTTTTTACTTAGACCACATACAGGGTGAATCATAAATATGGCTATACGTTTGATCGCGTTGTGTGATGAAAATATTGCCATTACAGGAAATATGAAATTACCGTTGAAAAAGCAATTATTCAAATTACAACAATGGAATAAAACAAAACAGTGTAGAACTTACGTCATTAGTCAAAATGGCGTTGAATATGCAACAGCAAATTACAATTACTGCATGGGCAATAACGTATGCTAATTATCGTGAGGCCGCAAAACGTGAGTTTAACGTAACATTGCAGCCGTCGACTGTGGGGAAGTGGAGAAAACGACTGATGGAAACGGGAAGGATGCAGATAATCAAAACATGTATCATAACGGAATGAATGACTTCTCAAAGCGTTGCCAATTATGCTTGGATGTAAACGGCGAACAGTTTGAAGCAATAAAGTGACTTGCTTAGTGTTGTTGTAAGTGATTTGTTTTGTTCTATTGTTGTAATTTGAAGGATTCCCTTTCCAATGATAACATCATATTTCCTTTAATAATAATAATATTTTCGTCACAAAATGCGATCAAACGTATAGCCATATTTCTGAATCACCCTGTAGAGATATAATAAACAATTCATCACGCAGGAAATGCGGAAACTAACTGGATTCCTCAACAAGCCGAATACAAAGTCCGATTTGCTTGATTACAGAACACATATTACCTTTTGTTAAAGTTTAACCGAATATGTGTGGCTACAGCGTTCAACACATTCGTTAACTGCGTCAGATATGAACTGTGTGCAAATCTGTAACACGTAGGAGTAAAGATGGCGATAGCGGGAATTTATTAACCAAGCTAATATAATTACGCTTATTTACCTACAAATGTAACGA
Source organism: Diploptera punctata (assembly GCA_030220185.1). Taxonomy (NCBI): domain Eukaryota; kingdom Metazoa; phylum Arthropoda; class Insecta; order Blattodea; family Blaberidae; genus Diploptera; species Diploptera punctata. The sequence goes on along the minus strand of JASPKZ010000456.1, from coordinate 463,795 downwards.
GTGACATGTGGTTAGCACATCGTCTCAATGAGTCATCTATTAGGCATTGGATGGATGAATGTTGGTTAAATTTTATACAGAGGTATTTTTTCAGGCTTGCGATTCTTTCAGGAGCCTCAAAATCTTCAGACTCGGGACGCACGGCTTAAAGAACCTCCCGGAGGACTTGTCCCTTGGATTTTTGTATTCTAAAAATCCTTCGACCTCGGTCGAGTTTGAACCGACGTCCCTCGTGCAACAAAAAAAAAATATATATATATATATATATACATAGGAAAAACAAAAGGAATTTAAACACATCAGATATATTGAAAATTGTGAAATTGAAAAATCAGCTATTGCAGCACATAGTTTGTTGGAGAGTCATTAAACTTTTAAGACATTTGGAAAACCCCTTGGATTTAACAGTTTGGGAAAAAGTATACATTCACAAGAACAAATACAGATCCTTGAAATTTGAAATTCTCGGTGAACAAGATTTGATCTCAAAGTTCATCATCCATGCAAGTAATAGGCCATGTCCAGTTCTGGTAGTTTTGTATATGGTGAAGAATGGGTTCTACATCCAACTCTTCCATAATTTCCTCATTTCTTTTATGGTCCCACTTTGTATAGCCTGCTGTTCTTTTATATGGATCTGAATCTTGGGTACTTACAAAAAAGATATCTCCCACATTCAAGCCACTGAAATGAAATTTTTAAGATCTGTAAAAGGATGTACACGCATGGATAGATTACACAATGAACCAGTAAGAAATGAACTGGATATATTTTCAATACTCGATAAACTAGAAGAACACAAATACCAATGGAAAGAACATTTAGACACAATGGACAATACAATATTACCCAAAACGACCAACACCTACAAACCACATGGAAAAAGATCTTTAGGACGGCCAAGGAAACGATGGGCTTGAGACCGGAACAGGTCGCATTGACCTAATCCTGGAAAGGAAGAAGAAGAAACATCACACTCCTCCGCGCGCGCAATCTGCTTAAAAAGGGGTGCAAAGTTCTTCCTTCACTTGTTAATATATAGATTTTTACTGATTCAACTAAACATAAACACAGTAATTTGTTGAGGCGTAGGAGCGCATGTCCGCTGTTAAAATAAAACAAGATATGTGCAGAGGGCGATATCCATCCACACGTCACCTTATATTTACAATATATCGATTCTTACGCATCACGTGAGTGGCCGAGTTTCATGGCCGTACATCCCTATCCTCCGCTAATGTTTTACAATGTTTCCTTGTAAATTTACACTTCCCTGAAATCATGGGTAAAGTCATTTTTTGCGCGATAGTGCGTTCTGTCGTACTTACAGCAATGGCAACCATGATTCAAAGTTCAACTTCCTACATTTCGAGGTTGACAACCTAAATAACTATCCTGTAATATTACATATTACAAACCACGTGCGGGAAGTAAAACCACTGCCCTTTATGTAAATTATACACAATGTAGGGCCTATATACAAAAATATATCCAAAAGGTAGTGTTAATATACATTATACGAAACAAATCACTGCATTTTAAATGAACTGAACTTTACTTGAAACAATATAAAACAATAAATACGTACTTGCCGCCATTTTATCACTAATTGGTGTCACAGCCTCCTGTAGTCTCAACTAATAAACATTGCCCACACTGTTAACGTTAATCAGTTGTTTATAATGAACGCAAATATTTCCAACAAATATGTTATTATTTTAGCACTATTTATTATTTTCAAAACACAATCGCGCAATAAATAATGTACAACGCACGTTTGTGAAGTGTTTTACAGAATCTCGGAAATTAAAAAGTCATTATTGCTCGGTTATTAATCATTTCCTCACTTCCGTGAAAACCACTTCCCAATCTTGCTTTGTAATATATCTGTAAACGTGCTAAGAATGTAGATGTGTAGCCATGTATGTATTTGTTATATATATTTTATTCATGGAGCAGAATATGCACGTACGGCCAAACAGGCCCGTGCGAAATGTAAATTAATATGAATTTTCCTTCTTTTGAAAAAGTTAATAAAATCCAATTCACTATACAGATGAGCAAAAACACCAGAAAAAAACGCTCTGGAATTTTGTCCCAACCGGCAATCGAACCCAATGACACTACCTCAAGACCACAGCGATGGATCAGATCACAGGTTCCTCATATCAAAACACTGAGTCAACAAGGTGTAATAGTGTGGACCACGTGTTACTGTATTGACATGCGGTCTGTGCGCTGCGGGACAACATATCACAAGGGTGACATCGTGCGACCACGTGACACAAAAACGACTTCTGCGGGAATTCAATTAGTTTTCTATTTTATTCTTATTTACGTCATGCACAGTGGTTTGTGCGCCTCAACATGCTAATTCCAGCTGAACTGTACATAAGGTATTGGTGCTACTTTTACCCGCCATATGACTGAACTGTCATCGATACAAACATTGTTCTTAGGCAAAATCATATTTTACGGTAAATAAGACAGAATACAGGGTAAGATGGCATCAATAATTAGCAACTTCCTCCATTTCTTATTTATTTATGACAAAAAATTATGTTTGGACCTAACTAAACATACGTTTAAACTTTTTCCATGATGTCGATAGATATACTTTATTTATAATTTCATTACGAGCAGAACTTACGCTCCATGCTGACTCACCTGTAAATTCTATTGTAAATTTTCACGACATCCTCAATGGCTAATGTAGGATATTTTTTCACTAAACTGTTTGAAAACATTCCAGATAATTTGTTTCTCCTCGCTTTACAAACTTTTTTTTTCAACGTTTTAAAAAATTGTATAGAAGCGGCCATTTTGAAACAGTTGCAACCCCAATGCATTTTGTATTGCGCATGCGTAAGAATATAGCAATTCTTATTTATTCTGTTAAAATTGAATTTATATATTTTAAGATTCTTCCATATAACGTATGTGGTAGGTAATAAGCTATATATATGTTTATTCTTAACAACTATTCAGGGGAAAACATTATTTGATAAGATACCCAACACAGAAATTAGGGACAAATGTCCACCGCTGTGGACTCGAGGTAGCGTGCGGCCTTGTCACGCAGCTGGCCCGAGTTCGATCCCCGGTCGGGACAGTTTTTTCTGGGTGAGGTTTTTATCGGGGTTTTTCCTCGCCTGAAAGACAAATGTCAGGAAAACTTTAAGGCAAAACGGTCCCCGAAATCATATGGCCATCATCATCATCACCCTTGACCGGTGTGGAAAGTAACGGGAAGCTACCACAGCTACAATTCCCTAGTAAAGCTGCAAAGCATAGCATGGAAATGCTATAATTGTAGCGAAAGGCCTGCCCTCGGGTAGAACGCTGGAATGGAATGCCAGACTTGTGTTTTAAAAATTTATATGACGGCACAGCATCAGAACACTCGACACAACAACCTTCAGCCATTTTGTTGCATCAGAATGGACTGAAGCATGCCTCAAATGCATCATCCATATGTGATATACTATTTTAAGTTATAATTATTGATTATTTTTTATGTTTGAATATTATTATTTTTATTTACGAAGAATAACAAGTATATTCAGAGGACATATTTTTAATTTAATGACGGGAACTACATTTTCTCGTACTTATTGCTTCTACATCGAATGATAGTGTCCATAACCAATGAGAAGCGAGCAGATCACATGAGTATCACTCTAGGAACATCTGGTTACATCCTTCAGTTCTTGAACCACTCGATAAACAAGAGCGTGACGTGTTGATTGCAGAGCGCGCGTTAATGCGCGACGCAAACTACTCACCTCGTATCTGTCACGTGATGCTTGGTGTTAAAAATGGCTACCCTCATGCTTCCCAGAATGCAACTCGACTTCCGAGTCATCTGAAAAAAAGAAGACACCTGCTATTAATATAAATCTAGCCCCATTACTTGATATTATACTGGTCACGTGGGTTTAACTCTGTATTATTATTATTATTATTATTATTATTATTATTATTATTATTATTATTATTATTATTATTATTATTATTATTATTATTATTTAAGGGAATAGAAGACATTACAAGTATTTGAGAATAATAATAATTTATTTATTTTTATTTATATACAGAATTTTAATGTTTACACATCTTTCTGTGCTTAAAGTTTTATTTTTCATCTCCACTCGTGTCTATCCATCCACCCCATGTCCTCCAGTCCTCTTGTTCTCATTCCAGCTCTTATTTCTTGCATCCACGAGTGTCCCAAGTCAGGTTAGAAAAGGATGAGGGGGAGGAGTACAACCTCGTTAAAAAACCAGGGTTCAGTACGCCCGGCTGATAGTACCCTGTGAGGGCCCCTTATCTAGGGTACAGATACTGCTGCCTTGCAGTTCGTCATTGGTTTGACAAAGGCTAGAGGAAGAAAACCTTGACTATAAATTACCTGGTCCTCCAGGTTGGGGCATGATGCATCAGACCAGCTCCCTGTTCGTCACAAAAAAAAGAAAAAAAAAAGAAAATAAAAACATAGCAATGCTAAAAGTCTAAAGATTTAACGCCGAATGGAAATAATAATAATAATGTGTTATTTATTCTGGCAGAGTTAAGGCCATAAGGACTTCTCTTCCACTCAGCCAGCACAAATATATATATAGTCCACCGCTGTGGTCTCGAGGTAGCGTGTTGCCTTGTAACGCAGCGGGCCCGGGTTCGATCTCCGGTCGGGACAATTTTTCTGGGTGAGGTCTTTATCGGGGTTTTCCTCACCTGTAAGACAAATGTCAGGAAAACTTTAAGGCCCAAACAGTCCCCGAAATCATATGGCCATCATCATTATCATCCTTCACCGGTGTATTTGTTTTTAAAGTTTACACATTGCCAACAGCAAACTGCTAAATTGCCCAGTTTCATAAAAATCCCATAACCTCAAAACTCTCTTTTTATTCAAATTCTTCTTAAAGGGCATTTTACTGCGGCTGATAAACGCAACATCCTGGTGTGGCGTCATCCTCCGACCTTACAATAACCACCACAAACATACTAATACTTATTTAACTAACTCACTGGCCGCGCGGACATAAGCTCTCCACACATCCCTAACCTTAGCTAATGTTCTCCAATCATTCCCTGTATAATCTACTTCCTTCAAATCATAGTTAATGTTATTCTCCCACCTCATTCTTGGTCTACCAACTGGGCGTTTTCCCTCTGGCTTTCCTACAAGAAGCTTCCATGCAAGTCTTTCATTTCCCCATACGTGCAACATGTCCTGCCCATCGCAGTCTACGAGACTTAACTGTTCTTATTATATGTGGCTTCCTATAAAGACCATGTAGTTCATTGCTATGTAGTCTTCTCCATTCACCCGTCTGTTCATCTCTCTTTGGTCCAAAAAATTTCCTAAGAACTTTATTCTCAAATACTTGTAATCTCCTTTCCTCCCTTAAAGTAAGTGTCCATGTTTCGCATCCATATAATATAACTGGTAGAATAATAGTTTTATATATTTTCAGTTTAACGTTTTTTGAAAGGAGTTGGGATGACAAGAGTCTCTGCAATGCATAATAGCACGCATTTCCAGAATTGAGCCTATGTTTAATTTCTTTGTGCATCTCATTCCTATTTGTGATTATTGTTCCTAGGTATTTGAATTCAGCCACTTCCTCAAAAGGGGAAGAAGCCAGCATTTGGATTTAAACCGAGGACCTTCTAAAGTCAAGTGACTGGGTGTATGAAGTTTGGTGGACCCGGGTCCCACGCCAGCTATTGATCGTAGTCTGTCCGTCCGCCCACCACCCGGGGTACACGTGGCCACTAATCGGCTGCTTCGCCTCCTAAATCCCGGGCTACAACCTGCCCTATCAACACCTCACACTTGTTTACACACATTTCAAGGTTCATGTTTCTGGCCCATAGCGTCTTTATCCGCTTTTCAGGGGTCTATAGTGTATTATTTAATTTTGTACCAGAGCGTGCCATCAAATCTTTAGAAAGCTTACAACTCAATGGTATTAATAAGCTGTTAGTTTATGCTGATGATGTAGTACTATTGGGTGATAGCGAGGAGATACTAAAGGACAATACGCACACACTATTGAGTAACAGTAAGAAATTGGGACTGGAAGTAAATATCAATAAAACTAAATATATGGTCACACGTAGAAATACATTATATAATGGAAATGGACAGAAAATGACAAATGACGGAAATTTCGAGGAAGTGGCTGAATTCAAATACCTAGGAACAATAATCACAAATAGGAATGAGATGCACAAAGAAATTAAACATAGGCTCAATTCTGGAAATGCGTGTTATTATGCATTGCAGAGACTCTTGTCGTCCCAACTCCTTTCAAAAAACGTTAAACTGAAAATATATACAACTGTTATTCTACCAGTTATATTATATGGGTGCGAAACATGGACTCTTACTTTAAGAGAGGAAAGGAGATTGCGAGTATTTGACAATAAAGTTGTTAGAAAAATTTTTGGACCAAAGAGAGAAACAGACAGGTGAATGGAGAAGACCACATAACACTGAACTACATGGTCTTTATAGGAAGCCAGATATAATAAGACCAGTTAAGTCTCAAAGACTGGGATGGGCAGGACATGTAGCACGAATGGAGAATGAAAGGCGTGCATGGAAGCTTCTTGTAGGAAAACCAGAAGGAAAACGCCCAGTTGGTAGACCAGAAATGAGGTGGGAGAATAACATTAATTATGATTTGAGGGAAGTAGATTATACAGAGGATGATTAGAAAACATAAACTCAGGATAGGGATGTATAGAGAGATTATGTCCGCGCGACCATGAATCTACGGGTTCGATAGTGCCAGTGAGTTAGTTAGTTAGTTAGTTAAATATCGGGATGTTTAAACAATACTGTTTGGGGGGGGGGAAATTAAGAACAGATAGAAAAGTAAGAATTTACAAATCTGTCATAAGACCAGTTGTAACATATGGTTGTGAATGCCGAACAGAAACTCAAAAAAACAAAACAAATCAATGAAAGAACCGAAATGAAAGTTTTAAGGAAAATCACTGAGAGAGAAAATTTGTAGCTCTGTTATTTGAGAAAATGTAAAATTGAACCTATAAATCTCTGGATAAATGATAGAAGACTAAATTGGAACGATCACATAGATAGAATGGAGAACAGTAGATTAGTGAAGAAAGTACGTGACTGGACACCTCAGCAGAAAAGGCCTTTAGGAAGACCACAACTACGATGGAAGGACGTCACCATACCCCGGACCTGTAGTGAATAAACACCCAACAAGCTGCCAGCTTTCATGCGTTGAGGAAGAAGAAGAAAAAGTATTGTTTTTATTATTATTATTATTGTCCACCGTTGTGGTCTCGAAGTAGCGTGCTGCCTTGTCACGCAGCGGGCCCGGGTTCGATCCCCGGTCGGTGAGGTTTTTATCGGGGGTTTTCCTCACCTGTAAGACAATGTCAGGAAGCTTAGGGCCCAATAGTCTCCGAAGATCATCCGGTCATCATCATTATCTTAATCATTATCATCATCATCCTTCACCGGTGCGGAAAGCAACGGGAAGCTACCACACCCACAATTCCCTTGTAAAGCTGCATGATTGCAGTGAAAGATCTGCAGAACACTATAGAACATAATGCATATATTGTAGTACGGACATGTCCAGCGATTGGAAGAGGATCGGCTACGAAAATGTGTTTTGGAATGAAAACCTACAGGAAGACGGGGCAGAGAACACCTAACACTTCATGGAGTCAGCGAATATATTTATACATGAAGGAGAAACATCTACAACCAGGAGATTGGATGCACCGACAAAATTGGTTATTGGGAATCGGACGATGTCAACCGATGATCTATGTTCTTCAGAGTCTCTGCAATGCATAATAGCACGCATTTCCAGAATTGAGCCTATGTTTAATTTCCTTGTGCATCTCATTCCTGTTTGTGATTATTGTCCTAGACGTGTGAACATATATTTAGTTTTTTATGTTTACTTCCAGCCCCAATTTCTTTGTGTTACTCAATAATTTAATATGTCTTGCTTGTATACATTTTTATTATTAGTTTTAGTGTTAATTTTAACTAACATTACTTACTTACTCACTCACTGGCACTATCGAACCCGTAGGTTCATGGCCGTGCGGACATAAGCTCTCCATACATCCCTATCCTGAGCTAATGCTTTCCAATCATTCCCTGTATAATCTACTTCCCTCAAATCATAGTTAATGTTGTTCTCCCACCTCATTCTTGGTCTACCAACTGGGCGTTTTCCTTCTGGCTTTCCTACAAGAAGTTTCCATGCACGTCTTTCATTGCCCATACGCGCAACATGTCCTACCCATCGCAGTCTACGAGACTTACTGTTCTTATTATATCTGGCTTCCTATAAAGACCATGTAGTTCATTGTTATGTAGTCTTCTCCATTCACCTGTCTGTTCATCTCTCTTTGGTCCAAAAATGTTCCTAAGAACTTTATTCTCAAATACTTGTAATCTCCTTTCCTCCCTTAAAGTAAGAGTCCATGTTTCACACCCATATAATATAACTGGTAGAATAATAGTTTTATATATTTTCAGCTTAACGTTTTTTGAAAGGAGTTGGGACATCAAAAGTCTCTGCAATGCATAATAGTTTTAACTAACATTAACTGGTTGCATTATAGATCGTAATATAATATATATTATCTTTTTGATCAAATCTTCATTTAGTATTTAATATTAGAGTTCATTGAGATTGTTATATTCTGATGTAATATATGTTTGTCCTGGTGAGTGGAAGAGAAGGCCATATGGCCTTAACTCCACCAGGCTAAATAAATCTAATCTAATCTAAAATCTAATAAAGTACGTATGGGTTGCCCTTACAGTATCTCGTCGCTATGACAACAAACAGAAATATTTTAAAGTAACATGTGTTTGAGTGGAAGAATGAACTTAACTCCACCAGCATAAATACTAAAGTTGGAGTCACCTTGTATCTGTAGCTGGAGCTAATTTCAGATAATTGTACAGCTCTGAATTATTGAGGGTGATCCATAAAACTTGCTCAGCAATACTTTTAAAAATTCAAGCTAGTGAGATTATCGCCTTCTTTTTATTGCAGCCATTTTATTAGGAAGACGTAATTCCGGCTAATGTCACAGAGACCAACATTACAGCATCAAGTACTGAAATATTCATCAAAACATGAAGGCAACTTTCACCAACATAAACTACGACAAAACTTAATAGTTTTACAACTAAACAAGCTCTGATGATGTAGCGAGGGCCAACACACACACTCTACTAAGAAATTTGTGCTGGAAGTAAACATCAATAAAATTAAATATACGACTGAAACAAAGGAAAATGGACTCACGAATAGACAAGTTGAATCTTATGGGGAATAAACAAGTTGAATCTTATGGGGAATAGACAAGTTGAATCTTATGGGGAATAGACAAGTTGAATCTTATGGGGAATAGACAAGTTGAATCTTATGGGGAATAGACAAGTTGAATCTTATGGGGAATAGACAAGTTGAATCTTATGGGGAATAGACAAGTTGAATCTTATGGGGAATAGACAAGTTGAATCTTATGGGGAATAGACAAGTTGAATCTTATGGGGAATAGACAAGTTGAATCTTATGGGGAATAGACAAGTTGAATCTTATGGGGAATAGACAAGTTGAATCTTATGGGGAATAGACAAGTTGAATCTTATGGGGAATAGACAAGTTGAATCTTATGGGGAATAGACAAGTTGAATCTTATGGGGAATAGACAAGTTGAATCTTATGGGGAATAGACAAGTTGAATCTTATGGGGAATAGACAAGTTGAATCTTATGGGGAATAGACAAGTTGAATCTTATGGGGAATAGACAAGTTGAATCTTATGGGGAATAGACAAGTTGAATCTTATGGGGAATAGACAAGTTGAATCTTATGGGGAATAGACAAGTTGAATCTTATGGGGAATAGACAAGTTGAATCTTATGGGGAATAGACAAGTTGAATCTTATGGGGAATAGACAAGTTGCAAGGTGGGAGGAAGACGCTGCAAACCTACTTAATGGTCAAAATGTTGCAAAAATGGTAAAAAATGCATTTTTTTGTTTATTTGCTTTTTAATGACTCTGATTCTATAGGACCATTTTCATGTAAACATATTTATTGTAGGAGCAAAACTGAGTCCGTGACGTCAGCACGTGTGGTCAGCATTACTAGTTAAGGGGGGTGATGGGTGAAATTTCTATTTTCTACATGTTTTAAGCTACAGACTTGATGATTTGTGCACACATTCACGCCATGAGAGATAATATTATATTAAAGTTTCATCCTCCTAGGCTTAAAGGTTTTTGAGTTATTGAGGAAAATCATCATCATCACTCCAGGGATTAGGCAATTGCCCGTTCCGACTTCATAATGCATCAGCCCAACGTCTTCTAGGTCTTCCAACATCACGTCTTCCTCTTGCTTGATAATTTCTTGATAACAATGGATATCTCTCCTTACTCATTCTATTCATGTGATCAATCCATTTCTGTCTGTAATTCGTGACTTTATCCAATAAAGGCTGTACTTTCAATTCTTCTCTTATATCCTCATTTCTTATTCTATCAAGTCTTGTACATCCTTTTACTTGTCTTAGGAACCGAATCTGTGCCGTCTGTATTCTATCCTTCTGTCTTTTCACTGGAGCCCAATTTTCACATCCATACAATATTGTGGGAACCGCCATAACATTATACATTTATCTTGGTTTCTTTTCTAATTTTATTTTTGAATGTTCTCTGTATTGTTCCACACACCGTCTGAAATTTATTTATTTTGGAGTCAATATCTCTTTCCACATTGTAGCCAACATCACAGCCCAAATATTTGAAACTAGACACCTGTTCTATACTTTTATTTTCTAAAATAATTTTGGATCTCACTGGATCTCTTCCTCTAAAAGCCATGGTCTTCGTTTTACTTACAGAAATATTTAGATCGTATAATTTACATATTTCATTTAATGCATGCATTGGTTTCTGTAAGTCGTCTTCATTTTTCTGTATTGTGATTACATCGTCAGCAAATAGAAGATTATTTATGCAACATCCATTTCAAAATTTGCATATTAAAATTTTTAATAAGTTCCATAATTTTTTAGTAAAATCTTTGAGTTTTTTTTCTACACGACCACTGACAACAACACTACACATTAACTTTTCTATATCGTTATAAAAATGATAATATATATATATACATCCTCTGCATATGAAAATTTATTATTTTTTAAAATTGCTGCACATATTTTATTTTTTATTTAAAAAACTATCAACGTTGTTTCAAAATCCATGCACATAATTATTAGCCACAGTGTGTGGGACATACATAAAATTTCGTGCTTCTATCATTAAATTTGTCAACGCTATTTTGATTTGAATGCAATGAAAATAAAAGTGTGGAAAAACGAATTTGAAAGTTTGCATGCAGTTAAATTAGAATGTAGCGCCCTCCTACAGTCATTACAAGCGCCACAGGACACTCAAACTGCACCAACCTCTACTTTAAGGTACGTAGTATTATTAATACAAAAAACAAAAAAAAATGCTAAATTTGACCGAAAATGTCGAAAATTTCACCCCCTTAAAATTTAAAATGCGTTTTTTATCGGTTTACATTTTTTTCTTTCCAAAACTTAAAATGCAATGTTTTTGCTATCAAAGCGACTCCCCAATATGTGCTAATTCAAATGTGCTTTGCAGTTACTTGTCTAAGACACGTGTTTTGTTTTAAATTGAGATGGGAAAAATAATGAGTGACAAAAATATTTTGTTTTGAAAAAATGAAAAATAAGCAGTGCCCTCCCTTTATTGCATAGCAAATGTCTTTAGTGGAATCATGAAGACACTGAATCTCAAATTTCAACAGAGAATATTTAAAAATACGTAGTAAAGATAGCGAGCAGATACTAAACGACAACACGCACACACTACTGAGGAATTGGGACTGGAATTAAATATCAATAAAACTAAATATATGTTCACACATAAAAATACATTATACAATGGAAATGAACAGCTAATGACAAATGAGGGAAATTTTGAGGAAGTGGCTGAATTCAAATACCTAGGAACAATAATCACAAATAGGAATGAGATACACAAAGAAATTAAACATAGGCTCAATTCTGCAAATGCGTGCTATTATGCATTGCAGAGACTCTTGACTTCCGAACTCCTTTCAAAAAACGTTAAACTGAAAATATATAAAACTGTTATTCTACCAGTTATATTATATGGATGTGAAACATGGACTCTTACTTTAAGGGAGGAAAGAAGATGATGAGTATTTGAGAATAAAGTTCTTAGGAAATATTTTGGACCAAAGAGAGATGAACAGACAGGTGAATGGAGAAGAACCCATAACAGTGAATTACAAGGTATTTATAGGAAGCCAGATATAATAAGAACAGTTAAGTCTCGTAGACTGCGATGGGCAGGACAAGAATAAGATGGGAAGGTAAAATTAATCATGATTTGTAAATTTGTAATTTAACTTAGACAGCGGTCATGAACCTATGGGTTCGTTATTTCCAGTCAATTAGTTAATTTCTTAACTTTTATTTTTAATTTTCTTTCCTTGATTTTCCAGCTGATCTGCTTGTCCTGTTTACTGTACGTTACAAATGTGTGAATATAAACAGGGGAAAAATAGGAAATTAACAAGAAATTAACTCGGGACTCCAAAAATAAAAACAAAACAAAATCACATATAAATGTTGAACAGTGTATTTATTGCACAACACAATATCACCTGTGGGTGTTCGTCTCGCTCCCACGTCTGGCTCCGTTCATCTGTCACAAGGGGAAAGGGGGGGGGCGCTTGTCCTACTTGTTCTAATTAAGGGAAGACGGCTCTCTGAAACGCTCAACATTTTTTAAAAGCTCATTTTTTTTAAATCCCGTGCCATAGCCGAGTGGTTAAGGCAACATGCCTTGGCGCAGGATTAGGAACTTGCGCTGGTTTGGGTCCCCCATGGGGAAATAAAATTTTCTCATCGAATTTCGGCCAGTATGGGACCGGTTACCCACCCAGCATCGTGAGGCATTTGGGTAGCTACAATAAGTAGCGGCTCCAGGTTGAGAAGACCAGCTATAACGGTTGGGGGACTGACATGCTGACCCATGCCACCCCTACATTGGCTCGATGATCGTCTAGCTCTGTTATTAACACATGTGGATGTGAGGTCAGCAGCCGCTTGGAGAAAAAAAAGATGGATAGTATAATTCAAGTCATTAAGATTTTAAAAAGACCACCGCTGTGGTCTCGGGGTAGCGTGCTGCCTTCTCACGCAGCGAGCCCGGGTCGGGGCAGTTTTTCTGGGTGAGGTTTTTATCGGGGTTTTTCCTCACCTGTAAGACAAATGTCAGGAAAACTTTAAGGCCCAAACGGTCCCCGAAATCATATGGCCATCGCAATCATCATCATTCATATTCATCTTAGGTTAAGCTTAGGATTAGGGACTCTCCTGGCGCACCATTACCATCATATCATCGGGGTAACGTAACCCCGCCTTCCAGGCGCCCCAACTTCAGAAGTGGGTTACAAGTACGCCATGCCAGGAGAGAAACCAGGAATGTCGAAAGACAAACCTGGGGCATTTGAAAAAAAAAAATTAAATAAAAAAGCTGGAAGAATGAAGCACAGGACAGGGAAGTCTGGCATAAGCTTCTGAAGTCAGTCAAAGCCCACATGAGACATTGATGATGATGACAGTTAAAAGAGGCAGATATTTTTTTTTAACACGGCCTTGGTACATCACAACGCATCTCAGGTTTCGACAGGTAATGGTTAAGAGTTCCCTTGTGGGTCGATTAATATGTAAAACTTATCCATAAAAATGTTTCACGAGAACCACCTCAATAGCATAATTCCTTCAGAAATCGCTGAAAAAAAGCGTTGAGATAAAATAATTATGAAAGATTATTTTATGAAGGCGGTGGATTGAATTTCGTGCCGGTTAGGAAGCTCTCTTCAGCTGTTTACACAGTTACCAACCGCGAACTGCTAAATTGCCCAGTTTCATAAAAATCCCACAACCTCAAAACTCTCATTTCATTCAAATTCTCCTTAAAGGGCATTTTACTGCGGCTCATAAACGCAAACTCATTAAAAAGTTTGCGCCGCGTCTCGAGAATTCTGTGTAATCTCAGTCAGTCTTACCAACACAAATAAAATACAACAAGTTACTTCTCCCTCACATCCCGCCTCATTCATCATAAGCATAATAATAATAATAATAATAATAATAATAATAATAATAATTTTTATTTAGGAATATTGCACAATACAGTATTACTCTTCCAACGCGGAGTGATTATTATTATTTATTTATTTATATATACAGAATTTTAATGTTTACACATCTGTCTGTGCCTAAAGTTTTATTTTTCTTCTCCACTCGTCTCTCTCCATCCACTCCATGTCCTCCAGTCTTCTTGCTCTCATTCCAGTTCTTATTTCCTGCATCCACGAGTTTCGAGGTCTTCCTCTCCTCCTTCTTCCACGTGGACACCATTCCAATGTTTTCCTGGGTAATCTTTCTTCTTGCATTCGTAATAATAATAATAATAATAATAATAATAATAATAATAATAATAATAATAATAATAATAATAATAATAATAACAATAATAATAATAATAACTGTCCACCGGTGTGGTCTCGAAGTAGCGTGCAGCGGACCCGGGTTCCATCCCCGGTCAGGAGAAGTTTCTTGTGTGATGGTTTTTTTCGGGGTTTTTCCTCACCTGTAAGACAAGTGGCAGGAAACTTTAAGGCCCAAACGGTCCCCGAACATCATTAACACATTGATTAAGGCCTCTCCTGGCGCATCATCATCGGGGCACCGTAACTCCAGGCGCCCTCTTAATTAATTTGTATAAAGTTAAAACAATTGTAAGTACAATTTGGTGTACGTAGGTTCTGTGTTGACAACATGTCAGTACTTGCTAACTAACACCAACTAAATTTGTACAATTTTTTTTATTGTAAAATAGTAAACAGTTATTTGTTTCGCACATGTTGATGTTTTATTTAGTAAATACACTTTTAGTTGTAGAAACCTTCTACACCAACACAGTACAAATGTTCATGTCTTGTGTTTGTCATCATCCAATCACAATAATATTTCTTATTTCAGTTATTAAGGTCAAACAGAAAGAAATAGAGGGTGTGCGTATTTTATTTAGCGGAAAAAAAAAGTTCTTTGTGTTGGCACACGCTGTATGCAATGCTATAAATTAAAAAGGCGCAAATAAGGCATTTTATTGTAGCTGGCGGATTATCAAACATGGCGGCAGCCTTAATCCGGCCGCGAGCTGTCACTTGTTTTGATTTATTAATAGATGGCGGGCGATTCCGGTCACTGCAGAGCGTCGCACCTAACTCAATTACACGATAAAAAGTGTGTCACGCAGGAATTGCGGAAACTAACCAAAAGATCAACAAGTGCAACTTGACGTCCGATTTTAATTGTTTAGAGAAGCGTTTATTAATACTCTGAATCAGTCGCGTCGAGAGAAAACATCAGCCACAGCTAGATTTAAATTCGCAATGCATCCTACAACAATTTGTTTATTTCATTTAATATTTTAAATAAAACAGAAAAATAAAATGAACGAGCAGAAATTACTTAAATGTGTATAGAGTACTATTACGCTTATGTATTACAGATACTCTTGACGTCACAACTCCTTTCAAAAACGTTAAACTGAAAATACATAAAACTATTATTCTACCAGTTATATTATATGGATGTGAAACATGGACTCTTGCTTTAAGGAAGGAAAGGAGATTACGAGTTTTTGAGAATAAAGTTCTTAGGAATATTTTTGAACCAAAGAGAGATGAACAGACAGGTGAATGGAGAAGACTACATAACAGTGAACTACATGGTCTTTATAGGAATACATCTCCATCAGTAGTTTCACTCTCATCAGCCGTGGTTAGTACTTGGATGGGTGACCGCTTGGGAACACCACAAGCAACATTGCGCGTTGTCAGTACTTGGATGGGTGACCGCCTAGGATCACCACATGCTGTTGACAACAAATGCCTCCCAAATTTATCCTAAATTCTAAATTTATGGGGAAATTCTCAAAATTAATCTCTCTAAACTTGAAATTACAACCTTTTCGAAAAACACAGCTAAGTTTCCTTCAACAAGCTACTCTGCTAATGGTTTCCATAGCGCTAAGGCAAATGCCGGAGTAAACTCAACCTTTTATGATGGAGCCGGTAGCGGATGTGACTGGAACTTCATTTCTGGGGCTGGAAACAATGCCTTCTTGTGGATGCGCGCGCGGACTTCAAAGGGTCAACATCACACCACTGCCATGGTTCTACATCAATTCAATTCTCTTTCGGCCCAACTTTCAAAATTAGCGGGACAAAAAGGCGTGCCTTGGAACCCGCGGATGGCTCTGACCATCCAAAAGGGAATCTGTAGCCGCTGCAACTTCATGTTGAGGAACTCCCACGTGCGATGGGCAGGACATGTGACACGAATGGGGTATTAAAGACGTGTACGGAAGCTTCTGGTAGGAAAACCAGAGGGAAAAGTCTATTTGGTAGAATGAGGTGGGAGAATAACATTGAAGGAAGTAGATTATACAGGGAATGATTGGAAAATATTAGCTCACGATAGGGATGTATGGAGAGCTGATGTCCGCGCGGACATGAACCTATGGGTTAGATAGTGCCAGTGAGTTAGTTAGTACGTAGGATTACAGAATATACCCAATAATAATAGTTATGCACGATATATTTTTCAGTGCGGTCCGCAACATTCCAATAATTGACACGAGAAATTATTGCTTTGCGAACAATGTATCCGATACGATACAACAATTGGTTTAATTTGTCTAATGTTTTAAATAAAAACACAAGAAAATAAAAGAATAGAAATAATTTTAATTGTGTCGAATTACTCAATGTACCTTATAATAATAATTGTCGTTGATTTTGTTTTCAGTGCGGTTCGCCACATTTCAATAAATGACACAATAAAGTAGCGTTTTGCCAATTTAACACAGGAAACAAAATTAAAGGACGATCCAAATTTACCTTCAGATCAATAATGCAACCCCAACATCATCCCCTACGGGCGAAAATACAGCGGTCGGTGCTGCGACCATATGCCATACATTAAATCAAAATTCAAACCAAATTATCCGGGGCAAATGGATATCGTCAGGGGCACCACACAGTGGGCCGAACAAATCTTATATGGATGCAAGCTACCACACCTACAATTCCCTAGTACAGCTGCTAGCATAGCATGAAAATGCTATGATTGCAGTGGTCATGTTGGGCCCTCGGGGACCACTTGGGTTATGTTAGGACCTGGGAGCCACTTGGTGTTTACGTTAGGCATCAGGATCACTTTCGGTTATGGTCCTCGGGGATCACTTTGTTTTAGGGTAAGCTCTCGGGAGCCACTTGGGACAGGTTAGGCCCTCGGGGACACTTGGTGTAAGGTTAGGCCCTCGGGGACACTTGGTGTAAGGTTAGGCCTTCGGGGCCACTTGAGGTTAGTTTAGGCCCTCGGGGCCACTTTGGGTTATATAAGACCCTCTGGGGCCACTTTGGGTTAGGTTAGGCCCTCGGGGGCCACTTGGGTTAAGTTAGGCCCTCGGGGGCCACTTGTGTTAAGTTAGGCCCTCGGGGCCACTTGTGTTAAGTTAGGCCCTCGCGGGCCACTTTGGGTCAGGTAAAGCCTTCGGGTGCCAGTTGAATTAGATTAGGCCCTTTGGGTTAGGTTAGGCCTTTTGGGTTAGGTTAGGCCCTCTGGGGCCACTTGGGTTCGGATAGTCCCTCTGGGGCCAGTTGGGTTCAGATATACCTTCTGGGGCCACTAGGGTTCAGATAGGCCCTCTGGGGCCACTAGGGTTCAGATAGGCCCTCTGGGGCCACTTGTTTTAGATTAGGCTCTTGGAGGCCACTTGTGTTAAGTTAGGCCCTCGAGGACAACTTTGGGTTATGTTAGGCTCTCGGAGGCCGTTTTAGGTAGGTTGGGCCCTCGGGGGCCACTTGGTTTAGATTAGGCCCTCGGGGGCCACTTGGGGATAAGTTAGGCCTCGATTATCCATTTGGGTAAGGTTAGGCCCTCGAGGATCACCTGGTGTTAGGTTAGGTTTTCGGGACCATTTAGGAATAGGTTACGCCTTCGGAGGCCACTAGGGGTTAAATTGGGTTATGTTAGGTGAGGTGAGGTTAGGTTACGTTCGCTTCCCTTCGGGTCGGTTCGGTAAGGTTACAACGGAAAAAAGTTGTGTGCGTTTTGTTGAGAGAAAAGATGACCATTCGTCTTGCGCTGGCGTCTACTCTGTTCACATTCAACGTCTCACGCTCCCGCAAACGCCTGTCAACAGACTCGGAGGTTGTTCGTTGAACACGGCGTCTATTCTATGAGTAGGCCTATTCCGCGTACATGACAGCAGCTCTTGCACCATTACCTTGTGCTTACGATGCGAGGTTGGGAAGTGCTTTTTACAGAATCGAGGAAAATGTTTAAAAACCGAGCGATAGCGAGGTTTTTATTTTCCGACATTCTGTAATACACCTCAGAAACCTGCGTTGTACATATTTTGCACGATGGAGTTTTCAAAATAATAAATAACATATTTGTTGTGTAAAAGTATTCACAAAAATATTAAACAATAAATTAAACGCATTAATCCATATTAAAGAACAACAACAAGGATTTCGGAAAAATAGATCCACATTAGATGCAATTTACATAGACAAATTGTGGAAAAATCATGGGAATTCAATAAACCAGTATTCTTATGTTTCATAGATATGAAGAAAGCTTTTGATAGAGAACAGCTTGAAGATGTTGTACATATCTTGAGAGAGAATGAAATTCCTAATGAACTGATTACAGCAATAATATCAATTAACACACACTGCAGAACAGTAATCAAAGTAAAAGAACAGCAAACTGAAGAAATAACCCTCACAAAGGGCATCAGGCAAGGTCCATTCTTATTTAATATTATAATGGATAAAATTATTGAAAACATACCACCACGTTTGGGTTATAAAATGGGAAACACTAGATTTCACTTAATATGTTACGCAGATGATGTCGTTCTGCTTTCAGAATCCGAAGATAATTTACAAAGATCTTTCCATCAGTTTAATATAAATGCCAAAAAATACAATATGGAAATTTACACAAATAAGACAAAATGCTTAACAATATCAAAAGAACCAGTAAGATGCAAATTAGAAGTGGAAAGACAAATCATAGAACAAGTGTCAGAATTTAATTATTTAGGTGTATTAATAACAAACACTAAAAATTTAATAAAAGAAGTAAAGAAACAAGCTGATAAAGAGCACAAATATCAGGGTATATGAAAGATTTAATTTGGCGCAACAAACATATGTCAATACAAAGCAAAACCCGCATATACAAAACGATAGTTCGACCAGTTATCGTATATGGAGCAGAAACTAGAGCTGATACAACAAAAACTAAACAAATAATAAGCACATGCGAAATGAAAATCTTAAGAACTATTCAGGGGAAAACATTATTTGATAAAATACACAACACAGAAATTAGGGGCAAATGCCATATTCAAGACATAACCAAATTTATTATAGATATACGAAAACATTGGAAGGGTCACATAGAAAGAATGGAAGAAAACCGGCTTGCAAAAAGAGCTAAAGAAGATAGACCAATGGACGGTTTTATATATTTTCAGTTTAACGTTTTTTGAAAGGAGTTGGGTAAGTATGGGATCCAGAAATTAAAAAATAAAGTTAAAATTCTTCAAACTGCTTTGTGTGGATACAAATAGCCATCATGTTCCAATTCTTATTGTAACCGCAACATTTGTCAGAAAATATAACCAGTTTCTTTGAACAAATGCATTTAGTTTTTATGTATTTCAGGATGCAGCTTCGAATCTCATGGCTGCCATGTCCCACAATACTCTCATCCCATACAAGCGTATACCCATACATAGAGCGCACACATTTAAATGTGTACAGAGGGGTGTTATATAAGCAATTTGAGATAATTAACAAATGGTCTAGGAATAATATGTCCAAGTTATGATTCAATTTGTAAAATGGTTCGCAGCCACTGAATATTTCAAATTAAAATGACAATAATATGACATGAGACTGTAACTGGGAACATGTAAAGCGCCTTTAGCTCAGTGGTTGGTAGCAGTCTTACTATCAACGGTAATGTAAGATTGATGCACCACGTTCGAAACTACCTACAGTAGGCCTATGTGTACATTTTTCCTTTCTTCCTTTATTTTGGCGGTTCAATCGTTTCAGGCCGATGGAAGTTGGAGGCCACTTTGGGTCATGTTGGGCCCTCGGGGGTCACTTGGGTTATGTTAGGCCCTGGGAGCCACTTGGTGTTTACGTTAGGCAACAGCACCGCTTTCGGTTATGTTAGGTCCTCGGGGATCACTTTGTTTTAGGGTAAGCTCTCGGGAGCCACTTGGGACAGGTTAAGACCCTCGGGGACACTTGGTGTACGGTTAGGCCTTCGGGGCCACTTGAGGTTAGTTTAGGCCCTCGGGGCCACTTTGGTTTATCTAAGACCCTCTGGGGCCACTTTGGGTTAGGTTAGGCCCTCGGGGGCCACTTGGGTTAAGTTAGGCCCTCGGGGGCCACTTGTGTTAAGTTAGGCCCTCGGGGGCCACTTTGGGTTAGGTAAAGCCTTCGGGTGCCACTTGAGTTAGATTAGGCCCTCTGGGGCCACTTGGGTTCGGATAGGCCCTCGGGGGCCACTTGTGTTAAGTTAGACCCTCAGGGGCCAGTTTGGGTTAGGTAAAGCCTTCGGGTGCCACTTGAGTTAGATTAGGCCCTCTGGGGCCACTTTGGTTCGGATAGGCCCTCTGGGGCCGCTTGGATTCGGATAGGCCCTCTGGGGCCACTTGGGTTCGGATAGGCCCTCTGGGGCCACTTGGGTTCGGATAGGCCCTCTGGGGCCACTTGGGTTCGGATAGGCCCTCTGGGGCCACTTTGGTTCGGATAGGCCCTCTGGGGCCACTTTGGTTCGGATAGGCCCTCTGGGGCCACTTGGGTTCGGATAGGCCCTCTGGGGCCACTTGGGTTCGGATAGGCCCTCTGGGGCCACTTGGGTTCGGATAGGCCCCCGGGGCCACTTTGGTTCGGATAGGCCCCCGGGGCCACTTTGGCTCGGATAGGCCCTCTGGGGCCACTTGGGTTCGGATAGGCCCTCTGGGGCCATTTGGGTTCGGATAGGCCCTCTGGGGCCACTTGGGTTCGGATAGGCCCTCTGGGGCCACTTGGGTTCGGATAGGCCCCCGGGGCCACTTGTATTAGATTGGGCCCTTGGAGGCCACTAGGGGTTAGGTTGGGTTATGTTAGGTGAGGTGAGGTTAAGTGACGTTAGATTACGTGTGCCCACGCTCGCGTGTGTGTTGTTGAGAGAAAAAAATGGCCATACGTCTTGCGCTGGCGTCTACTCAGCTCCCGCAAACGCCTGTCAACAGACTCGGAGGTTGTTTCTTGAACACGGCGCCTATTCCACGTGCATGACAGCAGCTCTTGCACCATGAGTAGTTAAATTTTGCCAAAAACGTGACCTGGCACTTTCTTGCCGGGATCCTCACTCAACTTCCGCCCAACTACACTGATATTCCGACAACATATTTTCAGCTAATTTCTAAGGACTGAAGCTACTGCGGTTGTTTCTTGGAAACGTTTCAATCACCTTCACCAACCCTACCTGGTAGACACTGTGCGTCGTGCAGAAAAACCCAGAAAACTTTTTTCATCATACTTATTACGCGAATTATATGTATATATAACTAAGCAACTCAAAACCTGTAGGTTCTGGCCGGTCAGAAATAAACTCTCCATACACACCTAACCTAACGTAATGTTTTTCCTGTATAACTACCTCGCTAAATCACGGATACATTTTATGTATGTATATTTTTTTGTGAAATTTGAGTATTTTCTTCAAAATCGAAAGCATTTATTAGCTACAGTATTAAGATTGTACTTTCACTTTACGTCAATATTATTCTGTCAATTTAATGTTGGTCTTCCAACTGCGCGCTTTCCCTCTGGTTTTCGTAGAGAGTTTCCATACAACTCTCTCATTATCAATTTGTGGCACGTGATGTGTCACAGTCTACGAGACTTAACTGTTCTTATTATATCTGGCTTCCTATAAAGACCATGTAGTTCATTGTTATGTAGTCTTCTCCATTCACATGTCTGTTCATCTCTCTTTGGTCCAAAAATTTTCCTAAGAACTTTATTCTCAAATACTTGTAATCTCCTTTGCTCCCTTAAAGTAAGAGTCCATGTTTCGCACCCATATAATATAACTGGTAGAATAACAGTTTTATATATTTTCAGCTTAACGTTTTTTAAATATGTTTGTACGACAAGAGTCTCTGTAATACATAATAGCACGCATTTCCAGAATTGAGCCTATGTTTAATTTCTTTGTGCATCTCATTCCTATTTGTGATTATTGTTCCTAGGTATTTGAATTCAGCCACTTCCTCAAAATTCCCCTCATTTGTCATTAGCCCTTTGCACAGCTGAACCTATGACTAATTTATTTGTGCATTATTATTATTAGTATAATAAGAAGATATTTGAGAAATAAGACCACAAGGGAAACTCAATTAAAATTTTACAAAACAGTAGCCGCTCCAACATTAACATACGGGTCTGAGACTTGGCCTTTAACGATCTCTGATAAACATAAAATTGAGACAATAGAAATGAGATTTCGCAGATCAGTTGCAGGTGTATCTCTAAGAGATCAAAAGAGAAGTCAAGATATCAGAGATGAACTACAAATATATAATATAAACGAGAGAATACACACAAATAAACGTAATTGGTTTGAACACATACAAAGAATACCAAATAATCGTTTATCAAAACAGCTGCTTCATTATATGCCTCTAGGCCGAAGAAATGTAGGAAGACCAAAACGTCGTTGGAAGGACGACATGTAGTGCGCCGGGGAGGGGAGCGGAACGGGTCAACAGGCCCACACCTTGAAGATGACGATGATTATTATTATTAGTATTATGGGGAATGAAATACGTGCATGAAAGCTTCTTGTAGGAAAACCAGAGGAAAAACGCGCACTTGGTAGACCAAGAATGAGGTGGGAGAATAACATTAACTACGATTTGACGGAAGTAGATTATACAGGGGATGATTGGAAAACATTGGCTCAGGATAGGGATGTATGGTGAGCTTATGTCCGCGCGGCCATGACCCTACGGGTTCGATAGTGCCAGTGAGTTAGTTAGTTATTATGGAACATCAAAGAAGATCTTTAATTGGAAAGCTAATGGAAGAAGTGGAGGAGGCAGACCTAGAGAACGTTGGATAGATGGAGTGAGGAGAATTATGGAAGCTAGAGATTTCAGGGAAGAAGATGCTTTAGACAGGAACCTCTGGCGACAAATCACTTTGTGTTGAAGGAGAAACACTGTATTGTGGAATATTCCTAATAAAATAATAATAATAATAATAATAATAATAATTATTATTATTATTATTATTATTATTATTATTATTATTATTATTATTATTATTATTATTATTATGGAAAACAAGAAACAGAGATAAGAAACAGGATCAATATAGGAAAGTATGCTATATCTGCCCTAAATGGAATAGTATGGGACAAACATATCTTCAAAGAAACAAAAAAAAAAAAACTATTTTAATACAATAATCAGAAGCATTATTACCTATGGAGCTGATGTGTGGGCTTTAAATGCACAAATGAAAAAAAAAAAATTACTCGCCACTGAAATGGACTACTGGAGACGTGCTGCAAGAATATCCAGGAAGGATAAAATCAGAAATTCATATATAAAAGATAAAATGCAGGTACAATATTCAATATTAGATTTTATAAAGAAGAAACAATTAAATTGGTACGGACACATTAGAAGGATGGAAGAAGGAAGACTACCTAAGATAATCATGGATTGGGAACCACAGGGAAGGAAAAAGAAGGGTAGACCAAATATTACGTGGATTCAGGGAATCAATGAAACTAAGAGGGAATGGGAAATAGAAGAACATATATGGATGAACAGACAAGAATGGAAAAATGTGTTGAATCAAATGTGTAGTTAACTGTGAACATGGGTACCGGAAAAATGTATATTCATTGTAAAAGCCGGAATAAATGATAAAAATTATTATTATTATTATTAATATTAATTTTTACCCTCGATATTAATACACATTTATATTTACCTACTTAAAATGTGGGCACTGATATAACAGTCACTGAGCGCAAAACGAACTGAGTGTTGACAGTGCGCGAGACCACCTGCCCGCGCGCCATCTTCACTCCTTAACAGTTGAGTTTAATTATCGTGACAAATGAAGATCTCACTTCCCTGTAAGGACCTGGTGCACATTGTCATGCAGAGCGCATGCGCTGTAATTGCATTGTGACTTCATACCTTCGCAGCAACATAATTCATCATGACTCACTCCTCGTACAGCCGTATGTCACCCGTGTTGGGCATTGTGATAACATACGTGCCCGTTACAGACAATTGACAACATGTTTACTCACGTATAAGCAGATTCTATCCCAGGAGTTCACATATATTAGTAAGCATCGACCCCAGGCTCTCAGGACCAGAGGCAAGGAACATAACCACTAATAGACCATCGTTATCCAAGCAGTGGATCGCGAACACACAGGAATTCGCCAAAATGCTTTCGTAATGACTGGTTTCGAGGTTAGGTCTATTATTGTTTCCTTCATTTCTGCGGCGTTGTCATAACAATGATTTATTTATATACATAATTTTAATGTTTACACATCTTTCTGTGCCTGAAGTTTTATTTTTCTGCTCCACTCGTCTCTCTCCATCCAATCCATGCCCTCCAGTCCTCTTGCTCTCATTCCAGTTCTTATTTCCTGCATCCACGAGTTTCGAGGTCTTCCTTCTCCTTCTTCCAGGTGGACACCATTCCAATGTTTTCCTGGGTAACCTTTCTTCTTGCATTCGTCGTACGTGTCCATACCAATTTAATTGCTTATACTGTATATAATCTACTATTGAATAACCAATATTCATTTTTTCTCTTATGACAGTATTTCTTATTTTGTCTAATTTTGAACATCTTGCTGCTCTCCTCAAGAAATCCGTTTCCATCGACATAAATTTTTGTTGAATTTCCAAACTTCAGCTCCATATGTGACAGTACTTCTCACTATTGAATTATATATTTGTAACTTATTTTTCCTGGTTATATGTCTGTTCCATAAGACTCCATTTATCATTGCTGTTATTGCTCTACCTTTATTTATTCTGTTCTTAATATCACTTTCATGTTTATCCTCTTTATCTAATTTTACTCCCAGATACTCAAATTCTTCACATCCTCTAACATACCCCTTTTCATCTTCTAATATCAAATCTTCATAATAATAATAATAATAATAATAATAATAATAATAATAATAATAATAATAATAATAATAATAATAATAATATATTAATAATAACGATAGTAATGATTATTATTATTATTTTAAAATTAAATTAACCCTATATTTTTACATATGTGTAACATCGGGAATTTATGATAAGTAATGCCACGAGTGATTTCTAAATTATCGATAAATTCACTACTCACGAAGAGAATTTGGAAATCAAGAGTGGCATTTGTTAGGACTATTTAACGAATAAAATTAAGCTGTTTACTCACAAAGCATTATTTAACTATAGTTATTTAAAAATATTTATATATTTAATGTAAACGACGATGTTTGAAAACAAATGAGAAGCGATAGGTACGCTTCATCTGCTTCTTTTGTTTATCACTGCAACCAGATCATACTATTTATTGCCAAAGGAACGCAATATTGTAAGAATCCCCTCTAGTGGAGAAAAAATGAAACACATCAAACTGTATATTCATTCATTTCTGATGTCGTATGATGTAAATATGACAATTATATTTTTCAGATTGTTACCTGGGAAAAAATACATTTTAGAAAGTGCAAACAGTGGTTTCTTTTTTTTGGTGGTATAATCAATTGCTACAAATGTTTTTATATTAACTCCCGCATGCGGCATATGTTGACATTCATGCACTATATATACAATCTGGTAGCCGTATTTCTCACAGGCTCAGTCACTGCAAAATAATGGTCAGACCTGTTCAGAATATTAAAAAGGTGGAGCTTTCTTTAATATGGTAATTATAACACTGATAAATATTTCGTGAAACTCGACTCTGATTGGTTGTAAAACAGAAATCATTGAAACGTGATTGGCCATTGACTCCCATTTGGGGCATGAGTTAAATAGTCACATTATTTCCACAATAAATTAATATTTACCGCCTGATTTACAGCTATGTAACAACGTTAGGAATGCATTTGATTTCGCTACAACTAGGTCTACACGTTGTTAAGCCGTAACTAGAGTAACTTTAGGTTTTAACCGTTAAGGGTTAAGTTAATTTAAGGTTATTAAACCTTTTGCTTGCAATTAAATGTTACGCATGTCTACTGTATGTATATTTAAAAGTCAGTGGTTCACCCAACTCAGATCGTTGTGGAAGGGGTTCGCGAGTCGAAAAAGGTTAGGATCCGCTGCTCTAGTCCATCGCGGTCGAAGTCTGTAGGGAAACCCCCAGTAGGAAGGCCAAGAATGATATCAGATAATAACTATAAACATGATGAATATCAATTATGCATGGAATCATAAATTAGCTCAGGATAGAGATGTATGGAGAGCTTATCTCGCGCGGTTTTCAACCTACGGGTACGATAGTACCTGTTACACCTTATCCACTCTTAGAATGATCCTAACAATTGTATCCTTCCTCCATTCGCACCACAATTACTGTCACATTGACACGTGATAGTTGAATGGGGTAGATTACAAGAAAGCTGGTGAGATTTTTCACTAAACTTGTGAAATACATTTAAAATAACTGTTTTTTTACCACTTGTCAAAGTGTTTTCCAGACTTGTGTTTTTAAAAATTTAGCTGGCGACACAGCAACAGAAGACTCGACACCTTCAGCCATTTTGTTGCATCAGAATCGACTGAAGCATGACTCAAATGCATCATCCATATGAATAATAAACTATTTTAAGCTGTAATTATTGATTAGGTGAGGAAAGAAATCCAATTGAGATTTCATAATGCCATAGCCAAACCTGCTCTACTATACGGAAGTGAATGCTGGACACTTCGAGCAAAAGATAAATCCCGCATTAATAGTTCACAAATGAGATTCCTCCGATCACTAACTGGAGTAACATTAAGGGATAGAATGAAAAGTGATGAGATAAGGATGCAGTGGAATAGTATGGAAATGGTTGAACATATACAAAATTATCATAAGTAATGCCACGAGTGATTTCCAAATTTATCTAGAGAATTTGGAAATCAAGAGTGGCATTTGTTAGGACTATTTAACGAATAAAATTAAGCTGTTTACTCACAAATCATTATTTAACTATAGTTATTTTAAAATATTTATATATTTAATGTAAACGGCGATGTTTGAAAACAAATGAGAAACGATAGGTACGCTTCTACCGCTTCTTTTGTTTATCACTGCAACCAGATCATACTATTTATTGCCAAAGGAACGCAATATTGTAATGAGGAGCTTTCTTTAATATGGTAATTATAACACTGATAAATATTTGGTGAAACACGACTCTGATTGGTTGTAAAACAGAAATCATTGAAACGTGATTGGTTATTGACTCCCATTTGGGGCATGAGTTAAATAGTCAGATTAAATGGTTCCAACACGTCCAGGGAATGTCAAATTCCCGTTTACCAAACATGATTTACCACCTCAACCCTAAAGGCAAAAGAGACCTCGGAAGACCCTTCAACCGATGGAAAGATCAGTTTTTGTAGTCGGAGAACGGGCGTCATCACCCAATACTGCATTCGGAAGAAGAAGAAGAAGAAAGATTATTGATTAGGTATATTTTAGAATATTTTGTATGTTTTGAATATTATTATTTTCATTCACGAAGAATAACAAGTATATTCAGAGGGCATATTTTTAATTTAATGAAGGGAACTACTTTTTCGCGTACTTATTGCTTCTACATCGTACCAATGAAAAGCGAGCAAGTTACATGGTTCTGATCACTTTAACAGCGAGTGGAAGCAATCCGTATCTCAGGAGGACAGTACGAAGATGGACTATTAAATGCTGACGTCATTAACCCATCGAGTCGGGTAATAATGGGTTTATAAACAGATAACGAGCAATTCTCAGGCGACTAATGTAACCTGCACCACACGTCATAGCACAAGGAAATATGGACTTGGTTACAAGCCGCTTGTACAGGGTGGTTCACAACAGCTCAACTATACATCTCATGCGTTGTTGAGCTTCTGTACCTCTGTTCGTCACTCAACTCATCCTAAACGACTGGACCGATTCTGATGAAATGTTTTGTGTGTGTTTGATAGTTAAGATTCACAATTGGACCTTCTAAAATCATTAGGTAACAGCAAAAATAAGGTTATACAAAACACTCATTAGACCAGTAGTTACATATGCTAGTGAAACTTGCTTTCCATGGTATCTTTACCTTGTCGTGGTGGAGTGGCTTGCGTGCTTAAATGATCCTGAGAGCTATGCCGGCGGTAGCATTGCTGCCGATAGGGTTACCCATGCCGGACTGGTCGAAGGTGATAAGCCAGACGAAAAAAGTACCTTGGGCGAAAGAGTGACGATCTTTCACCGTAAAAATACAACCGTCAAGAAATGCGGACATGGGTTCAACTGGGGTAAAATTTTCCGGAGGTCAAATAGTCCCCCATTCGGTTCTCCGGGCGGGGACTACTTCAGGGAACCCATGCCAAAGGCCCAAACACAGGGAAATGTTCCTAGGAACATGGAATGTTAGGACTTTATAGAATAGCGGGGCACTAGAGAGGTGAATGGAGAAGACTACATAACAATGAACTACATGGTCTTTATAGGATGCCAGATATAATAAGAACAGTTAAGTCTCGTAGACTGCGATGGGCAGGACATGTTGCACGTATGGGGAATAAAAGATGTGCATTGAAACTTCTTGTAGGAAAGTCAGAAGGAAAACGCCCAGTTGGTAGACCAAGAATGAGGTGGGAGAACAACATTAACTATGATTTGAGGGAAGTAGATTATACAGGGAATGATTGCAAAGCATTATCTCAGGATAGGGATGTATGGAGAGCTTATGTCCGCGCGGCCATGAACCTACGGGTTCGATAGTGCCAGTAAGTAAGTAAGTAAGTGAAACTTCGGTCCTAAAAGAAACAATAAAACAGAAATTACTAATTTTTCAAAAGGAAAATTTTAAAAAGAATATTTGGACCAAATAGAGGAACTGATAACTGTTGGAGAATCAAAACAAAGAACGAACTAAACAAATTAATAAGAAATCAGAACACAGTAAACCATATAAGATCTCTCAGAATTGGTTGGCTTGGACATTTGATAAGAATGAATGATCAGAGACTGGTAAAAAAACTCTACAAATGGAAGCTTATAGGAGGCAGAGCTGTAGGAAGACCGAAGATCAGATGGGAGGATGACACAATGAACGATCTACAGAAAATGAAAGTGACTAACTTGAATATGACAAGAGACAGATTGGCATGGAGGAGCATTGTTGAGAAGGCCAAAACTTTCACTTTTGAAGTTGTCGTGCCTTAAGATGATGATGATGAAAACCATTAGGTGTAGGAGTTCACCTGAAGTAAAAATTTAAAAATCTCTCTAACGGTCACAATTTTCGAGGTTTCAAAACGAAACTCAGTATATCCTATTAAAATAAACCGAGGTAGGTGTTATCCAAAAACGAGCGAAATCCGACAATTAGAAGTGGAGGTTTACCTGGAGTCCGAAATTAAAAACTAACAACCGTCAAGTTTGGTTGGAATACCTAGGAACAATAATCACAAACAGGAATGAGATGCACAAAGAAATTAAACATAGGCTCAATTCTGGAAATGCGTGCTATTAGGCATTGCAGAGACTCTTGTCATCGCAACTCCTTTAAAAAAAACATTAAAATAAATGGGCATAGGCCCTGTATCTAAAACTGTTATTCTCCCAGTTCTATTACATGGATGTGAAACACGGGCTCTTACTTTAAGGGAGGAGAAAATATTACGAGTATTTGAGAATAAAGTTCTTAAGAAAAAAATGCTTTATATCGGCCGCGGTGGACTAGTGGTTATGCTCCTTGCCTCTGGTCCCGAGGTTCGCGGGTTCAAACCCGGCCGGGTCTATGGATTTTTTAGGATGGAAAAATCCAAGGAGCAATCCCTCCGGGAGGGACTTTAAGCCGTGGGTCCCGAGTCTGAAGATTTTCAGGCTCGTAAAAAATCCTCACGCCTGAATGGAAAGGCCTCTAAGCAAATTTTACCAAATTTTCCCGTCCTTGGTTTCCTAGATGTCAGTATGAGGCGGAACGCTGACCACGGACCACTCAAATGGCATCTATACGAAAACAAGTGTAAGTAAATTAGTCTTCTTCTTCTTCTTCTTCTACTACAAGGTTTAGGCTGTGCAGCCTGTTCCGGCGAAGTTAAAAGTGGAGTCCATCTTCTACGTGGTCGGCCAACATCTCTGGGATTATACAGGAAGGTTCTTTTTGGTATTCTTTCGTTCTTCATTCTCATTAAGTGTTCTGTCCATTTCTTATTATTTTCGCTTATTAGTATGGTTCAAATTATTCCCTGTAGGAGGAGAGCGCCTAAATCTCTGTTAAGGGAATCATGAGCTTACAAGAATAAAAAATGTTTGGACCAAAGAGAGATGAACAGACAGGTGAATGGAGAAGACTACTTAACAGTGAGGTGCATGATCTTTATAGCAAACCAAATGTAGAAAAAACATTTAAGTCCGTTAGACTGAAAAGGGCAGGGCATGTAACACGAACGCGGAATGAAAAACGGACATGAAAACTTCGTATAAGAAAATCAGACGATAAGGGCCTAGTAGAATGAGGTGGGAGAATAGCATTAAACTTGATTTGGGGAGGACAATTACACACAGGAAAAATTGCAAAATATTATCTCATGATAGGAATGTATGGAGAGCTTATGTTCTCGCGATCATGAACTCCAGTGAATTATCTAACAGTATTGATGTCTAACAAGTGAAACTAGAATTAAGGAAAACATTTGCAGCGCGGTTTCAGGTGCACAGTGTGGTTACCATAGCAACCATAGAATTTAATTTTGTCATTTTATTTGACAGAGGTGTTTGAATTCCTTATTAATTCCATCCCCTGCCTTTTAACAGAACCAGTAGCCCCCGTAGCTTGGATATTTCGCTCACAGCTTCTATTTAGACTTGAGGTTCTTTTACGAAATCTTTCAGACTCGGGACCTACAGCTAGAAGTCGCTCTCGGGGGTTATAATAATAATAATAATAATAATAATAATAATAATAATAATAATAATAATAATATAATACTTACTTACTTACTCACTGGCACTATCGAACCCGTGGTTCATGGCCGCGCGGACATAAGCTCTCCATACATCCCTATCCCGAGCTAATGCTTTCCAATCATTCCCTGTATAATCTACTTCCCTCAAATCATAGTTAATGTTGTTCTCCCACCTCATTCTTGGTCTACCAACTGGGCGTTTTCCTTCTGGCTTTCCTACAAGAAGCTTCCATGCACGTCTTTCATTCCCCATACGTGCAACATGTCCTGTCCATCGCAGTCTACGAGACTTAACTGTCCTTATTATATCTGGCTTCCTATAAAGACCATGTAGTTCATTGTTATGTAGTCTTCTCCATTCATCTGTCTGTTCATCTCTCTTTGGTCCAAAAATTTTCCTAAGAACTTTATTCTCAAATACTCGTAATCTCCTTTCCTCTCTTAAAGTAAGACTCCATGTTTCGCACCCATATAATATAACTGGTAGAATAATAGTTTTATATATTTTCAGTTTAACGTTTTTTTGAAAGGAGTTGGGACATCAAAAGTCTCTGCAATGCATAATAGCACGCATTTCCAGAATTGAGCCTATGTTTAATTTCTTTGTACATCTCATTCCTATTTGTGATTATTGTTCCTAGGTATTTGAATTCAGCCACTTCCTCAAAATTTCCCTCATTTGTCATTAGCGGTCCATTTCCATTATATACTGAATTTCTACGTGTGGCCATATATTTAGTTTTACTGATATTTACTTCCAGTCCCAATTTCTTAGTGTTACTCAATAGTGTGTGCGTGTTGGCCTTTAGTATCTCCTCGCTATCGGCCAATAGTACGACACATAATAATACAATAGCTTTATTTTACCCGGCAGAGATAAGGCCTTAAAGCTTTGTCTGCCACTCAACCGGGTAAAAATATATAAAAATGATTCTTACAAATAAACATCACATAGTCTGTCTAGGATATCATTATTATTTTTTGAATTTAATCTAGTTTTAACAGATGAAATATAAAATATACAAGATAGAAAAAAATTATAAAATAAATTATTAATGACATGGAATATATTTAACTCTAGAGAAAAAATACTTATTTGACAACAGGTAACTGTATAAACGTTCTCCCTTGGATTTGTGCATCCTGAAAATCCGTTGACCCCGGCAGGGTTTGAACCTTGAACACTCAGGTACTTAATCCTAGGTCACCGTGATCGATTCCGAATACATAGAAAGTGCTGCCATCTGGACCGACATGCTTTTTTCTGAACTAAAACAATATAAGTGGTTTTAATAAGAATTTGATGCAGGAGATGAGATTAGCCAGGAATTCTTGTAGTCAGAGACCTCTGTCAAATAATATGGCAAATACTTAAATTAAATTCTGTGGTTGCTATGGAAACCGGTCACCTAAAACTTGCAGGAAAAAGTGTGCGAAAAATGTTGTCTCGTTTTCCTTAATTTTTTTTTTTCAAGTGCCCCAGGTGGTCTTTCGACATTCCTGGTTTCTCTCCTGACATGACGTACTTGTAACCCACTTCTGAGGTTGGGGCGCCTGGAAGGCGGGGTTACGTTGCCCTGATGATATGATGGGTGATGATAGTGGTGCGCCAGGAGAGTCCCTAATCCTAAGCTTAACCTATGGTAAATATGAATGATGATGATTGCGATGGCCATATGATTTCAGGGAACGGTTGGGCCTTAAAAGTTTTCCTCACATTTGTCTTACAGGTGAGGAAAAACCCCGATTAAAACCTCACACAGAAAAACTGTCCCAACCGGGGATCGAACCCGGGCACGCTGCGTGACAAGGCAACACGCTACCTCGAGACCACAGCATTGGACTTTTCCCTAACTATAATTCCTCTTGTTAGATTATACAAGACAATGGCAGTTCCTATTATTACTTACGGATCCCAAACATATATAAAGAACATTTTCATTAAGTATTTGCCATATTATATCCCAAACATATATAAAGAACTAATTCTCCCGTCTAAACTATTAAAGCTAGAGACCAGGGCTTCAATATAGCGCTCATATACAATTGTTACCATATTGATGTTATGATAGCTCAGTAATTAAAGAATTTAGGTTGCAAAATACAGTGTAAAAAACTGAAAGAAAATATTTGTAAAAAGAAATTTGTGATATAAATGCATATCTATATAAATCGTTATGGTAGAAGACTCTAAATAAATGAACCTTTCCACTGTAAAAATGTCAACTTGATAGGATTAATAGTTCAGGAGAAAATGTTCCTTACATTTAACATTAAAAGTGTAGGACGTTCCGGGTCCCCTTAATACAGACTTTATGTTGGCTGCACTGTAACACAGAATATTCGTTAAAACCAATATGGCTGCAAGGTTTTAATGCAGTTGAATATCGTGAAAAAAAATATTGAAATAATCGTTAGAAAACATGTAAAAATCATTGTAAATGGTGGGAAATAATTTGAAAAATGAAATCGTAAGAATAAAATTTGACAGGAGTTTAAGAAGGAATTAAAAAAAAAAAGTCGCGTCGCAGATTGTAAAGTTTAGCGCAACAAATATTTAACATACTGTAGAAAGTAACTACGTCAGAGAACATTTGCGTAACGCCGAGAGAGTGACGTCACAGGATGGCGCGGCTACTTGTGTTAACAATGCAGATTGTTACGAAACTCTACAATCAACTCAGTCACGGTCGCAAATTTTGCTTTGTTATTTCACAGAGTTGCCAACCGCGCATAAATTAATTCCCCAGTTTCATTAAAAATATACCCCACAATCTCAAATATCATTGTAATGACTTCTGTTCACACACAACCACGTCCACATTTGAACGCTTTACGTAAAAATTTTAACAAAACACATGTTTTTATTAATCCCGTTCGTCCCTACATGGGTGCTCCCTAGCGGGATGTTTGTTAACCACACTAATTTAGTTACGTTTATTTTCACAAACAAAATAAACATAAGCTCTACTCTGGAAACGCATGTTATTATGTATTGCACAGACTCTTGTCGTCCCAACTTCTCTCTAAAAAAAACGTTAAACTGAAAATATATAAAACTGTTATTCTACCAGTTATATTATATGGATGCGAAACATGGACTCTTACTTTAAGGGAGGAAAGGAGATTACGAGTATTTGAGTATAAAGTTCTTAGGAATTTTTTTGGACAAAAGAGAGATGAACAGACAGGTGAATGGAGAAGACTACATAACAGTGAACTACATGGTCTTTATGCGAAGCCAGATATAATAAGAAACAGGTACGTCTCGTAGACTGAGATTGGGAGGACATGTGGCACGAATGGGAAGTGAAAGAGTTCATGGAAGCTTGTTAGGGAAACCGGAGGGAAAACACCCAGTCTGCAGACAAAGAATCAGCTGGGAGAATAACATTAGCATGATTTCAGGAAGGTAGATTATAACACATCAGAAACCATCCATGGTGGTATCTTACACTTGTCGTGGTTGGAGTGGCTTGCGTGCTGAAATGATCCTGAGAGCTATGCCGGGCCGGGTCAGCATTGCTGCCGCTAGGGTTTAACCCATGCCGGACTGGTCGAAGGTGATTATAAGCCACGACCGCAAAACACGGACCTTGGCCGAAAGAGGTGACGATCTTTCAGCGTAAAAATACAACCGTCAAGAAATGCTGGGACCATAAGTATGTTCATTCTGGGGTAACATTCTCCGGAGGTCAAATAGTCCCCCAGTCGGTTCTCCGGGCGGGGAATTACTTCAGGCGACCCCATGCCAAATGCTCAAACACAGGGACATGTTCCTTAGGAACATGGAATGTTAGGAATTTATACAATAGCGGGCACTAAGAGATATCTTAACAGGGGAATTCAGATAAATCACCCTTGGATATAGTCGCTTTACAGGACATTAGGTGGACAGGAGCAAGGGTAGGTAGTCGGGAATCAGGAAGCTTTGCATTATAATATGTGGGTGCAGAAAGACCTGCATGTGGAAACGGGTTTTTTAGTCAGAAGGAGGATCCTATCCGCCTATCCGAGATATTAAGTTTGTTAGTGATAGGATATCATACATAATTCTAAAGGGTAAACGACATGATTTTATAATTGTAAATGTACATGCCCCCACAGAAGATAAAGATGACAAGATCAAGGATGAGTTCTATGAAGAATTAGAATGCTTATTTGATAGCCTTTCACGATATCATATGAAAATTGTCTTAGGAGATTTTAATGCAAAAGTGGGGCAGGAAGATATATTCAAACCAACAATAGGCAAATTTAGTCTTCATGAAGATAGTAACGACAACGGGGTTAGATTAGTCACATTTGCCACATCAAAGAATCTCATTGTTAAGAGCACAACATTTCAGCATAAGGATATTCATAAATACACCTGGACGTCTCCAGATGGCGAAACTCGGAACCAGATAGATCATGTATTAGTGGATAAACGCTGGCACAGTAGCATCATCGATGTTAGATCAGTTAGAGGGACAGACTGCAATTCAGATCATCATCTGGTCAGAGTGAAAATCAGACTACGGCTATCGCTTATGAGAGGAACAAACGCTAAAGATGGTTCTGTAAAATATGAATTAAAAAACTTGAAAAACGATGAAATGCGGCAAGAATACCAAATCAAAATTGCTAATAGATTTGAAGTACTGGAATCTTCAAATGACAATGTGGCAAACGAAGAAGAAACTGATATAAATAAAGGATGGGAGACTATAAGAGATACTATTAAATTGTCAGCATCAGAAAGCATTGGTTTTTTAAAAAAGAGGCAAAACAAGAAATGGTTTGATGAGGAATGTGCCGACATTGTAAAGAAAAGAAAGCTAGCAAAAATGAAATGGTTGCACGAGCTAAATGAGGTAAATTTAGAGCAATTGGGTAGTGTTAGACGGGAAACCACCAAGATACTAAAGAGTAAAAAGAGGGAATATTTGAGAGAGAAGATTAATGCTCTTGAAATGAATGCAAAAAATAGGAACATTAGAGAATTATATCAGGGAATTAGTATAGAGAAGAAAGGGTTTCAGGCTAGAACAAACATAATTCGGAATGAAAATGGGGATATGATTGCAGATTCTAGGAGTATATTAAATAGATGGAAAAGTTACTTTAATCAGCTATTAAATGTACATACAGAACAAGACATTGAGGAGGATAAGTTACAGAGAGCAGAAATGCTAGTCGCAGAGCCAAGTGCATTAAAGGTTGAAATGGCAATTGAAAAATTGAAGATGTATAAAGCATCAGGTTCAGATGAGATCCCAGCAGAACTGATAAAATCAGGGGGAGAAAAATTGATGGACAAGATACGCTGGTTGCTTAGTATGATTTGGGAAAAAGAAGCTCTTCCAGATGAATGGAAGGAATCAATTATCGTACCAATTTATAAGAAAGGAGATAAAATTGATTGCAACAACTACAGGGGCATCTCATTACTTTCAACTTCGTACAAAATTCTAACAAATATATTAGTCAGCAGGCTTACTCCCTATATTGATGACATTCTAGGAGATCATCAATGTGCATTTAGAAGAAACAGGTCTACAACAGATCAGATTTTTAGTATAAGACAGATTTTAGAAAAGAAATGGGAATATAATGGTACTGTACATCAAACTATATGTAGACTTCAAAAAAGCGTATGATTCAATTAAGAGGGAGAAGTTATATAGTATCTTGCTGGAGTTCGGAATTCCTAAAAAGTTAGTTAGACTTATACGAATGTGTCTAAATGGCACAAAGAGTAGGGTGCGTGTAGGCAAACAGTTTTCAGACACTTTTGAAATCCAGAATGGGTTGAAGCAAGGAGATGCACTATCTCCTCTACTATTTAATTTTGTACTAGAGCATGCCATTAAATCTTTAGAGAATGAGGAAGGCTTACAACTCAATGGTATTAATAAGCTGTTAGTTTATGCTGATGATGTAGTATTATTGGCCGATAGCGAGGAGATACTAAAGGACAACACGCACACACTATTGAGTAACACTAAGAAATTAGGACTGGAAGTAAATATCAGTAAAACTAAATATATGGTCACACGTAGAAATTCAGTATATAATGGAAATGGACAGCTAATGACAAATGAGGGAAATTTTGAGGAAGTGGCTGAATTCAAATACCTAGGAACAATAATGACAAATAGGAATGAGATGCACAAAGAAATTAAACATAGGCTCAATTCTGGAAATGCATGCTATTATGCATTGCAGAGACTTTTGATGTCCCAACTCCTTTCAAAAAACGTAAAGTGTAAAGTGATCCCACAACAGACCCGGAGGCCCTTGGGGTAGTAGGAGGTTAAGGCTCCCACTTTTTCTAGACAATCGGCACTTTATGTCAGCCGGGTTGTCAGCCCTGCGTGACGGCCACCTTTACCCCCAGAACAAGCGTCTGGTACTCATTTCCGTTAGAGGCTGAGTCGATCCCAGGGCCATAGTGCCGCCAGAGGGTTTGGGTCAGTTTAAAAATCCTGACCCCAACGGGACTTGAACCCTGGACCCTCCGGCTTTTACTTTAAGCTGAAAATATATAAAACTATTATTCTACCAGTTATATTATATGGGTGCGAAACATGGACTCTTACTTTAAGG
The DNA here is from genome assembly GCA_030220185.1 of Diploptera punctata. Lineage (NCBI taxonomy): Eukaryota > Metazoa > Arthropoda > Insecta > Blattodea > Blaberidae > Diploptera > Diploptera punctata. Next base: position 425,739 of record JASPKZ010000456.1, on the reverse strand, counting down.
GAGGAAAGGAGATTACGAGTATTTGAGAATAAAGTTCTTAGGAAAATTTTTGGACCAAAGAGAGATGAACAGACAGGTGAATGGAGAAGACTACATAACAATGAACTACATGGTCTTTATAGGAAGCTAGATATAATAAGAACAGTTAAGTCTCGTAGACTGCGATGGGCAGGACATGTTGCGCGTATGGGGAATGAAAGACTTGCATGGAAACTTCTTGTAGGAAAGCCAGAAGGAAAACGCCCAGTTGGTAGACCAAGAATGAGGTGGGAGAACAACATTAACTATGATTTGAGGGAAGTAGATTATACAGGGAATGATTGGAAAGCATTAGCTCAGGATAGGGATGTATGGAGAGCTTATGTCCGCGCGGCCATGAACCTACGGGTTCGATAGTGCCAGTGAGTAAGTAAGTAAGTATGATTGAAAAACATTAGATCAGGATAGGAATGCACGGCGAGCTTACGACCGAACGGCCATTAACCCATTCGCTTCACGTTTAAATACTCAATGCATTTTCCCAGAAACTGGATTTAAATCACCGTAAATTATATTGACTATTTTCAGACATTCAAAACAAACAAAAGATAACGGTACTTGAGATCACAATAAAATAAGGATGTATAAAATATTGCAAAATACATAACTACAGAGTTAAGCGACGTAAACACATTTGTAAGAAGATGTGGATTGGAAGAGAAGGACATTGAGAACAAAATAATTATATATTGAGAGCAGATAAAGAGCGCCAGTTGTAAGAATGTGTTACTTTTGGTCTGATTACAGCAATAACGCGCGCACAGCTGAGAACGGAAACAGGAAACATTAACGTGCTGCGTGCTTCTAATTTTCTTTCTCTTTGTAAGCATGCGCACAACTGTCGATTCTTTCTTTTAAGGATTTACGACTTCTAATTGTCATTTAATGGATGATACGTCATCGTGACGTCATAACGGGATACAGCACAGCTCGGCGTGTTATATCACGGCCTGTTTCGGAGGAGAAGTCATGTCTTTGTCGCAGATTTACCGCCTCACTATGATGGTTGTCCGTTTATATAAAAGCGGATGATTAACATGCGGAATTGTTATAGTGGCGCTAGTCGGCATCTTATATACAACAGCTGCGGGGAAACAAAGAGAGCCGCTGGACAACCAACACAGTGAGGCTTCAAGTCATCATGCTTTGGTGCAAGCTACAGAGAGTTGTGCAGGTTGAAATCATTAAGGGGTACAAAGTTCGACCAGCACACCCCTGCCGGTCTAGTGGTTATGTGCCTTGCCTCTAGTCCTGAGCGTCGCGGGTTCAAACCCGCCGGGGGTCGATGGATTTTTGGAAGAAAAAACCCAGGGGACAAGTCCTGCCGGAGGGATTTAAGCTGTGGGTCCCGAGTCTGAAGTTTTTCAGCCTCGTAAAAACCCGAATTAAAAGGCTCTGTTGAAAGTGTAACCGATCTTTATCCGCTCTTAGTTGGCGTGTCATTGAGGCGATGTCACTGTACTTAAGGGGGATGTTAGAAAGAAAATCTCAAATATGGTTTTTTGTACTTTTAAATAGTTTGAAGTATTCTACACAAATTGAAATAAATATGATTGATGTGTGCTCATTTTAAGTGTTTTTAATATATTTTTAAAAGTAAGGCTGTTTCATTAATTTGACACAACCAACGGTTTACTTAAACTGGTTTTTTCGACAAACTAAAATTTTCGTAAGTAATGATACGAGTGATTTCCAAATTATCGATAAATTCACTTCGTGAGGAGTGAATTTATCTAGAGAATTTGGAAATCAAGAGTGGCATTTGTTAGGACTATTTAACGAATAAAATTAAGCTGTTTACTCACAAATCATTATTTAAATATAGTTATTTTAAAATATTTATATATTTCATGTAAACGGCGATGTTTGAAAACAAATGAGGAATGATTGGCACGCTTCATTTGCTTCTTTTCGTCATCACTGCAACCAGATCATAATATTTATTGTCAAAGGATCGCAATATTGTAAGAATGCACCCTAGTGGAGAAATTTATAACCAACGTTATAGGTATTAATTAATTTCTGACGTCCTATGATGTAAATATGTCAATTATATTTTTCTGCAACGTCATTTCCTGAAAAATAATTCGTTTAAGAAAGTGCAAACAGTGTTTTTTTTGTGGTATAATCAATTGCTACAAATGTTTTTGTATTATCTCTCGCATGCGCTTTGTGTTGACATTCAAGCACTATATATACAATCTGGTAGCCGTATTTCTTAGAGCGTCAGTCACTGCAAAATAATGCTATGACTTATTCAGAATGTTAAAAAGGAGGTGCTTTCTTTATTATGATAAACTTTAGTTAATAAATTCGAGGCGAAACACGACTGTGATTGGTTGTAAATAAAAAATCATTGAAATGTGATTGGTCATTGACTCCCATTTGAGGCATGAGTTAAATAGTCATATAAAATACCTATTTTCTCAGAAACCATAAGAGGTAAATGTATGGACATTCTTGACCATCTGTAATACATCTGTTGATATGGAACCACGTTGCTGCTCTTACAGTTATCGCTTATTTTTCAAAAATGAAAACTTGCAAAAATTAAAAAAAGTCATCATCATCATCATAGTACATTCACGAATTTAGGCGATTTGTTGACCTGTTTCGGCCTCAAGAGAAACACCATCCAGAAGTCTTTTGAGTGGACGTCCTGGTCTTCTTCTTCCTGCGGGTTGATATCTTAACATTTGTTTGGGTATTCTGTGATCTTCCATTCGATGAACATGTTGCATCCATCTTGACTTATAATCAGAAATTTTGTTTTCTAAAGGTTCCATGTGTAATTCTTCTAAGATGTCTTCATTTGTTTTGTGATCTAGTAGTGTGTATCCGAAGGTATCTCATTTCAGCAGATCTAAGTCTCTGTATATCCTTCTGTTTCAACGTCCATACTTCGCTACCATACAAAAGAGTTGGAAGAGCCAGTGTTTTATACACTTTTAGTCTTGAATGTTTTTGGACTAACTGTGGCTTGAAGATAGAATTTATTAACCCTAAAATTCTTAAAAATTTAGATATTTTTGCATTTACATCCTTTTCTTCTTCATATGAGATATTGCATCCTAGATATGTAAAATTATTCACCTGCTCCAAAATTTTATTGTCCAGTACAATTTTACTTCTGACAGGATCTACACCTTGAAATGCCATAATTTTTGTTTTTTCTGTAGATATCTTTAATCCAAAAAAATAGAAGTTAAAAATATATATTTCCAAAAGTAAGAAGAAATGTAACAGAAAAGTGCTTCAGTAAACTTAAAACATGGGTAAAAAATCACGTTTACACCTCAAATAGTTTCTGACAAAATGTTGTTGTTGTTGTCTAGTGTGCTGCATCTTAGAAACTTCACGTTTGACAGCGATACAGTTGTTCACATGTGGATGATTGCATCAGTGAAGGCAGAACATTGATTTTGTGAAGGTGTTTTGCCAGGCAGTCGTGGCTCGTTGTCATTCTAAAATGTGCTACTTCTGTTTTCCTTGGTATGTTCGGGACATCAATATGTTTTGTTATGTATATAGGTTTTATGTCCACCGATGTGGTCTCGAGGTAGCGGGCCCGGGTTCGATCGCCGGTCAGGACAGTTTTAGTGGGTGAGGTTTTTATCGGCGTTTTTCCTCACCTGTAAGACAAATGTCAGGAAAACTTTAAGGCCCAAACGGTTCCCGAAATCATACGGCCATCATCATCATCCTTATCATTATCATCATCCTTCACCGGTGTGGAAAGCAAAGGGAAGCTACCACACCTACAATTCCCTAGTAAAGCTGCAAGCATAGCATGAAGATGCTATGATTGCAGTGAAGGACCTGCCTTTGGGCAGAATTACTATGGATGCATGGATAGGTTTTATATTTTAACATTGTCGGGATATGGCTTTTAATCTCGCCTTAACTAATTTAGCTTGGTTAACAGGGTCTCGCTACGGAGCACCCATGCTTCATGTGGGATATATGAGGTATATACTTACCCATTCAGCATTGTGAGGAATTTGGGAAGCTGCAATAAGTAGCGGGTGACAGCACCAACATGTCAATATCCTGACCTAAAGTTTTCCAATCATCAACTCTCTTAAATGTATTCTCCCATCGCATTCTACTGGCCGCTTTCCCATGCCCCTCTTTCCTTCCTCGTCCATGCCACATGTCCCGTCCCATCTCTGTCTATATGACTTAACTCTTATTATATCTGGCTTCCCATATACGGTATATCTTATGTCTTCTGTAATGTTTTACTTGAAATTAAGTTTTATTTCATTTTTATTTGTTTGAGTTCCCCCGCTATCGTTACGATAAGTTTCCCTAACAACTTTATTCTCAAATACTCGGAATCTCCTTTCCTCCCTTAAAGTAAGAGTCCATGTTTCGCATCCATATAATATAACTGGTAGAATAACTGTATTATATATTTTCAGTTTAACGTATTTGAGAGAAGGTGGGACGACAAGAGTCCCTGTAATACACAATAGCATAATATTTAATACAGATAAATGTAAATATATTGTCTAATGCCTAAGATACCTATGGAGTTCCCCTTAAATAAACACAACACAAATATTCCAAATTCACTTTATTTTCTTCACAAAATGTCTCTGATTCTTCACAAATAAATTGCTGTTAAGAATGTCTCTTGCTTTACACATTCCTTTATACTCGCTGCCGGTTTCACTTAGAGCATTTTCTTGTCTTCACTCCCGACATCGCTTCACTATTCGCACTGATTGGTCTCTCTCTTGTTGACAGCTATTTGTGCTGTCTCTTTCTGTGACTTTTATTTGTCGCTTAACGGCGAATTCGCGTGTGTGTATTCAGTATTGGGCTTAGATGGTTGGCCCTAGCCTACACGGCGATGTTTATGGGGATTTATCTCATGGTAGTGTGTGCTATTGATTTAATGTGGATATTTATTGTCAAGCCGAATAGATCTCGCTTGATTGGGGCATCGGAAACCGTGTCGCTGAAGAGCTCGGCTCAATTCAGGACCAGAATGAGCCACGCCACTCTGCGCTGACCTTGGTTAGTTCATACTGAGTACTATGGTTGGCTTATTGCATCGAATATGTTTCTATGTGTAGTACTCCATTGCGTACTATTGGGTTTCCATGATCATTTATATATTGAAACATGGTGGTGACCCTTTCAGTTATGAGAGTACCTTTGTGGCCTCATGCATCTCTGTGTAGACTGAATGGCCAGACCTCGCACCCTCTTACAAACGCGCTGGTAAGAATTTTCAAGTCGAGCATTCGAGAATCGACCTTTCTGGAGCCGGGGGAAGGGGGGAATCGACGCATTTGGAATCATTTCGGCGGGACTTCCGATTCGTGATTCGACGGTTCACGAATCCTTATCCACCTTATAAGGCGAGAACCGCCTGCGAACACAGCGCGTTGTTATATTGCAGCATTATCTTTCGTTACAACAGTGCTGTCAACATTTCTCCTCTATTTGCTCTCAAGTGCCGAGGAATCGAGCTGCTCACCAGCTCTTCTACAACAATACATCTTCCATTTTCTCCGTTTATAAACAGATGAGTAGTCATTTGCGTTAGAATCCATAAATTCAAAACAAACAAAAAATGTTAAATTACCTGCTGCTATGAATAGATTGTGTTTTAACATCATCAGGTAGGTTATTGAGGAGTTCGGACAAAACAAATGAATTATTGCTAATTGTGACGTAATGAAGGAAACAATTGCACAACGGGCTGCGAGTTTGTCATTGTCAACTGATGAATGTTATCACAACTACATTGAACAGTCTCTAACCGCGCTAGTCTTCTGTTTAACGACGTTCCCCGCGCCATGAGCATCGCGATTCAAACCGACGCGCTAACTGACACGTGACGCAACAATTACATTATTTTATTTCACATTTTTTATTGATTGACTTGCTTAGTATAAGTTCTCCATTACAGACAGAGGTTAACATGATAATATAATAAACATAAAAACATCCATCCACAGTAATTCTGCCCGAAGCCAGGTCCTACACTGCTTGCAGCTTTACTAGGGAATTGTAGGTGTGGTAGCTTCCCGTTGTTTTCGACACTGGTGAAGGATGATGATGGCCATATGATTTCGGGGATCGTTTGGGCCTTAAAGTTTTCCTGACATTTGTCTTACAGGTGAGGAAAAACCCCGATAAAACCCTCACCCAGAAAAACTGCCCCGACCGGGGATAGAACCCGGGCCAATTGCGTGACAAGGCAGCACGCTACCTCGAGACCACAGCGGTAAAATGGAAAATAAGCCCTCCATCACGTGGTGGAGTGGTCCGACAGTGGCATAAATGCGGACAGGTCAAAGGCGATAAGCTTGACCTTGGTCTAAAGAGTGGCGATCATTCACCGTAAAAAAAATCAAGAAACGCGGACATGGGTTCCTAACTACCTACCTCACTCGCACTATCGAGCCCGTAGGTCCATGGTCGAGCTAACATAAGCTCTCAACACATCCCTATCCTGAGTTAATGTTTTTCTATCATTCCCTGTAAGTTATAATCCACTCTTGTAGGTCACCGTTTAGTACTCTTCTCCATTCACCTGTCTGTTCACCTCTTCGGCGCAAACTTTTTCCTAAGAACTTTATTCTCAAGTACTTGTAATCTCCTTTCCTCCCTTAAAGTAAGAGTCCATGTTTCACATCCATATAATATAACTGGTACAATAACTCTCTCCAAACTCCAAGCGCGACAGGCCTTCAAGGCCCTTGGCCCATCATCCGGCTGCTGGCCTTACGTCCACATATGTTATTCACAGACGTAGACGATCATAAGCCAGTGTAGGGGTGACATGTGGTCAGTAAGTCGGATCCCCCAGCCGTTATAGCTGGTCTTCTCAACCTGGAGTCGCTACTTATTGTAGCTACCCAAATGCCTCACGATGCTGGATGGGCACCGGTCCCATACTGGCCGAAATGCCATGAGAAAAATGTCTTCCCCCCCATGGAGACTCGAACCAGCGCAAGTCCCGTAGCTCTGAGCCAAGGCTTCTTGCCTTAACCACTCGGCTACGGGAGAATAACAGTTTTATATACAGTCTCTGTAATACATAATAGAACACATATACAGAATTGAGCCTATGTTTAATTTCTTTGTGCATCTCATTCCTGTTTGTGATTATTGTTCCTAGGTATTTGAATTCAGCCACTTCCTCAAAATTTCCCTCATTTGTCATTAGCTGTCCATTTCCATTATATAATTTATCCATCCATAGTAATTCTGCCCGAAGGCAGGTCCATCACTGCAATCATAGCATTTTCATGCTATGCTTGCAGCTTTACTATGGAATTGTAGGTGTGGTAGCTTCCCGTTGCTTTCCACACCGGTGAAGGATGATGATAATGATAAGGATGATGGCCATATGATTTCGGGGACCGTTTGGGCCTTAAAGTTTTCCTGGCATTTGTCTTACAGGTGAGGAAAAACCCCGATAAAAACCTCACCCAGAAAACTGTCCCGACCGGGGATCGAACCCGGGCATGCCGCGTGACAAGGCAGCACGCTACCTCGAGACAACAGCGATGGGGATATGCAGAAAAATAAAATGTCGAAATATAAAAAAATATTTTAATGAAAATAGATGGATCAATTAATCATGAATTAATGTTATTCTTATTTTCCCGATATGAACGGCAAGATGTTAGAAAGATCAACATGTGTAGACTTCCTGTCTGATGAAATTTCGGTTCCCTTTTAGTAGTTGAACTTAATTCTGGGATCCGCCAAAATATTATGAAATATTACTTTTTTCAAGTGCTTTAGATCCGCCACTTTGTGTAACGTAAATATTTCTGGTTGCCGCTTCACTATCCTCAAGACATATTTGCTGCAGTAAATAACGTGAAATTGATGCTAAGAGATCCAGTTGCCGTGAAATGGGGGCGCGACAACAAATTGTAATTTAATCCGCGGCCAGTGAAATGTTTGACACTTGAGAGCTCGTAATGTCTTGAAGGTGGCAGTAAATATCGCCCTGACTTTACGTATTAAATGTGAATTTATATGCAGTCAGAGGTCACTACAGGGGTAATAGGAAGTTCTCACCTTTCTACACAATCACCACGAGATGTCACCCCTGCATTATTAGTACGGTTAGCATTGTTACGTAATAAAATATAAGATTGCAATGCAGATAGTATAAAGTAGTCAACTGTTTGTGTGTGAAACAAGATAAAAGACAGTCAGGAGTCTAACTTCTTATTATACTATTCAAATCTTTGTATGTGGAACCAAAACAAAAGACAGTCAAAATTCTAACTTCTCATTATATTATTCAACCAAAACCAAAGGCAGTCAGAAGTCTAACTTGTCATTATACTGAGTTGGAATCTTAACATAAGAATCCTAGCTCTAATTATGAGCGTCTTTACCTTGACAACAAACCCCTGGTACTCATTTCAGTTAGAGACTGAGTCGGCACTAGGTTATGATGTGCCAGAAGAATTCAGACTAGTTAAAAAAAAAGCTTATCCCACTTGGAATGGAAACTTGTATAGGGCACTGCTATAACCAACTCCTTTTATTCCCCTCCTACATACCAAACTTGCAGGGATTTCACATCCGTGACTTAGGGTTACAGGCTCCGCGCAAGAAACAAGAGTTCTCATTTTACAACGAAGACGGGGTTACAATCAGGTCACATGACAATATTTAAAAAAAGGTTAAACTGAAAATATATAAAACTGTTATTCTACCAGTTATATCATATGGATGTGAAACATGGACTCTTACTTTAAGGGAGGAGAAAAGATTGCCAGTATTGAAAATAAGTTCTTTGGTAATTTTTGGATGAAGAGAGATGAACAGACAGGTGAATGGAGAAGACTGCATAACAGTGAGCTATATGATCTTTATAGGAAACCAGATATAATAGTTAAGTCTCGTAGGCTGCGATAGGCAGGACATTTGGCACGATGGTGGATGAAAGATGTGCTTGGAGGCTCCTTGTAGGGAAATCAGAGGGGAAGCGTCCCGTAGGCAGACCAAGAATGAAGTGGGCTAATAGCATTAAGCATTATTTGAGGGAAATAGATTACACAGGATAAGATTAGTAAACATTCGTTCAGGTTAGGAATATATGGAGAGCTTATGTCCGCGCGGGCATGAACTAGTGCCAGCCAGTTAGTTTTGATTTACTTTCTCGTCTTGGAGTGAGTTGAAGAGCTCAGCAGGTTCCCGTCACGAGCTCAGGAATTTCTGCACAAATATAGGAACTTGTGGAATTTCTCAAATCACAACTCGACAGGGTGTCTCTAAAGTCTTGTTCACCATAAACACATGACGTGTAGGAACAAAGTCCGTCACGCAGGAACTCCATGTCCAATTTGTCGCTTAATTTTGCTGCTTTATGCATATACCGGACATTGATTATTAAAATCATATATATATATATGTGTGTGTGTGTGTGTGTGATCTGTAATGAAAATCTAATATATAAAAATGTTTGTTTGTTCGGGCCATACCGTTGATCCGATTGTGATGGGGCTTTTTGCAACATGTTCAGGAGATTCCCGGGATGAACATAGGCTATAAGAGAGTTGTGGTACTCAACTCCTACACCCTTAAAAATCACCCTATGTAGTGAAAAACGTGAAAAAAAGTAGCTCTTCGGACGCTTAAATGGCTTACGCTGCCTAAACCATAACAAATACACAAAATTAATGTAAACAGAATTGAATATCTCAAAAAACTCTACAAAAAAGTCCGTGACAGCATATGTTTATCTTTTACGGATAACTCACAATAACGAATTTTGCCTTTTAGCTCATTTATGCCAAGAAGATCGAGATAAGTAGATTCCCGGGCAACACCGGATAATCAGCACGGGGAATCTTAAAATAATTACGGTATACATTTATAATTAATATCGAGATAAGTAGATTCCCGGGCAACGCCGGATAATCAGCATGGGGTATCTAAAAAATATAAATTTATAATTATTTTACCATTTACTTATTCAAGTAAAGATAAAAGAACATTAATTTTCATTTATTTAGACGTAACAACGCACGCCGGGTATTAGCTAGTAACAGATATAAAAGAAAGCAGTAACAAATACAAATAGAGAATTTTAAATCTGAAAAAGTTGAAAGTTTTGTATAACTGGGAACATCGTAAGTAACGCCACGAGTGATTTACAAAGTATCGATAAATTCACGACTCACCAAGTGAGGAGTGAATTTATCTAGAGAATTTGGAAATCATGAGTGGCATTTGTTAGGACTATTTAACGAATAAAATTAAGCTGTTTACTCACAAATCATTATTTAAATATAATTATTTTAAAATATTTATATATTTAATGTAAATGGCGATGTTTCAAAACAAATGAGAAACGATTGGTACGCTTCATTTGCTTCTTTTGTTCATCACTGCAAACCAGATCATATTATTTATTGCCAAAGGAACGCAATATTGTAAGAATGCTCTCTAGTGGAGAAAAAATGAAACACATAAAACTGTATATTAATTCATTTCTGATGTCCTATGATGTAAATATAACAATTATATTTTTCTGGGAAAAAAATACATTTAAGAAAGTGCAAACAGTGGTGCCTTTTTTTTGTGGTATAATCAATTGCTACAAATGTTTTTATATTAACTCCCGCATGCGCTATGTGTTGACATTCATGCACTATATATATAAACTGGTAGCCGTATTTCTTACAGAGTCAGTCACTGCAAAATAATGCTATGACATATTCAGAATGTTAAAAAGGAGGTGCTTTATTTATTACGATAAACTTTAGTTGGTAAATTCTAGGCGAAACAAGACTGTGATTGGCTGTAAATAAAAAATCATTGAAACGTGATTGGTCATTGACTACCATTTGATACATGAGTTAAATTATTACTCGTTACGCACGGGCGTCTACACGACACAGCCACCATTTTTTAATATTGTTCTTACGAGAAGAACTTCTGTCGCTTCAATGGTTCAGAAATAGTCATAGTACATTCACGAATTTAGGTCATTTGTTGACCTGTTTCGGGCTCAAGAGAAACACCATCCAAAAGTCTTTTGAGTGGACGTCCTGGTCTTCTTCCTCTTGCAGGTTGACAGCTTAACATTTGTTTTCACGTAGACTTTCACGGCCGGAGTTGCTATGATGATCTTGAAGAAGATTTTAGGGCTGTTGGCCGTGGTCGTGAGGCTTGTAGTTCCCCGACGTTTCGCCAGAGACTGCGTCTGGCATCCTCAAGGGTTGTTTTGAAACTGGCAATTCTGTCCGCTGTCTGTCTTATTTATACGTTCACCGCGATGTGTTCGTAAGTTGTATCTGCCTTCTGATTGGTCAGCGGTAGGGACTTCCAATGGACCGCTGACCAATCAGAAGGCAGATACAACTTACGAACACATCGCGTATTTGAGAATAAAGTTCTTAGGAAAAATTGGGACCAAAGAGAGATGAACAGACAGGTGAATGGAGAAGACTACATAACAATGAACTACTTGGTCTTTACAGGAAGTCAGATATAATAAGAACAGTTAAGTCTCGTAGACTGCGATGAGCAGGACGTGTCATGTATGGGAGAATCATAATATGGTAACGGGCAATTCTTGAAGGGTAACAAGAGATAAACCCTCAGTTGGTAGACCAAGAACGAGGTGGAAAAATAACATTAACCATGATTTGAGGGAGGTAGATTATAGAGGGAAAGATTATAAAACATTAAGTGAGGATAGGGATGCATGGAGAGCTTATGTCCGCGGGGTCATGATCGATGAAGATGTTATGAGAATGACGTCAACAGATACAATTCACTATAAACATTAGAAGGTGCAGAAGGTACGCGAGCTACAGGTTGTGTACCATACATCTGGGAAATTAAATCGCCTCCACATTTTTCCAATCCTTTAAAACCTCGCTCCATGATTACAGAGTTGAATACAGGCTAGCTGTATAAAGCGTTCAGCACTTCCCACACTTTCTCTCACATAAAAACTTAATTAAACTCCAAGTGCAGTTAACTTGACGTCTCCGGTAAAAACACCTCCTCATTCACGCCCCCAATGCTACCAGGCAACACGTCTGTAGCCTATGCCAAAATTATAAAGCGTGGAAACATAGGCTCAATTCTGGAAATGCGTGCTGTTATGTATTACAGAGACTCTTGATGTCCCAACTCCTTTCAAAAAACGTTAAACTGAAAATATATAAAACTATTATTCTACCAATTATATTATGGGTGCGAAACATGGACTCTTACTTTAAGGGAGGAAAGGAGATTACGAGCATTTGAGATTAATGTTCTTAGGAAAGTTTTTGGACAAAAGAGATGAACAAACAGGTGAATGGAGAAGACTACATAACAATGAACTACAAGGTCTTTATAGGAAGCCAGATATAATAAGAACAGTTAAGTCTCGTAGACTGCGATGGGCAGGACATATGGCACGAATAGGGAATAAAAGACGTGCATGGAAGCTCCTTGTAAGAAAACAGAGGGAAAATGCCCAGTTGGTAGACCAAGAATGAGGTGGGAGAATAACATTAACTATGATTTGAAGGAAATAGATTAACAGGGGATGAATGGAAAACATTAGGTCAGGATAGGAATGTCAGTGCGGCCATGAACCTACGGGTTCGATAGTGCCAGTGAGTTATACCTAAGCCGTTGGATCTCCGGCTCTGAAGTTTAGGTCATGCGAGGGGTAAAGAGAGAACTCGTCCTCTACTGCCAAAAAGGAAGTGGTTGATCTTCGAGTGAACGACTGCCACAACCAATCACTGCTCTTCAAGCAGCAAGTAACGTTTGAAATTGCTGAGATGTTGTCTGCTAACCGCATACATAAAGCGACCCCTGCCATTGAATATCCATATCGGAAACACTGTTGTGATAACGTCAGAGTCGGAGATTCAGCGGCTAGACTGTAGTTATCATACACATAACCCAAGCCAGTCTAGTAATGCTAATCCACGGGCGGCGACTTGTACGCGGAGAAATTTCCACATGCGCATATCCCTATAGGCATACTTCTGGAAGGTTCAGTCCCCGGCACTGTGAATATTCCTACCTTCGCATATACAGGGTGATTCATAATTCATATTACAAACTTCTGGGGGTTGTAGAGGGGATACAATAGTACGTAGAGAAAACATTCCAACACACTGGAGCAAATCGCAATGCTAAGAGAAATCAACAACAACAACCTGATTCTCAATGAATACACACCCAGTCCACACAATCCTCTGTACAAAATTCTCACAACCAAGTCAGTGGTTCAACAAGTACGGACCTAATGCATTCTGCTGATGATGGGACTAGTCCCGAAAGGCCTACAGAGTTTTTTTTAAATAACTTAAGTTGAGGAGACGCACCTACAAGGTAACTATTTTATAGTTTTTAACCGTACATTATATTACAAAGATGAGGAACCCATGTCCTCCGGCGAAAACTGCGGAAGCAACAAGCCGTCGGCACACATTACAATTCCAATATCACCAACAGGACTCCTGCACACATTTGTCCCTAGAACCAATAAATGAATCAAAATTAAATGATTTGGTACGCGAATTGGGTCTTACAAAAGAGAAAAGCGAACTTTTAGCTTCTCGTACAGACGTCGTGATGAGGCAGCTCCGTGGCGCGACACTCCCCTCTGACCCCTGGGTTTCCCCTGCCACAAATATCATTCCACCATTTCTCCATACTCACCTTATCCGGCCCTGCGACGGTGCGTCAGCAGTGGTCCGCCAGCTCCCTTGTAGTTCACAGACCTCTATAAATACAGGGACTTCATCTCATCTCATTCCTCGACCCGACACTGAGTTGGACACAAGTTAAGGATATGTTTTACATCGTGAAGAAGGATTTAAAAATTATTTCGTAACAGGGGGAAGTAGTGTATTATTGAATGGTCGCCTAGCAACAGTTTATCAACCTGCAGATCGGCGAATATTTGTTGATTCCAGCAAAAATAAGTATTCTTCTGCAAATTCGGAATAAATTAGCTTCTGTTCCGATAGTTCGGTAAGTGAACACAAAAACATGTATAGCCAAGTGCTCTAGAAAAAATGCCATTTGTGCGCGATAGTGCGTTTTGTCGTACTTACAGCAATGGCGAACATGATTGAAAGTTCAACTTCCTACATTTCGGGGTTGCCAACCTAAATAACTACACTTTAATAAAAATAGCTATACTGTAATATTACATATTACAAACACTCGTGCGGGAAGTAAAACCACTGCCCTCTATATAGCCTATACTACGTACAATGTATATATACCGTACAAAAATATCCAAAAGGTAGTGTTAATATACATTATATGAAACAAATCACTGCATTTTAAATGAACTGAACTTTATTTGAAACAATATAAAACAATAAATACACGTATTTGCCGCCATTTTATAATTAATTGGTCTCACGGCCTCCTGTTACTTTATCGCTAATTGGTCTCACGGTCTCCTGTTGTTTCAACTAATAAACATTGGTCAGACTGTTAACGGTAGTCAGTTGTGTATAATGGACGCAAATATTTTCAATCCATCCATCCATACTAATTCTGCCCGAAGGCAGGTCCTTCACTGCAATTATAGCATTGTCTGCTATGCTTGCAGCTTTACTAGGGAATTGTCGGTGTTGCTTTTCACACCGATGAAGAATGACGATGACCACATGGTTTAGGGGACCGTTTGGGCCTTATGACACTTGTCTTACAGGTGAGGAAAAACCCCGATAAAAACCTCACCCAGAAAAACTGCCCCGACCGGGGATCGGACCCGAGCCCGCTGCGTGACAAGGCAGCACGCTACCTCTAGGCCACAGCGGTGGGTATATTTCCAACAAAATATGTTATTTTACTATTATTTATTATTTTGAAAACGCTATCGCGCAAAAAATAATGTACAACGCACGTTTGTGAAGTGTTTTACAGAATCTCGGAAATTAAAAACCCGTTATCGCTCGGTTTTTAAATATTTCCCTCACTTCTGTAAAAAGCACTTCTCCACCTCGCATGCTAATAATGATCACAAGTGGTGCGTGTGCTGTTACCTTAAGGTGTGTGGCGTACACGAGACTCTAGAGCCAGGGAAACGCACTAATTGGCCGAAAAGAAGAAAATTGGCACCAGGAAAAAAAAAAATTCCATTAGTTGGTTCTGAAAGAAAAATATAACTACCTCCTTTGCACATAAAACTAGGATTACAGTCGGTAGAGCATTGGTCTAGAGAGCCAAAGGTCCCGGATTCGAGTCCCAGTCTGGGTGCATAATTTTTTCTCTTCAAATATAATTTATCCATCATTGAGGTTTATGAAATGAATAATAAAAACACTGAAATAAGCCGTACTGGGTTTATAATGTAATATCTTCTTCTTCCTTCCAAGTATTAGGCCAAGGCCTGTTATGATCCTATAGAAAATTCTCCCTCCAGCGTTTCATAGGACAGCCCAGAGATCGTATGAGACTTGAAAGCATAATAATAGTCCCTTCGATTGGTTGCTGGCCAAAGGAAGGCAAGACCAGTGATGGGGCTGCCATCTTATAGCCTCTGGTCAGGCTTTTCTGGAGAAGAAAAGAAAATAAAGGAAAGAAGAAATGGAAGAAAGGAAAGACTCCCTAGCCCTCGGATGCTCTAATAGCGTCGGGGTCAAAAAAATAAGAGTTAACCAAGAGAGGTTAGATAGTAAAGTTAAAAGAGTGAAAAACACAAGTAAGTGGAAGAAATGTTTTGCTCAGCTTGGACACCTTGTGGTCGCCATACACACATCCCCTAGATGAGGACCCCTGAGGGGACATAATGTAATGTAAAATTCCCAAATATGTCTTCTTAATGAAGAAGCCACCATTTGCAAAGATAGAAGCAAAGACTTCATAGCATTTGGTGCGCGGGAATTAACAACGCATATAAGAGAAAAATTTGCGTTTAGATTGAAACTCGCTCAGATAGCTCAGTCGGTAGAGGATTGGTCTAGAAACCCAAAGGGCAATTTGTTAACGTTTTGGACCAAAAAATCCGTTGTTACCAATACATTAACTAACTAACTAACTCAGTGGCACTATCGAACCAGTAGGTTCTTGGCCGCACGGACATAAACTTTCCATACATCCCTATCCTGAGCTAATGTTTTGCAGTCATTCCATGTATAATCTACTTCCATCAAATGATGGTTAATGTTATTCTCCCACCTCATTCTTGGTCTACCAACTGGGTGTTTTCCCTCTGGTTTTCCTACAATAAGCAAGTCTTTCATTCCCCATACGTGCAACATGTCCTGTCCATCGCAGTCTACGAGACTTAACTATTCTTATTATATCTGGCTTCCTATAAAGATCATGTAGCTCACTGTTATGTAGTCTTCTCCATTCACCTGTCTGTTCATCTCTCTTTGGTCCAAACATTTTCCTAAGAACTTTATTCTCAAATATTTGTAATATTTTCTCCTCCCTTAAAGTAAGAGTCCATGTTTCACATCCATACAATATAACTGTGGTTGCACGTACAATGAAAATTTCTGATTTTTTAAACAGAGCTTTATCGATTTTACAAACTAGACAGCGAAAATCACAATGCGTATGTTGACGCTCTAGCCACAGCCATTTTTGTTTATAATTTTTCGGGAACAAACTCGGTATATAGCAATAAATTAAGAAAAGTAAGGTTCAATGAGGAACATACTGAAACATGTTAAATGGGATACGAGTGGCTTGTGCCTTGTTTATTAACAACATTCTTATAGTGTTATTTCCTGGTTTAATTTGTTAGGCACGAAAATATGACCATTAGGAAGGGGGGGGGGGTTAACGTGAAAATGCTTTTCATCATTTCTAAATCTACACATGAGAAACCAGTAAATGTCCTGCTTTTGCGCAGATCAACAAGTTATAATTTTAAATTCAGACTTACTTACTTACTCACTGGCACTATGGAACCCGTAGGTTCATGGCCGCGCAGACATAAGCTCTCCATACATCCCTATCCTGAGCTAATGCTTTCCAATCATTCCCTGTATAGTCCTGTTCCCTCAGATCATAGTTAATGTTATTCTCCCACCTCATTCTTGGTCTACCAACTGGGCGTTTTCCCTCTGGCTTTCGTACAAGAAGCTTCCATGCACGTCTTTCATTCCCCATACGTGCAACATGTCCTGCCCATCGCAGTCAACGAGACTTAACTGTTCTTATTATATCTCTCTTCCTATAAAACCATGTAATTCACTGTTATGTAATCTTCTCCATTCACCTGTCTGTTCATCTCTCTTTGGTCTAAAAATTTTCCTCCGATCCGATTGGGGGTCTTTCCACTTTTCAGCGGTTGCCCTTTTACCAGCCGGCTGCTGGCCCTTCACATCCACATGTGTCAATCACAGAGATAGATGATCAACAGCCAGTGTAGGGGTGACATGTGGTTAGCATGTCGAGTCCCCCAGCCGTTATAGTTGGTTCCTCAACCTGGAGCCGCTACTTATTGTAGCTACCCAATTACCTAACGATGCTGGGTGGGCACCGGTCCCATACTGGCCGAAATACCATGACAAAATTTCTTCCCCCATGGAGACTGGAACCAGCGCAAGTCCCGTAGCTCTGCGCCAAGGCTTCCTACCTTAACCGCTCGGCTACGGCGCGGGACTAAAATTTTCCTAAGAACTTTATTCTCAAATACTCGTAATCTCCTTTCCTCCCTTAAAGTAAGAGTCCATGTTTCGCACCCATATAATATAACTGGTAGAATAATAGTTTTATATATTTTCAGTTTAACGTTTTTTGAAAGGAGTTGGGACATCAAGAGTCTCTGTAATACATAATAGCACGCATTTCCAGAATTGAGCCTATGTTTAATTTCTTTGTGCATCTCATTCCTGTTTGTGATTATTGTTCCTAGGTATTTGAATTCAGCCACTTCTTCAAAATTTCCCTCATTTGTCATTAGCTGTCCATTTCCATTATATAATGTATTTCTACGTTATTTACTTTTATTGATCTTTACTTCCAGTCCCAATTTCTTAGTGTTACTCAATACTGTGTGCGTGTTGGCTTTTAGACAAATAGGACTACACACACTGTATAAAACATTAAAAGATTTTAGAATGGAAATATCAGTACAAAAGTAATGGCATTCTTAGGAGAAGATCCAATCACAAGGAAGATAATACACAGTAAGCAATGTCTAGGACATTTCAACTACTTGTGTATTTGGAAATGCACAGCTGATGACAAATGAGGGAAATTTTGAGGAATTGGCTGAATTCAAATACCTAGGAACAAATAGGAATGAGATGCACAAAGAAATTAAACATAGGCTCAATTCTGGAAATGCGTGCTATTATGCATTGCAGAGACTTTTGATGTCCCAACTCCTTTCAAAAAACGTTAAACTGAAAATATATAAAACTATTATTCTACCAGTTATATTATATGGATGTGAAACATGGACTCTTACTTTAAGGGAGGAAAGGAGATTACGAGTTTTTGAGAGTAAAGTTCTTAGGAACATTTTGGACCAAAGAGAGATGAACAGACAGGTGAATGGAGAAGATTACATAACAGTGAATTATGGAATTTATAGGAAACCAGATATATAATAAGAACAGTTAAGTCTCGTAGACTGCGATGGGCAGGACATGTGACATGAATGAGGAATGGAAGACGTGGGTGGAAGCTTCTTGTAGGAAAACCCGAGGGAAAATGCCAAGTTGGTAGACCAAGAATGAGGTGACAGAATAACATTACCTATGATTTGAGGGAAGTAGACTATACAGGGAATGATTGGAAAACATTGGCTCAGGATATGGATGTATGGAGAGCTTATGTCCGTGCGGCCATGAACATACGGGTTCGATAGTGCCAGTGAGTTAGTTAGTTAGGTTGTGAAATATCTTACGAAAATGAAACAGATGTGAACAAGAAAATCATCAAATTTACACAAATCTTAGGAATAATAAAAAACACATTAAAAGCTAAATTGATACAAAAATATGTAATACTTTAGCATTATCCTCCCTTTTATACGGAAGTGAGTGTTGGACATTAAGAAATAGAGACAGGAGCAGAGTCAAAACAACGGGCATGGAATGTCTCACAAGGACAGCAGGATACAGTTTTTAAATCGAAAACAGAATGAAGAAATTTTATAACAATTGGAAGCCTGATGGCAGAAGCCTTGCGAGATTATGGATACACAGTTTATGAGGAAGTTCATGGTGTGGCCAGTAATGGGAGTAACAGACGAATAGATATTATTGCATTTAGACCATCTTCTAAAATTGCTACGATATTAGATCCCACAATCTGTTTTTAGACTCATAGTGGCCAACCTGAGGAAGTTGACTGTGAAAAGACAGCCATATATGAGCCAACAGTTGATAAATAGCTGTCACAGGATTGATGATCGGGGCAAGATGTACTATACCAGGATTCTTAGCTAAATTTTGGAATTTCTTAGATTTGCACAGAGTGTATCTTTCTAAAATTGCCATCGCTGCCATCAGAGGGTCAATTTCAATTTTAAGAAACCATCTTTACAAAATTTCTTCTTTATAGTATGTATACTTCAAATGTTTTAATGTATTTCACCAATTTTGAAAATTGTCTGTATCACTTTGTCCTTGTGGCAACCCTCTAATGAGGAAAGTTGTATACGATAAAAAAATCAGTAGAACAAAAACTCAACATGTATAAATTAAACTGGCTACACCATCTAAAAAGAACGGATAATTCAAGAATCCCAAAAATAATGATGCAATATAAACCCAAAGTTGATCACCAACCAGGATGACCTGTTTTTTGTGTTGTTTTAAGAGCCCCTCGGGCTTAATGCCCATATCCCCAGGTCTGCTCTTCTCCCTATTTATCATCTAGCTACATTTCTTTATTTAATTCAGTGCAGCTAGTTGCGGCCGAAAGAGGTCTACAAAGGTCTAATTTGTTATGAATGGTGATGATGATGGAAAAACCTAGCGCGAGTGAGTTGGTTAGCCACCCTGTACGTAGTGTAAGGAGAATGGACATACCTTGCGGTGTTGACAGAGGCTGTTGGATGTCATAGCGACGCACTGTGCGGAGGTACTGCAGGCCTGCGGGACTGGACAGCTCGCGTTACCATGGTAACCAGGGGATGCTGCTCTCCCTGGCACTGCACAAGCGCACGCTTCAACCCTCTTCTCAAGTCGATAATGAAGTTACCTGCCTTTGTTCTTGTGATAACTGCAAAGTTGAAGGGCTGCAGTTGGTACATCACATCTAACCTATTGAGGTTGTTCTGACCTTTAAAAACTTTTACAGGTCTTAAACCATCATTTAACATGGAAATATCAACAACAAAATCTAAAGTTATGGCCTTTCAAGGGAAATTCCCAGTAAGAAGTAAAATTTGTATTCAGAATTCAATATTAGAGCAAGTTAATTCATTTAAATACTTAGGATATAATCTAACTTATAATGAGGAATGTGATATATCCTTTAAAATACAAAACTATAATAAAGCTTTAAGAATTATCAACCATCAAAAGTGCAGACACACACAAGAATGAAAATCTATAAAATTCTCGCTAGACACATAATCTGTTATGGCAGTGAAGCTTGGACCATCAGAACTCAGGATGATCGTCATATTACAGCCACGGAGATGAAATTTCTGCGACGAACTGCAGGTTATAGCCTTCTAGACCACCAAAGAAATTCAACAATAGCCAGAGAGTTAAACATCGTACCTATATCTGAATACCTCCAAGAATATAGAAACAATTGGCTAGCCCATATTCAGCGCATGGATCGTCACAGAATACCAAAACAAATTCTTCACTACATTCCTCGAGGCAGAAGAACTGTGGGTCGACCTTTTCGGAGATGGCGGGAGACCGTAACGGACCACTGGGCCTAATACTTGAAAGGACGATGATGATGAAACCATCAACACTTTCTAAATCTATATTAAAGCACCGTTGAGGTTATGTAATAAGATATAACTAACTCACTGGCACTATCGAGCCCGTAGGTTAATGGCCGGGCGGATATAAGCTCTCTATACATCTCTATGCTGAGCCAATGTATTCCAATCATTCCCTATATAATATACTTCCCTCAAATCATAAATCATGTTATTCTCCCACCTCATTCTTGGTCTACCAACTGGGCGTTTTCCCTTTGCATTTCCTACAAGAAGATTCCCCATTCGTGTCACATGTCCTGTCCATCGCAGTCTACGAGACTTAACTGTTCTTATTACATCTGGCTTCTCATGTAGACCATGTATTTCACTGTTATGCAATCTTCTCCATTCACCTGTCTGTTCATCTCTCTTTGGTCCAAAAATTTTCCTAAGAACTTTATTCTCAAATACTCGTAATCTCCTTTCCTCTCTTGAAGTAAGAGTCCATGTTTCACATCCATATAATATAACTGGTAGAATAACAGTTTTATATATTTTCACTTGGGGCGTCAAGAGTCTCTGTAATACATAATAACATGCATTTCCAGAACTGAGCTTGTGTTTCATCTCATCCCTTCTTCCAATCGCGGTTAATATTATTCTACTGGCGCGTGCGCAATATAAATTCCTTTCTTTGGGGAGAGGAAAAAAAAAGAATGCATTCTACACATTACTGTAGTTAGGATCCGAAGGAGCTAACTGGTTAGAAAAGTGGGACTTTACCCACACGCTGTATCATAAAGTTGGAATGAGAGATCATAAAACTCAGAGATAACAGAACAACTGCGCACTATATTCACGTTCATTTCCACAAAGTTGGCAAAACTTTACAAAAGGCCGTTTTTAAAATCTCACATATCAACAGCATTCAGAGGCATCGCGACGTCAAATCGGGCGTCCGCCTCGTTACAGCAATGTCACGTTACCAGGTAAACGTAGGGTTTTATAGAAACGCCTGAAAATGGAACATTGCAGATAACTGCAAACTACTGTATCGTCACAGAGTGGAGACACACATTCCCTCTTACTGCTCGGCCAAGTTAAATCTGCGCGCGGAAATTGCGCTAGAAATTTGCTGTCGATTTTTTTTCCATCTCTTGCTACGTTGCCACTTCCTGTCCCATGTATTGAGAGGAGCGCTGGTAAATACTGTGTTTTTTAATGATCTGACAGCTACAGAAGTAGTTGACCAAATTAATAATTCAGCAACCATGTTACTACTGGGCAGTGAGCTGTCCCGATTTTGCCTTCTACATTACATGTTGGCAATTCCCGTCTTTTAACGTATAACTACATATTTTGTCTCTTAATCAAAAGATAATAATTTTCATTATTAGAATATACTTGAAAACAGTAACATGAAAATATTATGCATTATGCTATTATGTGTTACAGAGACTCCCGACGTCACAACTCCTTTCAAAAAACGTTAAACTAAAAATATATAAAACTGTTATTCTACCAGTTATATTATATGGATGTGAAACATGGACTCTTACTTTAAGGGAGGAATGGAGATTACGAGTATTTGAGAATAAAGTTCTTAGGAAAAAATTTTGGACCAAAGAGATATATACAGACATGTGAATGGAGAAAGCTCCATAACAGCTACGTAGTCTTTATGGGAATCCAGATATAAGAACAGTTAAGTCTCGTAGACTACGATGAGCAGGACATGTGGCACGATGCCTTTGCTTGTCTAACAATGCAAAATCCAAATGTTACGGTTGAATGGGGTTTTCATCGATGTAGCACTGGAGTAGTGTTGCATTGTAACGTAGCAACGATTGAACGGTTTAAAATTTCATTCGTTTCTGCAGTGCCGTGGAAAGTATTAGCTCATGTTTTTGGATATGGAAGTTAGGTAAGTTTGAATACATTTATTACATAAATATTAGAATAAATACACTTCTTATTATACACTGCAGCTTCATTTAGTTGAATACTTAAAGATTAAATCCAACGCTTCCTGTCACTAATACAATTTTTTTATATTCAACTAGGTAATGCGCTCCTAGTCCTAAATATATGAAATATGGGTTTTAAATTATCGTTCGGGTAAACTCCTACACCTGATGTTTTTAGAGCATAATAGCAGCTAAACACTCGCCGTACCTCAAAATGTTATACGTTTCGACCAATCAAACATGACGGTTTGCTAGAGTCAATCCTTATTTTCGGATTTCAGGTAAACCCCAGTTAAAATGGTCGGACTTTGCTAAGTTTTGGATAATACCTACCTCGGTTTATTTTAATAGCACATACTGAGTTTCGTTGTCAAACAACTAAATTTGCGAC
Source organism: Diploptera punctata (assembly GCA_030220185.1). Classification (NCBI taxonomy): domain Eukaryota; kingdom Metazoa; phylum Arthropoda; class Insecta; order Blattodea; family Blaberidae; genus Diploptera; species Diploptera punctata. The sequence continues at coordinate 402,515 of JASPKZ010000456.1, read as the reverse complement.
AGCCGGAGCAGCTTTTTAATTTTCGTTTCTGGTGAACTCCTACACCTGCAGGTTTTAGATAGCGGGTACAGACTGAGATGGGTGGGTCATATAATGAGAATGGAGGAGGAGAATACCACTAGAAAGCTTACACTACTGAGACCAGATGCAGGAAGACCGAAGTTGAGATGGAGTAGAGGAAGCTCGGTGTCCGGTGATGGAGGAGGGCGTTGGACAGGGATGCGTGGAAGAGCAGCCAAGGGCCCATAAATGGCTGTAAAGCTAGAAGAAAGCGGATAAACGCTCGGCGTACTTCAAAACATGTCTGTACAAATTTCCATGCAGATCTGTTGAGGGGTTAAGAAGTCACAAACATGTACAAACTGCTAGCTAATACCCGGGGTGCGTTGCTGCGCCTAAATAAATTAAATATTAAAGAATAATTAAATTGTATGGTATACGCGCTGAGACGAACCAAATAATGACTTTCGGGTAAACATCCACTTCTAATTGTCGGTTTTCGCTCATTTTTTGATATCTACCTCGGTTTATTTTAATGGGATATACTGAGTTTCGTTGTGAAACATCGAAAATTATCACTAGAGCGATTTCTAAATTTTCACTTCAGGTGAACTTCTACACCTAAAGGTTTTAGAGGCTCCAATTGTGAATCTAAACCATCCAGGGACCCCATCAGACACACAAAAAAATTTCATCAAAATCGGACCAGTTGTTTAGGAGGTGTTGAGTGACAAACACACGTACAGAAGAATTATATATAAAGATAAAGATTATTCAGTCCTGTAACATCTAATTTTCGGTCTGACTTGGAGCCTAGTTGTTAAAGGTTTCACTGGGAATGTTTTTTAACAATAAAAGTCTTTCATTACACATTCTGCATACATAGACAAACTTAATTAATATTTGTGCTCTTATGCATTTTATTTATTCAAAACCTCAGGTTGTCATTTTGACATTTCTGGTGTTCTCTTTTGGCACTGGAGTAATTGTAACCCGTTTCTGAGGTCGGGGCGCCGGGAAGGAGGTGTTATGACAGTCCTGGTGATGATAATAGTGGTGCGCCGGGAGAGTCCTTAATCCTAAACTTAATTTAACGCGAATACGAATGACGATGACTATGATGGCCGTATGATATTCGGGGACCGTTTGGGCCTTAAAGTTTCCTGATACTGTATTTCTCTTACAAATGAGGAAAATCCGCGAAAAAAATCACCCAAGGAACTTGTCCCGACGGGGGATCGAACCCAATTTTTATAAACTTTTTTATTCAATTCATCATTTGTTCTAATTATCCAAGGTCCATCTACAATTTCTGCTGCTCGAAAATTTTCCCAAATACAGTGTGCAGCAGAAGTCAGTTAACCGAAAATGCAAAGATATTATTTTATGTAGCTTACAACATCTATACAAAAAACAACTACCGAAATTGTTCAAAGTGACCTCCATTGTTGTATAAGCATTTATGACGTTTCAACACAGATTTCCAGATGATGTCACGCAATTTCCCATTATTAACAAAAGTGTTTTCAAATTCCTGTTCAATCAAATCCCGTAAATGTTGCAGGTTAAGTGGTTTTGTACTGAAAATTTATCCTTCAAAATCACCTCAAGCGGTAGTGTTTGAGATTATATAATCAAGGTCCCGTATTCAAACCCCTGTTTCAACCAATCTGATTTTCCCTTGTAACCATGTGCACTGGTTAATTGACTTATGACGCACCCTGTAGTTATCTTTCTTAAATTAACATTCTCTGTGTCCGGGTGACACAAGTAGTGCGTAAAAAGGGAGAGGTTAACCCCTTAATTGGTGAAATTAAATTTGTATGCCAGCTTGTTTAAATGCATCGGACTGAAGTGAAAACAAATCATGCATAACCATAATTTATTTTGTATATATTGTTGTATAATTTTACCCACTATTAATTAAGAATATTGAGCTGATTCCTCATTCGCCGAAGAACTCCGTGACCTTGTAAAGTGCGCATGTGTTCCAAAGTACCGACAGGTCGTCTTTGTACAGTATGTATATGTTCAAAAATGTGGTAATTATTTGCACAAACAGGCTCTTTTGGACAATTTGTTCGCCGAACAGCAAACTGAACGATTCCCATGTCTATTGTTTTACGTACACATCAGCCATTTTCATGTTGTGGTGTTTGTTACGAGGTCTTCATTCTAGTTTTCTAAACACAAAACTAAACCAATTTTAAACTATGAACAGTACAAAATGTCGGATATGTAGCAGAAATAATTTCACTTTCAATGCAAAAACTGAAAATTAAATAAATGAAAGAAATTTAACAACTGATGATATATTTTTCGTCCTAGACCGTGGGTACCTTCCTCAAATTTGTTTGTTTAATAAATGAGTAAAAGCTAATCCATAAAATACTCATTGAGTTTAACGCTAGGGGCGCTGATCTGCGAGTAGGTTATGTTATATTCTTACTCCATAACCTGTTTTTTATTCGCCTAAGATTCTTTTTATATGAGCTGACAAAAATGGCTAATATTTTGTCTTGTTTCGGGTAAATCGTAAAACTGTTAACCCATTAGCTGCAGGTTTAAATTCTCAATGCATTTCCCAGAAACCCGACTTAAGTCATCGTAAATTATATTATCTATTTTCAAACATTCAAAACAAACAAAAGATAACGGTACTTGAGATCAAAATAAGGTTGAAGGCAGCACACATTCCTCTACTATTCATAAACGTTAACAAAAGATTACCCTGCCAAGGGATGTACAAAATATTGCAAATTATATAATATCAGACTTTAGCGAGTGTGCCTCGTCTTCTGAGTTGAAGGCCATTTAACAGGCGGCGAGTCTAACTCGTCTTTTGAGGCGAATGGGTTAATAAATTACTTCTAAATTCATAAGTAATTTTTTTTTGCTACCTACATTACTATATACCTGTTGCACTACATATTTGTTTTGTCTAACGCCACCAGGTTATGTCTTACGTCATTTCTCACTTTCTCCCCTGGCTTTGGCAGAATTGTAATCCATTTCGTAGGTTGGGGCACCTGGAAGGCGGAGTTACGTTACCCCGATGATATGATGGGTGATAAATGATAATGAAGCGCCAGGAGAGTTCTTAACCTAAATTCCAGACCATGGGCAACCACAGGAATAATTCCCTTTAAGAAAAAATGGCTATGGATTGACCGGGAATTGATGAACGCTGACCACTAGCCCACAAGGCTGGTTAAAGTTTCACTGCATATAGAACTCTTTATTACGTTTTTTTAAAGATAACAATGCGAAAATCACTCAATAAAATAGGCCACGACATTTGAACGTCGCGGGTCAACAATAGCATCACGGTCACGTGGTTACGGCTGGAATACTACTTCAACATTTGTTTTCCTATAAAAATAATTACAATTTCGCGTTCCTTTATTTCAGGAAAAATCGGGAATCAAAATACTTTGTTTTGGACTAAAATTAATAAGTGATGGTGTTGAATGAAAGCTGTGATTGCAGGTAAAATTTCGCTAAAATACGAGGTAAGTACCAATTAAAATATAAAACAAACTTCGTGTAGAATTAGAATGTAGGCCTAGGTGGGCCTGCAGTGGAGCCACTTTACATTTATCTCTGATTTTCTTGTATTTTTTTTTTAATTTTCGTTTTCCTTTCTTGACATTTCTGACGTGAACACGTGTTTGAAATAGCGTCCACAATTCAGACAACTAATGATAACAAAATCGGGGGAACACTTTGCTGTTGCAGGTACATCCAACATGTAATTACGTCGCTCCATAGATAAAGGATCAAACAATTCCTAACCTTGACTGCGGACTGTGATGCATTGCGGGCAGCGGAGGAGGAAGCTCCGCCATTTTGAGGTCGTTTCGCTGCGTCACATACTTTTCGTTTAGTATACGGTAATCGGAGGAAATTCAGAAGACCTACAAATAAATAGTACGATAATTAAACGTGTTGAAGAATTTAAATATCTTGGATCTATAATAGATAAATCTGGTACTTGTGAAAAATATATTATTAACAGAGTAAATTGTGCAAGGAAGGCGATTAGATCCCTGAATGGTCTTTTATGGAATAGAAATTTGACCAGAAAAAAAAAAGAAAGGGGATTATACAGACAATAAATGAAAGGATGCAGAAAATAATCTTGGCGACAGAAATGGATGGATTATGGAGAAGTATGAGAATATCCAGGCTACAACATATTCGAAATACATATATCAGACAAGAAATGGATGCACAAGAAACTGTTATCGATAGGATAACAAAGAGAGCTCTACAGTGGTATGGACATGTACAACGGATGTCGGAAGACCAGTGGCCTAAACAGGTCTTGGATTGGTTGGTACCAGGCAGAAAGAAGAATGGGAGAAGTAGAAGAACATGGTATGAGGGAATATATGATGCCATGATGAAGAGGGGTATGGGAGAAGGACAATGGGAAGATAGGAATCTCTAGAAAGCAGGAATCAAAGGCAAACTGCTGTAAAGTGGAGCCTGTATTAAGTAAGTTAAGTAATAAATTTTGACTCAGACTCCACCAGGCTAAATAAATAAATCTAAATCTAAAAAGTTACGACGTTGAGGAAGTGGCTGAATTCAAATATGTTGGAACAATAATCACAAATAGGAATGAGATGCACAAAGTAAAGATAGGTTCTTCTTCTTCATTCCGAGCATTAGGCCAAGGCTTATTACGATCCTATAGAAAATTTTCCCTCCAGCGTTTCATAGGACGGCCCAGAGATCTTTGTCCTCTTGGTATATAATTATAAACAGCTTTGGGGATCCGATTTGAACTCATTCTTTCAAGATGGTGTTTCCAATTTAGTTGGTACTGTTTAATATATTCCAAAATTGGCATAGTCTTCAATTCTTTCAAGATATCGGTGTTCCTTTCCCGATCCCATGTGGTGTATCCCGCTGTTCTGTGCATTTCACAAGCCGTTATTCTGCTTTCATGTTGCCTTTTTAGTGTCAATGCTTCACTACCATCGGCCTACATTAATACCTTGTACATTCCATGTGCTAAAAAGGAATATATGGTTTTTCTTCCAAGAGTTGTCCTTTTTCATCCTTTGGTCGTCATTAGTTTGATCCTTCCTGGAAATTCTCGTATAAGACTTGAAAGCATAATAATAGTTCCTTCGATTGGTTGCTGGCCAAAGGATGGCAAGACCAGTGATGGGGCTGCCATCTTATAGCCTCTGGTCGGGTTTTTCTGGAGAAGAAAAGCAAATAAAGGAAAGACTTCCCAGCCCTCGGATGTTCTAATAGCGTCGGGGTCGAAAAAAAAACAAGAGTTAACCAAGAGAGGTTAGATAGTACAAAACACAAGTAAGTGGAAGAAATGTTTTGCTCAGCTTGGGCACCTTGTGGTCACCATCCACATATCCCCTAGATGAGGATCCCTGAGGGTGTAAGATTCTGGAAACGCATGCTATTACGGATTACAGGGATTTTTGTAAAAAAAAAACTGAGAACATATAAAACTGTTACCGAAACAATGACTATTACTTTAAGGGGGGAGAAAAGATTACGAGTGTTTATAAATAAAGTTGTCAGAAACAAAGAAAGACCAACAGACAGAAGACTATATGACAGCGAACTGCGTGATCTTTATGGAAAACCAGACGTAATAAAAACAGTACAATCTTAAATTTCATAGACTGGGGTGGACAGGACATGTGGCACGAATGGCAAACGAAATACGAACATAAAAACTCATTGTATGAAAATGAGATAAAAGCATCCATTAGGTAGGCCAAGAATCAAGTGGGAGAATGACATTAAATATGATTTGTGGAAGGTAAATTATAAAGTGGATGATTGAAATAGGGATATTTGGAGAGCTTATGTATATGTGGCCTTGAACCTACTGATTCAAAATAAGAAAATAGTATTTTTTTATAAAGATCGCAACATATGTAAGAACTTAAAAAAATGCTTTTATGTATTTTTAATAAGCACATAAAACACTATTGCCTTTCTGAGAAATACAATTTTCAAACTCCAACAAAGATATTATTTTACTACTATTTATTATTTTGAAAACACCATCGTGCAAAAAATAATGAACAACACACGTTTGTGAAGTGTTTTACATAATCTCGGAAATTAAAAATCTCGCTATCACTCAGTTTTTAAACATTATCCTCGATTCTGTAAAAACCACTTCCCAACCTTGCATTGTAATATACTATTTCACATGTTCCATTCCCAAACCTGATGATTGCCTTTATATCTTACAAACGATGGCTCTGTGTGTAACAGGGGAGAAATATGTCCAAACCAAATGTAATTTCCACAAAACTAATTTACAGAAATTTAGTAATCCACATCTACTTGGAAAATTTCTACAAAGAAAAACACAAAAGGAAAATGATCAATTCAAAAAGTTTTATTTACCACTAACACTATTGACTCCTGTGGTCCATTGTAGCGCAAATACACCTATATCCTGAGATATTTTCCAACCATTCCCTCTGTAATTAACTTCCTTCAGATGTTATTATCCCACCCTGTCCTTGGCCTTCCTACTGAATGGTTTCCACTTTGTGTTTCCTACAATAAGTATTCATTTTTACAACGTTCCAAATGTCCTGCCCATCGGAGTCTATGAAACTTAACTCCTCATATTACATCTGGTTTTCTATCAAGATCATGGAGTTGACAACATTCACCTGTCTACATGTCTCTGTTAGGTCAATATGCATTTTATTCACCCACATTTTCCTACGTCTTGAAGTAAGAGATCTGTTTCGCATCTTTTCATTTATAACCTGAAGAAACGCCATTTTATACATTATTAATTTAACAAGACTGAGAGAATATGAGACGACAAGATTCTCCATCATGTATAGTACAGCCTATACCCAGAGATGATCCTATGCATAATTCATTTCTGTTTGTTACTGTTGCAAGTTATTTGATTTCAGACACTTCATCAAAATGTCCATAATTAGCTATTGATATTTTGCACATATAGGAAGAAGATTACCACAATAATTGTCAAAATGTAGTAATCAGTTATAAACATTTATCTTTCTAGGAAACTACATTTGAAAATAAATTTGGTGCAATGAAGAAACACAAGATGGTGAGATTGGAAACAACAGTACATGGAAGTCACTCAAATAATCTCAGCACTATGAGTGTGTGAAATAAATTATATGAGGAGGGAAAACTGTTTGGTAAGAATATTGTACCCTCGATGGATGCAACAAAATGGGTGATTTCATTCGCAATACATAAGTTGATTGTATGAACTTTATGGTTGAAATCAGGTCATTTTATATAAATTTAAATATAAAATAATTTAATATGCATATATTTATTTACATGCAGAACCATTGCTCAAGAAAACACAACTTCAAACAAAATCACATACAGGTTGTTTCTACATTTAATTCAAAATTTCTTCATGAAAGAAAAAAAAAAGTATTTCATGGGAATTAATTCTGTGTGCAGCTATAAATTTCTGCCATTTTTCTTTCACTTGGAATTGTTAACCCTTGAGGAGAATTGATACGCGCTTAAGACGATGTAGTACAGCACCTTCATTCTCGCTTTCTCACACTGTGATACTTAAAGATGAGAGGTTTTCTAGAAATGCAATATAAAGATGTAAACAAACTCCACTTAAGCAGATATTATTTGGCGTAAAAATTTTGTGAAGTTGTAGTTAAGGTATCTGGATCTCTGAGTGTTGTGCTGACGTGATTCCTTTCTTGTTTTTCAGGTAATGGAACCTGTAGGATGAATTCAAGAATGGCGGAACTCTCCTTGGGACTGGTCGAACACCAGATTCGTCTGGTTAGTAGAAGTCCTTCCAGGGTGTAACTAGTGCAACCTTTTACCCGAAGGTGAAAATATCGGGCCCAAAAACCATGGCCATTACTTGGCATCTGGTTCAACGTGAAACAAATGTGGACGTGTGTATGTACCATTTTTATAAATACTCCTTTAACACATTGGTGACCGACAGCTGTGCGATCCACCCACCCCCGCTAAACCAGACATTTTTCTCCGTGGCTGGACTTTTAAATTTTAAACCTCGCTAGCGTACTGTGATTTTTACATCTATATATACTTTCAGTAACAACAATATTTAAGTATTTATTTATTAGTGAACTGACCACACTTTCTGGTAGAAATTGAGGGTGTGATAGCGTTGGAAACCTTCCCCCTTTATGTAAAGGCACAGTGCAGGAGCATATGAAGTGAGTTTCTTTTATTTTCTTGTGTTCACTGCCGTAGCCGAGCGGTTAAGGTAGGAAGCCTTGGCGCAGAGCTACGGGACTTGCGCTGGTTCGAGTCTCCATGGGGAAGAAATTTTCTCATTGTATTTCAGCCAGTATGGGACCAGTGCCCACCCAGCATCGTGAGGCAATTGGGTAGCTACAATAAGTAGCGGCTCCAGGTTGAGGAACCAGCTATAACGGCTGGGGGACTCGACATGCTAACCACATGTCACCCCTACACTGCTTGTTGATCATGTACCTCTGTGATTGACACATGTGGATGTGAAGGGCCAGCAGCCGGCTGGTAAAAGGGCAACCGCTGAAAAGTGGAAAGACCCTCAATCGGAATCGGTGTTCACTGCAAACGTAGCAAAGTTAGGAGGGTATTTTTTTCTTTCCAGTCACAATTGGTGTTAATTTATGTTTCTTCATGTCTCCTGAGAGCCTCCCTAGTGGGTCTTGACAATACAACTTTCTTGCTCCATTTCACTGTTTTTCTAAGGATGGAGTAATATGATAGGTACTGGTCAGCCCTGTCTACGCCCTTCACATACTTGTTATATTGAAGTATTCAGTAGACAATTTTTACAACTTTACCGACCCCCCACTCTCTAGTTGCCTGATGTAATGTCCTAACCATTCTTATGTCTCTTTTATCTTTCCATGTTTGTAGCAAAACTTCTCCCTTACTGCAAAAATACACTTTCTCCTGGTCTGAGTTTATTTCCTGCTTCCACAAATGATTTTGGAAGCCCCTTGTTAATACTTATTTCTTTCGAGCAAATTTTCAGCTATAGCCACTCCATTATAATAATTATCCTGGTAGACATGATGCCACAGACATAACTCGGCTCCAGAACGCAAAATAGTGTTTCTTATAATTTTTTTCCCTCTGCAACATATATTTCCAGGTTACATATTAGCCAGTAATTGCCTAACTATCTGCACTAAAATTCCATCTTTCACCAGCTGTCTGTCTTGATACTGTAAACTACTCTTTCTGTTAAGATGGAAATTATTATGATTATCATTATTATTCCAATATCATTAAATGTATTTCAGGCGTGAATGTGGTGTGAATGATGGAAAGATGACCGCAGGTTCCAGGCAACATCCAGGTAATTTATAATGACTTTGAGTAAGTTAATGTCATTTCATGTCACATATAATTTGGAAGATGCATTCAACATTCCGTGCAGATAATCATCCTGCACATTTTTTACCTCAGCCACAAGACTCTTTTGGACAAACCATTGTGAAACTTTTGTTAATATAAGCATCGGGATGTACCTTAACTACAACTTCATCCAATTTTACACCAAACAATATCTGCTATGTGGGCTGATTTTTTTATTTACATTTGTAAATTGCATTTCCAGAAAAGCTCTCACTGTGAGTATCAGAATTACAGCAGACGTGCCATGTGGTGCACTACATTTGTATGAAGAACCTATGAATTCTATTCAGTGTAAACTGATGTCTAGCGACAAAAAATATAAAATGACGACTGTACTCAGAAATTAGTTCCCGTGTAATATTTCTTCTTACTTCAAGAAATTTTCAATTTAATATTTAAAAAAAACCTGTTTGCCATTTTATTTTAAGTTGTGTTTTCTTGAGCAATGGTTAGATAACATACACAATCTGCACTGTAACTGTTAATGATTGTTTAATTATTAAGTTTATATTCAGTTTACATAAATATTTTGGAAACGTAATTTTACAAAGTGAATTTTATACCAAAGTTCTCTATTTTCTGTATTTATAATTCATAATACCTTTCTTTGGATTTTTTAAGATTAATTTTTATTCTTTGCTTTACAGAAGATAATTATTTTGCTAAAAATGTAAATATAATGTAAATTTATCCAACAACAGTATGAAGTGGGCTGAAATTTGATGTGGAAACAAGACAGCAAATGAAGAACTCCTGATATTTGTGGTCAGAACAGCAAATCATGCTGCTTGCTTTGTTGAGTAAATGGATCTGAGTGACTAGGCCCTCCTGATTCTCGAGGGGGGATAAATATCGCAACCATCAAGTGTTACTGGAGCATTTCTAGTTTTTTACTTTTATTAACTTAAACATTCTTATAGATAAATATTCAATATAGTGAAACATGTGACAATATATTTATAATGTTCAATTACATTTCAGGTTGAAAATCATGTGGAGCAACAAGAAACTAATTTTCATTATGTAAAACCCACAGAGAAGAACTTTGTACATACTGTTCTTGGAATATGCATCTTATTTCCTACATTATGCCATATAGAAAGATTCCATTTAGGAACTTCTATTGGCATAAATAATAACTAACTGGCGCTACTCAGCCATGCTAACATATTAAACAGTACCAACTAAATTGGAAACACCATCTTGAAAGAATGAGTTCAAATCGGATCCCCAAAGCTGTTTATAATTATATACCAAGAGGACAAAGATCTCTGGAGGGAAAATTTTCTATAGGATCATAACAGGCCTTGGCCTAATACTTCGAAGGAAGAAGAAGATTTTATGCCTGAAGACGAGGCTCAACATAATATATAAACTTTTGGGTCACCGTAGGCCAGAAAATAGTGGGTTCTATTTATCTTATTTTTTTGACCTATTGGTCTTTTTTTTAGTCCCTTTCTTTTTTTATGTCTTAATGGCTTTTTTGCAACTTTACCTTGTTTTAACTACATTTGTATAATTCAAGAACCCGCAGAGTCTAGTCTCAGTTCCAATTTCTTTTTAAAAAACTCTTCAACTACTCACTGTATCTATCAAACCTGTAGGTTCATGGTCACATGGACAAACTTTCCATACATCCCTATCCTGAGCTAATGTTTTCCAATCATCCCCTGTATAATCTACTTCCCTCAAATCATGGATGTTATTCACCCACATCATTTTCCCTCTGGCTTTCCTACAAGAAGCTTCCATGCACCTCTTTCGTCCCCTATAAGTGCCCATCGCAATCTACATGACTTAACTGTTCTTATTCTATCTGGCTTCATTTACATATTATGTAGTTTTCTCCTATATGGTCACACGTAGAAATTCAGTATATAATGGAAATGGACAGTTAATGACAAATGAGGGAAATTTTAAGGAAGTGGCTGAATTCAAATACCTAGGAACAATAATCACAAATAGGAATGAGATGCACAAAGAAATTAAACATAGGCTCAATTCTGGAAATGCGTGCTATTATGCATTACAGGGACACTTGAGGTCCCAACTCCTTTCAAAAAACGTTAAACTGAAAATATATAAAACTATTATTCTACCAGTTATATTATATGGGTGCGAAACATGGACTCTTACTTTAAGGGAGGAAAGGAGATTACGAGTATTTGAGAATAAAGTACTTAGGAAAATTTTTGGACCAGAGAGATGAACAGACAGGTGAATGGAGAAGACTACATAACAATGAACTACATGGTCTTTATAGGAAGCCAGATATAATAAGAACAGTTAAGTCTCGTAGACTGCGATGGGCAGGACATGTTGCACGTATGGGGAATGGGAGACTTGCATGGAAGCTTCTTGTAGGAAAGCCAGAGGGAAAACGCCCAGTTGGTAGACCAAGAATGAGGTGGGAGAATAACATTAACTATGATTTGAGGGAAGTAGATTATACAGGAAATGATTGGAAAGCATTAGCTCAGGATAGGGATGTATGGAGAGCTTATGTCTGCGCGGCCATGAACCTACGGGTTCGATAGTGCCAGTTGAATGAGTGAGTGTGAGTGTAGTTTTCTCCATTCATCTCTTTTTGGACCAAAAAGTTTCCTAAGAAATTTATTTTCAAATACTCGTAATCTTCTTTTCCTCCTTTAAAGTAAGAGTCCATTTTAAACACTATCTATAGTCTGTTTGCTCAATTAAGAGAATCTTCCCGCGCAAATATTTGAAGGGATTAGAGGCGGGGGGGGGGTATCTACTTGAAGGCCAGCGTCACATATAGGAAGGGTCAGAAATTCTTTCTTTCGAAGGTATTGTACACTTTTGTATAGCATTTAGTGGTGAGTTGACGTATGAATTGTGCTACGTCAAGTATTTTTTTCAATGATAAACGTTAACATATTTTAGAAACTTGGGCTAGTTGCTCCCACTCTCCGACTGTCCATGCAGAACCGTTTGAAAATATACGCGGGAAGATTCTCTTAGTTGAGCAAATGCACTATATTTAATTTTAGGAAGTGATATTTTGAGGTTATTTTAATTATATTATTTTTAGTCTGATCATCTTACCTCAATATTAATGTTGATTTGTTCTTGGACATGTTTCAAAACAATTCTGTTTTATCGTCAGCTTTCCCAGACTGGTTTTATTTATGTTGCACAACCTGGATGTCGATGTCAGCTCCATCCTGTGGTTGGCCAAAGAACCTCCAAACAAGGTCACGCTCCATCGGAATATCAAAATTCATAACTCTGTTTCTGTTCTTCTGAATATAAATTTTTTCCCAAATAGTCAGCTCTTTTGTATTTTCTAACTGTTTTAATAATTTAGTGTCTGAATTTATATTATGTTTTTCAGACCAAACATGAGCAGCAACTGCAGATTTTTCTATTTCCCAATTCTTAATATTTCTTATGCGTTCTTTGGTTCTAATTTTTAAAAATGGAGAAATAGAAAAATCTGCAGTTGCTGCTCATGTTTGGTCTGAAAAACATAATATAAATTCAGACACTAAATTATTAAAACAGTTAGAAAATACAAAAGAGCTGACTATTTGGGAAAAAATTTATATTCAGAAGAACAGAAACAGAGTTATGAATTTTGATATTCCGATGGAGCGTGACCTTGTTTGGAGGTTCATTGGCCAACCACAGGATGGAGCTGACATCGACATCCAGGTTGTTCAACATAAATAAAACCAGTCTGGGAAAGCTGACGATAAAACAGAATTGTTTTGAAACATGTCCAAGAACAAATCAACATAAATATTGAGGTAAGATGATCAGACTAAAAATAATATAAACACACTAAAGTTTTACTATTTAAACATTTTTCATCCAAATACTTTTGTTCTGTGAGAAACTATTGAACCGTCACAAAACACCCCATTATTTTTAACAACCGGCTTATTGAACTATTGTATTTCAACTTCAAATTTTCTAAGCAATTACCATTTTGTGAACATTACCCTGAGCAGAGGGTGAAGGCAGCAAGGTTATCTTTATCTACTCATTGGCAACTGCAACTTTTTAACATCATTTATCCAGTTTTTAGGTCTTCTGTAGGATATCTTCAGGTGTTTTTAAAGACCATTTATATGTCCTCAACTTATTAGCAGTGTAAAAGTTACTACTTTAGCAGTCTGGTAATAAACTACTTTTACCAGTTGGCAGTGCAGAGAGTATATGACATAAACAACAATTATTTTTTCTGCTGGATTTCATGGCCTTCTCTAAGCAATATATTACACATGCAACTCTGTTGTATTGTTGTTCTGTAATGTTATTCTTCAGTACAGTTAATATAATAATAATTTTAAAAAGAACAAAAAAACCCAACAAGCAAGAAAACTTATCAAAAATGTTATAAAATTATATTCTAGATTATTTAACTTGTGCCCCAAATGGGAGTCAATGACCAATCATGTTTCAATGAATTTTGTTTTACAACCAATCACAGTCATGTTTCACCTCACTATTTATCAAATCTTGTTTACGAAAATAAAGAAAGCTCCTTCTTAATATTTTGAACAGGTCAGAGCATTATTTTGCAGTGACTGACTCTCTAACAAATACGTTGAATATAACAAATAATGAACACATTCCTTTCACCTACACATTTGATAACTGTGTTTTTAAATAATGATTTTACTGAGTTGTTTCCAAAAAAAAAATGAATTACTATAATGTTGGTTATAATATACAGTTTGATGTGTTTCATTCTTTCTCCACTAGGATGCATTCTTACAATATTGCAATCCTAATTTGGCAATAAATAATATGATCTGCTTGCAGTGATGAACAAATTAAACGTAACAAACATTTCTCTTTTTTTAAATTTATGTTGAGTTGTTGTTGACTCACCTCATACTTGTTAACTCCTTCACAGACTCATAGTGTTATTTCCTACCTACATAACTTATCATTTGTTTTAAACATCACCGTTTACATCAAATATATAAATATTTTAAAATAGCTATATTTAAATAATGATTTGTAAGTAAACAGATTAATTTTACTCATTAAATAGTCTTAACAAATGCTACACTTGATTTCCAAATCCTCTAGATAATTTGGAAATCACTCGTGGCATTACTTAGCTGTACTATTAAATTGTACAAACTGCTAGGAGTGTAGCTGATATATGTAGTTACACTTATAAACAGGAAAGAGGCCTCTCAACTTGGATAAAGCCCAGCCCATATGGGTTATTTTTAATAAAACCAAAAAAATTGGGGTTTTTTTTAAAAAGAGGGTTTGATGCCACAGATCCCGAATGCTACCCGAATTCCCAGCTTGACTGTTTAAACACATTTGTTAAAAATTATCCTAAACATGTTGAAATACATTAAGAGAAACTTTCTGGAATTTCACAGCTGACGATGATGACGTGTCGCCGATACTGCAGTGCTGTGTTTAAAAAAACATAGAAGTATGAGGTAAGAAGGAAATCACGATTCATTTAATTATTATCAGCTGATATTTATTGGAAAAATATTTGATCGTATGCAAGTTGAAAAAAAACTAATATTTCTGATCCTGTGGAATTTTGGATAGACTTAATAGAATGTGCTGATCTTCAAATGCATAAAGACAGAACTCAACGTAGGATGAGTGAAGCTGTTTTACCGATGCACGTCTTGCTAATGTGATGAATAAGCAAAACGCTTATCTTCTGATCAAGAAAATCAGGCTGAGTCTTGGTTGACAAGCAAACACCCTGATGGCTTGTACCTTTAAAATTAAAGATAAACAAATATGTCCACCATCAATGTTTGTGGATAATGTAATAAAGGGCTTTAGTTCGGCCCAGTGGTGGAGTATTTTGGAGAAACATTCTACAAATCATATATCATATATGGAGCAGAAACTAGAGCTGATACAACAAAAACTAAACAAATAATAAGCACATGCAAAATGAAAATCTTAGGAACTATTCAGGGGAAAACATTATTTGATAAAATACACAACACCAAAATTAGGGACAAATGCCATATTCAAGACATAACCGAATTTATTATAGATAGACGAAAATATTGGAAGGGTCATATAGAAAGAATGGAAGAAACCCGGCTTGCAAAAAGAGCTAAAGAAGATAGACCAATGGACGGGAGAAGAACAAGAGGAAGACCAGCCAAGAGATGGATAGACAGTACGTCTTCCTCCAAGGAGTGATTTTGGAAATAAAACAGGATGACTATTTAACTCATGCCCCAAATGGGAGTCAATGACCAATCACGTTTCAATGATTTCTGTTTTACAACCAATCAGAATCGTGTTTCACGAAATATTTATCAGTGTTAGGATTATCATATATTAAACAAAGCTCCTCCTTTTTAATATTCTGAACAGGTCTGACCGTTATTTTGCAGTGACTGAGCCTATAACAAATACGGCTACCAGATTGTATATAATAGTGCTTACATGTCAACATTTGTAGCAATTGATTATACCACCAAAAAAAGAAACCACTGTTTGCACTTTCTTAAATGTATTTTTTTCCCAGGTAATAATCGAGAAAATATAATTGTCATATTTACATCATACGACATCAAAAATGAATTAATATACAGATTGATGTGTTTCATTTTTTCTCCACTAGAGAGCATTCTTACATATTGCGTTCCTTTGGCAATAAATAGTATGATCTGGTTGCAGTGAAAACAAAAGAAGCAGTAGAAGCGTACCTATCGTTTCTCATTTGTTTTCAAACATCGCCGTTTACATTAAATATATAAATATTTTAAAATAACTATAGTTAAATAATGATTTGTGAGTAAACAGCTTAATTTTATTCGTTAAATAGTCCTAACAAATGCCACTCTTGATTTCCAAATTCTCTAGATAAATTCACTCCTCACTTCGTGAGTCGTGAATTTATCGATAATTTGGAAATCACTCGTGGCATTACTTATGAAAATCCTACACATTAAGTTTAAGAAGAAGAAGTTCTACAAATGAGAACATTAAAACTTTATGTAAATTTTTGAATAGACTGACTTTTGTGCAACTCATTCAGCATCAATAGAACGAGTGTTTTCAACCTTTGAATAAATATGGTCGAAAAAGTGTAACAGATTGGATTGTAAAAATGTTAAAAAAATCAGTAAAAGTGCACAGACATCTTAATAATAAGGACGTAATGTTCAAGAGTGTAATTCTGATTTAGAAATTTAAGTATTCATTACTTACATACTTACTCACTGGCACTATCAAACCCATAGGTTCATGGCCGCACAGACATAAGCTCTCCATACATCTCTATCCTGAGCTAATGCTTCCCTGTATAATCTACTTCCTCAAATCATAGTTAATGTTATTCTACCACCTCATCCTTTGTCTACCAACTGGATGTTTTTCCTCTGGTTTTCCTACAAGAAGCTTCCATGCACGTCTTTCATTCCCCATTCGTGCCACATGTCCTGCCCATCACAGTCTACAAGACTTAACTGTTCTTATTATATCTGGATTCCTACAAAGACCATGTAATTCACTGTTATGCAGTCTTCTCCATTCCATTCACCTGTCCATCTCTCTTTGGTCCAAAAAATTTTCCTAAGAACTTTATTCTCAAATACTCGTAATCTCCTATATAATAATAATAATAATCACATTTTACACTTGCGGCCCTCTTCTTCCCAAGGTGCCTCATATCCAGGACAGTTTCAATCTGGGAGTTTGGGAAACCCAAGACACTTGTTCTGAAAATCAGATCTAATGAAAAAATTAAAAATTTTAAAGTGTTTATAGATTGCACATGATGGGTACAAGGAAACAGCCAGGTAAGTTACATTTTTATAGAAATGGAGTATAAGGTGTCAGTAGATTCTCCATGGAAAGCACTGCCTTTAGGAAGAGTAAACAGTAAAAGATACAGTTTAGTTATAGACATTCAAATTTTGGCGTACAGGTAAAAAAATAGGTACATTGTATAAATCAAAATCAGTTTTCTAGATTTTATGGTAAAAGTGACTTACCTGCTTTTTCCTTTGTGCCCTTCACATATTAAGAGCACAAAAATGTAATGAAAATGTTTAATCCAAAGACTGGACACGAGGCGAGGTATCAAACATCTTAAATTAAACCTCATACTGATTTTTTTGCTATAAAAGTTCAACAGAAGTGTATTTTACTGGTAGAGTCTTCTGTTCCATCGAAACAGATTCATGAAAAGATCTTGAGTCAAGATGGCACATTTCAAGACAGTTGCTTTCATTCAAGATGCCTGAACCCAGATTTCTTATTTATGAACATGTCATTTGCAAAGTGAAAACAACATATTTCTCACTGTTATACAAATAATTGCATGGCACGACACGGCCTTCCATCCAATTGTTGGCCTCACATCCACATGTGTTAATCACAGAGGTAGACGACATATCCTGTCAGTGTCGGGGTGAAGTGTGATCAGCATATCGGGTCCCCCAGCCATTATAACTGGTTTTCTGAACATGGAACCACTACTTATTGTAGCTACCCAAATGCCTCATGATGCTGGGTGGCACTCGTCTCATACTGGCTGAAATTCCATGAGAAAATTTCGTCCCACTGAACGAGTGCAAGTCCCGCACATCTTGCCTTAACCACTCAGCTACGGCACGAGACTCCTTAAACAAAAACTTAACCTAAACCCAGACCATTTGAGGCCACAGGAATAATTCCCTTTACGCAAAAATTCCTGTGGTGTGACCAGGAATCAAACCCAGACTCCATGAACTGTAGTCAGAAGCTCTGACCACTAGTCCAGCATGTCGCTGGTCACTTTTCAAATTAATTTTTCTTCTACTATAAACATCATTACGACATTGTATTATGTATCTGGAATTGATGGTTTCTTTGTAAGGCATTAATAATTAAAAATATATATATTCAACTAAGGGTCGTATATATGAACGCATTAGACCGTAAAAGTTGTTCTCAGCTTGTACTCTGCTGTGAAAGTTGCATCCAAAGACATTTTTGCGTACTCAAAAATCTGTTCATGCGATAATAATTGTCGAAATTCCTAAGCTACCTGGCGAGGTGACTTAGCAGAGAACGAATCGTGAGCAACCCAATGTACTTTGAAACCTTGCTGCTTTATCCAAGATGTCGGACCTTGAAGACTTAGATCATGTTTTCGGTATACGCGGAGAAGAGGAATTTGATAGAGTCTACCAAAGAATTCAACTGGAAGAACAGGAAAATCGGCATAATATCGCGCGATGCAGACATCGTCGTGTACGGTTTTATTTCCGGGACGCAAGTGTAAATGCATTCCTCTAGCAGACGAAATTTCTTGCCAATATTATGAAAAAAACTACTTTCATGTATGACCAGTCAGCGACTTGCTAATTCGAACTTTGCGCGTTCTCACGGAAAACTCAGTTCACCAGAGACTAATGTATTTGCATGTGGCCCTAAATGTCTTTCCTAAAAATTTCCTTTTTCAAACAAGGCTGCCAACCATTGGATGCTGAAACCTACCTTGAAATTTCTTCTGAGGCCGTGTCCAAAAAATTAATAACAAATATAAAAAACCTAAAGAGCTCATGGTTTGGGAAAATCTACATTAAAAACAAGAGGAGGGAAAAATTAATGAATTTTGAAATTCTTGGAGAAATTGATTCGATTTGCAGGTTCATCGGTCTATCAACAGATAGAATAAGAAGCAGTGGTTCAAAACAACGGTCGTCAAATTACCAAAGAAGGAACCAAAACATTTTTAAAACTGATCTAACTAAAAGACAGGACGTGAGGTGGAAAGAATTTATTTTAAATTTAAAATATACCTCATAGTGACGATTTTATTATTAAATTAACACTTCTCATTGAAGGTTAAATTATATTTGAAGAGAAAAATTTTCGCCTAGACCGGGACTCGAACCCAGGACCCTTGGCTTTCCGGGCCAAGTGCTCTACCAACTACCCGGGTTCGAGTCCCGGTCTAGGCGAAAATTTTTCTCTTCAAATATAATTTATCCTTCAATGAGAAGTGTTAAATTAATAATAAAATCGTCAATACAAGCCCTACTGGCTATAAAGTAGTGTTAAATTCCCAATAAATGTCTTTTTAACTAAGAAGCCGCCATTTGCAAAGATAGAAGCTATGGTTTCAAGCATTTGGCGCAAGGGAATTACAACGTACATAAGAGAAAAATTTGCATCTAGATCGTAACTCGCCTCGGTAGCTCAGTTGGTAGAGCACTTGGCCCGGAAAGCCAAGGGTCCCGGGTTCGAGTCCCGGTCTAGGCGAAAATTTTTCTCTTCAAATATAATACCTCATAGTGTTGTGACATATCTGAAAAAGCTATTCAAATCCTAAACAAAACAGCAACGTCATTTCAATATTAATAAAAACAACATGTCACCTCATATTCCATATTCATAAGTAACGCCACGAGTGATTTCCAAATTATCGATAAATTCACGACTCACCAAGTGAGGAGCGAATTTATCTAGAGAATTTGGAAATCAAGAGTGGCATTTGTTAGGACTATTTAACGAATAAAATTAAGCTGTTTACTCACAAATCATTATTTAAATATAGTTATTTTAAAATATTTATATATTTAATGTAAACGGCGATGTTTGAAAACAAATGAGAAACGATAGGTATGCTTCATCTGCTTCTTTTGTTTATCACTGCAACCAGATCATACTATTTATTGCCAAAGGAACGCAATATTGTAAGAATGCTCTCTAGTGGAGAAAAAATGAAACACATCATACTGTATATTAATTCATTTCTGATGTCGTATGAAGTAAATATGACAATTATATTTTTCTGGATTGTTACCTGGGAAAAAATACATTTAAGAAAGTGCAAACAGTGGTTTCTTTTTTTGGTGGTATAATCAATTGCTACACATGTTTTTATATTAACTCCCGCATGCGGCATGTGTTGACATTCATTCACTATATATACAATCTGGTAGCCGTATTTCTCATAGGCTCAGTCACTGCAAAATAATGGTCAGACCTGTTCAGAATATTAAAAAGGAGGAGCCTTCTTTAATATGGTAATTATAACACTGATAAATATTTCGTGAAATACGACTCTGATTGGTTGTAAAACAGAAATCATTGAAATGTGATTGGTCATTGAGTCCCATTTGGGGCATGAGTTAAATAGTCATTTTAAACCGGTTTCAGAGAAATTAAAACTTAATTGTCAGTTTTTACTCATGCTTGTTCTGTCATCTGTTGGTACACTCTAATTCAACCCAGCAAGTTACTACAGACCTTACGGGCTAAGCCAGTGTCCCCCTACGTACAAGGAGAAGATTTTGCCAAACTCATAACGGTATTTGCTTGTTTAGGGAGCGGTGGAAGAGCAAGGTTAGCAGTACTTTTTCCAAATCTATGTACAGGGTGCAGCAGCATAACTTCCTTTTTTTTAAAACTTAATAAAAATGGCATTGTGATGAATCAGAAAATTTTTATTCGTTTTTTATAATATAGGCACATACATAAAGTTTGGTTTTACTCAGTTTTGAAGATCAAATCAGGTAGGTGACGTCCCCCATTCTCCATACACTGAGTAAACCGATTTCTGGCGTGCGGCAGCATAACTTCCTTTTTTAAAATGTGCGCCATTTAGTCGGTTGATGTCGTAGCGGAGCGCTAGTGGTCTCGTTCGAGAGGGGGGACTATAAAGTTTTGTCCTGACACAGTTCAGTCGCCATCATGCGTTGGAACAGTGAGGAGCGTGCGTTTGCCATTGAGGCCTACTTTTCGAGCGGATGTTCTGTGATCGCAACCCACCCGGCGCGCCTTTCGGAATCGCTTTAATTTAGCCCCGTTGGCCCCTGTCCCGGACCGGAAATCAATTGTTACGTGGGTCACTACGTTCAGACAAACTGCAAGTGCGACAAGACGAAGAACTGGAGTCCCTCGGCAGGAGTCATGACAAACGCCAGAAATCGGTTTACTCAGTGTATGGAGAATGGGGGACGTCACCTACCTGATTTGATCTTCAAAACTGAGTAAAACAAAACTTTATGTATGTGCCTATATTATAAAAAACGAATAAAAATTTTCTGATTCATACAATGCATTTTATTAAGTTTTAAAAAAAGGAAGTTATGCTGCCGCACCCTGTACTATATATTTAAAAACATGGTTTTTCTTTTACGGCATGCAAACTAGTTTTATAGTAAATATGAGAGTCGACACTTTCACACAGGATAGTACAGATCCGCACGAGCTCAGTGACAAGTGGTAACTGTTTTATCTCTTTAGGAGGTGGAGGCTTGGACAGCTACAACTTAAAACTATGTACCTGCTGTGTTGCAATCTTCAGTTTTATAGAAGGATTTCTCTCAAGAAAATACTGTTAAAATGGCAACCCAGTTCTCTATTCCAAACACACAGTAACTTCCTGGCTTGAATCTGACTGTAAACCAATGAACCTTCAAATCACATTCCTCTAGAATTTCAAAATTTATTCATTTCTGAAAAATACTTTCTCATAGTTAAAAATGGGGAATAACATTTTGAGGCTCTGGAATTTATCAAATTAGTTGTGGACATTGCAATAAAGTATAGATAGGAAAAGCAAAAAGGCATTTGGACACTCGCACAAAGGAACACTTTAGAAATATTAAAAATGGTGAAGTTGAAAAATCAGCTATTGCAGCACACAGTTGGTTGGAGCGTCATAAAATTAAAAAAGAGGCCAAACTTGTAAAACATTTGGAAAAACCTTTAGAATTGACAAATTGGGAGAAGATACATATTCACAAGAACACGTTTCAATCCATGAATTTCTAAATTCGCAATGAACAGGACCAGAAGGAAAGTGACCAGTCAAGAATGAGGTGGGAGAATAACATTAACCATGATTTGATGGAAGTAGATTATACAGGGGATGATTGGAAAACATTATAAATAGGAAGTGACATTATGAGGTTTTACTTAATACATAAGTTCAGTCGGATATAATTATTTCTATTAGACATATGTTTCAAGGTATGTTTGTCCCATCTTCAGCTCAAACATAGAAATAACCATATCAGGTAAGAATAAACAGACCAAACTTATTTATTGGAAAACATTAGCTCAGCTTATGTTCATGCAGCCATGAACCTACAGGTTCGATAGTGCCAGAGAGTTGGTAAGTTTGTATTAAAACAAACTTTCAAATACAACAGCTGATCAACTGCCATCTCACAACACTTCTTCAGTCTAACATCGGAACTGTTAACAATTGCATGTCAAAACCTACCTTAAAATTTCTCCCAGAGAAGCATTGTGTATACCAAGGTCATGTCCAAACAATTATCTGACATTTTTAACTGCAAGGCACTAAAATCCAGCACCAAAACCCTCATTTAAACTATAGGGACGTAATGCAACTCGTAACTTGGTGAATTGGATAACCCTGTCAAACCTGCCCTGCAACGTGTCATGTCACATTTCACTCACCTCTTTCACTCAGGGATGTCCACCTGCATCGCACAGTGGGTTGCCATTGCTCAATTTTTGTGCCTTGCAGTTAAAAATGACAATTTTTTGCACACGGCCTTGGTGCATAACAATACTTCTCTGGCAGAAATGTCAAGGTAGGTTTCGGCATGCAATGGTGGACAGTTCCCTTCCAGCAGTATCACTTGTTCAGTCATCAGATAGAAAGTAAACAAGTTTGTACACAATGCATGTAATAAATAAAAAATGTCATTCCATACAAATACTGAAAGAGTAACAAATGCAACGGAATTTACTTGTTAAGTCTTGTGTTCAGTCCTTCTGGTTCTGGAAGAATTTCTTCTTTCCCACAGGATCTGGGATTATCTGAAACAATACAAGGCGACATGTGACAGTTCCAATCATACAGCATTCGCAGGCGCCAGTTTACACTAATGAATCATGGGATGCAGCCAACATATACACTTGCGTTGTTCATGGCAAACTTTGAATGTCAGATAATCAAAGCATACACCTTGATTTTTAAATTTAGGAATAGGTATGTGGATGATATCATAGCAATTGTGAGAGAAAAACATCTGGAAGATGCTGTTAAACTTTTGAATATTCATAATAATAAAAAAAAGTGATCCCAACAGGCCCGGAGGCCCTTGGGGTAGTAGGAGGTTAAGGCTCCCACTTTTTCTAGACAATCGGCACTTTGTCAGTCAGGTTGTCAGCCCTGCGTTACGGCCGCCTTTACCCCCAGAATAAGGATATGGTACTCATTTCCATTAGAGGCTGAGTCGACCCCAGGGCCATAGTGCCGCCAGAGGGTTTGGGTCAGTTTAAAAATCCTGACCCCAACGGGACTTGAACCCTCGACCCTCCGGCTTGTAGCTCAGTGCCTTAACCACTACACTACGGCGTGCCCTGAATATTCATAATAAAACAATTAAATTTACCATGGAAGTTGAAAATAACCAACGAATATCATTTTTAGACCTTAAATTGATCAGAAATGAATAAAAAAGGAAAATAGAATTTGGAATCTACAGCAAAGAAACACACATTGATAATTATATTAAAGCAACAGGTTTCAACCATTAAATTACGTAGGTAGGAAATAACACTATGAGGTTTATAAGAATTAAATGAATCGTGAATTCTTCTTACCTCATACTTCTATGTTTTTTAAACACAGCACTGCAGTATTGACGATCATCGTCGCCATCATTAACTGTTTTCACGACTGTCAATTTTTTCTTTCGCCGGTAATTATCCAAACTGCCATCTGCTGTTCTTTTGAAGGAGTCATTTTCTAAACTGCCATCTGTTGTATTTTTTTAAGAACGTTGTAATCAAGCTTGGTTCGTTCGGAATCTCAAAGTCCATAGTTGACAGTCGTGAAAACAGCTGACGATGGTCGCTGATACTGCAGTGCTGTGTTTAAAAAACATAGAAGTATGAGGTAAGAATAATTCACAATTTATTTGATTCTTATTACTAAAACCTCATAATGTTAAAAATTCCCAAATTTATTATATAAAACTATGAGGTTTATTTTGATAGAATTTGAGTTGTATTTTGACTCACCTCATATCTCTTGACTTCTACACAGACTCCAAGTTTCATCACTGACTTCGTGACATTATTAATGCATTACCGCAATCACAAAGGTTTCAACCATATTGCACATAAATAGGCAGTATTTAATAGTTTAACGTATAGACTTGTGAACGTTCCCATGAACAGAGAAAATTTTAATACAGAGAAAAAAACACATATTAAAAATAGCAAAAGAGAATGGTTTTGAGGTAAAGATGATTCATAAGAAAATAAATAAACTCAAAAAACAAAAAGTGATAAATGAAAGTACTCTTCAGACAGATAAAGAGATTAGTAAAAAATTCAAGAAATTTACATACCATCCTTTAGTATTTAATAAAGAAAATGTCAGCAAATTTAACATTAAATTAGCACCGAGAAATTATTACAGTTTGAATAAATTAATTAGAACCAACAAAAATGAAAAGATTGATGATGGCAACAAATCAGGCATTTATCAAATTGATTGTAAAGATTATGAAAATATATACACAGGAAAAACAAAAAGGAATTTAAATACAAGATTGAAAGAACACCTTAGAAATAGAAAAGTCTGCACATGCTTGGTCGGAAAAACACAGAATCAAAACAAAGGCCAAATTACTAAAACAGTTAGATAAATCTAAGGAACTCACAATTTGGGAGAAAACTTAAATCCACAAGAATAAGAAGAAAACTATGAATTTTGAAATTCCCAGGGAAAAACAAATAATTTAATATAATGAATTTGGGAATTTTAACATTACGAGGTTTTCTTAATAAGAATCAAATGAATTGTGAATTCTTCTCACCTCATATATCTATGTTTTTTTTAACACAGCACCACAGTATCGGAAAAAATCTTTTCCATCCTCAGCTGTTTTCACAACTGTTTATTTTATCCATAATTACCGGGAAAAGAAAAAATTGACAGTCGTGAAAACAGCTGAGGATGGAAAAGATTTTTTCCGATACTGCGGTGCTGTGTTAAAAAAAACATAGATATATGAGGTAATATATGAATTCACGATTCATTTGATTCTTATTATGAAAAAGAAATAAATTGACTTGAAAGTTCATCAATCAACAGAGGGAGCAGAAATCAACCTACAGGATCGACAACTGCAAAATCAGCAGTTGGAAGACATTGTGTGAAGAAACTAGTCAGCAAGAAATATAAAAAAATATGAGGTGAGTCTAAAACCCTAATTCATAATAAAAACACTTATTTATGCTGATAACAATGTAAAATGAGGCATCAATTGAAAAAAATATAACAAGATTTAAAGGAATTTGAGGTAAAAATGAACAAAGAGAAGACGGTAGTAATTGAAAGTAGAATTAATTTAAGAGAAGTTGCGCTTACTGTCTGTTGACCAGGTTTCCATCCTGCAGGGCACACTTCTCCATGCTCGTCAGTGTACTGGAACGCCTGAACCAATCTCAGTGTCTCGTCCACACTGCGACCAACTGGCAAGTCATTCATTGTAATCTGACGTAGAATTCCTCGCCCGTCAATGATGAACAGACCCCTGTCAACACAATTGTTTAAATTCATCCAACAACATTTTTGACAACATTCACCTCACGATACTGCAGTTCAGTCGGAGATGAACTTGATTAAGTTTGAAACTGCAGTAACGTGAAAACATGAAATTTATGAGGTAAGTTGTTCTCCGATGAATTTCAATGATTATACTTCATAATTTATATAATAAATTTGGGAATTTTTTAACATTATGAGGTTTTATTAATAAGAATTAAATGAGTCATGATTTCTTCTTACCTAATACTTCTATGTTTTTTAAACGCAGCACTGCAGTATCAGCGTCCATCGTCACCATCCTCAGTTGTTTTCACGACTGTCAATTTAGTCTTTTGCCAGTAATTATCCAAACTGCCATCTGGTGTTCTTTTGAAGGAATTATTTTCTAAACTGCCATCTGGTGTTCTTTTGAAGGAATCATTTTCTAAACTGCCATCTGGTGTTCTTTTGAAGGAATCATTTTCTAAACTGCCATCTGTTGTATTTTTTAAGAACTTTGTAATCAAGCTCGTAGCACATAGTTTATTAGAACATCATAGAATTGAAAAAGAAGCAAAACTTTTGAAACATCTATCTAAACCTTTGGATTTAACAGTTTGGGAAAAGATATATATTCAAAAAAACCATACTAGAACCATGAACTTTGAGATTCCAGACGAACCGAGCTTGATTACAGAGTTCTTCAAAAATACAACAGATGGCAGTTTAGAAAATGATAGTTTAGGAAATAATTCCTTCAAAAAGAACACCAGATGGCAGTTTGGATAATTACCGGCAAAAGAAAAAAAATTGACAGTCGTGAAAACAGCTGACGATGGTCGCTGATACTGCAGTGCTGTGTTTAAAAAACATAGAAGTATGAGGTAAGAAGAAATCACGATTCATTTAATTCTTAAACTTCATAATGTTTACTTCCGAACATTAATTTAATATAATACACAACTGTGTTCAAACTACTTTCATTTTTTTTGATGAGAAGTGACGCTGTGAGGTAAACTTCTCACCTCAGCTGACGTCTCAATCATGACATCAATCTTCCTCATTTTGAGTTGGAATTTTTGAAAATATTATAATGATAATCTTGTATCTTGTAAGCCCATGTTTCCCTTAACAGAGATTTAGGCGCTCTTCCCCTACAGGGAAGAATTTGAACCTTGTGCTCTTCCCCTACAGGGAAGAATTTGAACCTTGTGCTCTTCCCCTACAGGGAAGAATTTGAACCTTGCGCTCTTCCCCTACAGGGAAGAATTTGAACCATACTAATTTAGTTACACTTGTTTTCGTATAGATGTCATTTGAGTGGTCCGTGGTCAGCATTCTGCCTCATACTGACATCTAGGAAACCAAGGTAGTACTAGGACGGGAAAATTCGGTAAATTTTGCTTAGAGGCCTTTTCATTCAGGCTTAAGGATTTTTTACGAGCCTGAGAATCTTCAGACTTGGGACCCACGGCTTAAAGTCCCTCAAGGAGGACTTGCTCCTTGGATTTTTCCATCCTAAAAAAAATCCATCGACCCCGGCCGGATTTGAACCCGCGACCAGAGGCAAGGAGCATAACCACTAGTCCACTGCGGCCAATAATAATAATAATAATAATAATGAAAATAATAATAATCTTCTCTTCTTCTTCCATCCAAGTATTAGGCCGAGGCCTGTTACGATCCTTTAGAAAATTTTCCCTCCAGTGTTTCATAGGACGGCCCAGTGATCTTCATCCTCTTGGTATATAATTATAAACAGCTTTGGGGATCCGATTTGAACTCATTCTTTCAAGATGGTGTTTCCAATTTAGTTGGTACCATTTAATCATCATCATCATCATCATCACTCCAAGGATTAGGCAATTGCCCGTTCCGACTTCATATTGCATCAGCCCAACGTCTTCTAGGTCTTCCAACATCACGCCTTCCTCTTGCTTGATAATTTCTGGCTAACAATGGATATCTCTCCTTGCTCATTCCATCCATGTGATCAATCCATTTCTGTCTGTAATTCGTGACTTTATCCAACAAAGGCTGTACTTTCAATTCTTCTCTTATATCCTCATTTCTTATTCTATCAAGTCTTGTACATCCTTTTACTTGTCTTAGGAACCGCATCTCTGCCGTCTGTATTCTATCCTTCTGTCTTTTCACTGGAGCCCAAGTTTCACATCCATACAATATTGTGGGAACCGCCATAACATTATACATTTTTATCTTGGTTTCTTTTCTAATTTTATTTTTGAATGTTCTCTGTATTGTTCCACACACCGTCTGAAATTTATTTATTTTGGAGTCAATATCTCTTTCCACATTGTAGCCAACATCACAGCCCAAATATTTGAAACTAGACACCTGTTCTATACTTTGATTTTCTAAAATAATTTTGGTTCTCACTGGATCTCTTCCTCTAAAAGCCATGGTCTTCGTTTTCCTTACAGAAATTTTTAGATCGTATAATTTACATATTTCATTTAATGCATGCATTGATTTCTGTAAGTCGTCTTCATTTTTCTGTATTTAATATATTTCAAAATTGGCGTAGTCTTCAATTCTTTTAAGATATTGGTGTTCCTTTTCCGATCCCATCTGGTGTAACCCGCTGTTCTGCGCATGAATCTCATTTTTACAAGCCATTATTCTGCTTTCATGTTGTCTTTTTAGTGTCCATGCTTCACTACCACTTTTTTTTTCTTGAAAGCATAATAATAGTCCCTTCGATTGGTTGCTGGCCAAAGGAAGGCAAGACCAGTGATGGGGCTGCCATCTTATAGTCTCTGGTCAGGCTTTTCTGGAGAAGAAAAGAAAATAAAGGAAAGAAGAAATGGAGAAAGGAAAGACTCCCTAGCCCTCAGATGCCCTAATAGTTTCGGAGTCGAAAAAAACAAGAGTTAGCCAGGAGAGAGATTAGATAGTAAAGTTAAAAGAGTGCAAAACACAAGTAAGTGGAAGAAATGTTTTGCTCAGCTTGGGCACCTTGTGGTCGCCATCCACATATCCCCTAGATGAGGACCCCTGAGGTAATAATAATTGGGAAAGAATCAAATGAGTTACAGCTTCATTATTTGTTTTGTTTTTAGTTATTGACTGATTCATGTAAAAGAGAGAAATGTTATCTTTGTTACACAACACACAGAGATTAGATTACATTTATATCTATTCTTAGTTCAAATTTAATTTTTATCATCTTTCTTGTCTTCAGTCTTGGTTAAGAATAACTTCAATTCAAAATGTACAATGAGAAAATGTTTTTTTAAATCTCACTCCATAAAATTGCATGTTTTCACAATACCGGTTTCAAAGGTAAATTATACTTCCATCTTCAGTCAAACTCCAACTTGACTTAAGATGGAAGTAAATTTTACTTTTGAAATTGGTATCGTGAAAACATGCAATTTTATGAGGTGAGATAAAACATTTGTAAATTGTAAATACTTTGATTTTGAAAAATGTACAATTGTTATTTATGGAGACCATTTAACTCATGCCCCAAATGGGAGTCAATAACCAATCACATTTCAATGATTTTTTATTTACAACCAATCAGTCGTTTTTCGCCTAGAATTTACCAACTAAAGTTTATCATAAGTAACGCCACGAGTGATTTCCAAATTATCAATAAATTCACGACTCACGAAGTGAGGAGTGAATTTATCTAGAGAATTTGGAAATCAAGAGTGACATTTGTTAGGACTATTTAACGAATAAAATTAAGCTGTTTACTCACAAATCATTATTTAACTATAGTTATTTTAAAATATTTATATATTTAATGTAAGTGGCGATGTTTGAAAACAAATGAGAAGCGATAGGCACGCTTCATCTGCTTCTTTTGTTTATCACTGCAACCAGATCATACTATTTATTGCCAAAGGAACGCAATATTGTAAGAATGCTCTCTAGTGGAGAAAAAATGAAGCACATCAAACTGTATATTAATTCATTTCTGATGTCGTATGATGTAAATATGACAATTATATTTTTCTGGATTGTTACCTGGGAAAAATACATTTAAGAAAGTGCAAACAGTGGTTTCTTTTTTGGTGTGGTATAATCAATTGCTACAAATATTTTTATATTAACTCCCGCATGCGGCATGTGTTGACATTCATGCACTATATATACAATCTGGTAGCCGTATTTCTCACAGGCTCAGTCACTGCAAAATAATGGTCAGACCTGTTCAGAATATTAAAAAGGAGGAGCTTTCTTTAATATGGTAAATATAACACTGATAAATATTTCGTGAAACACGACTGTGATTGGTTGTAAAACAGAAATCATTGAAGCGTGATTGGCCATTGAGTCCCATTTGGGGCATGAGTTAAATAGTCTACAAGATTTGGTAATCAAGAGTGGCATTTGTTAGGACTATTTAACGAATAAAATTAAGCTGTTTACTCACAAATCATTATTTAAATATAGTTATTTTAAAATATTTATATATCTAATGTAAACAATGATGTTTGAAAACAAATCAGAAATGTGATGTTATGTATATTCACTGCAACTTGATCATATATATATATATATATATATAGGATTGCAATATTATAAGAATGTACCCTAGTACAGAAATAATGAAACACATCAAACTGTATTATGTAATCAACATTATAGGTTATTAATTTTTTTAGTAAACAACTCGGTAAAATCAAGGAATCTGCTAATTAATTGCTATATTCAATGTATTTGTTGGAGAAAAATAATGCTCTGACCTGCTTTAAATATTAAAAAGAAGGAGATTTCTTTATCATAAAAGCAGGAACTGATAAAGATAAGCCGATAAAGAGTGAGGTCAAACACGACTGTCATTGGTTGTAAAACAAAATTCATTGAAACTTGATTATCATTGACTACCATTTGAGGCATGAGTTAAATAGTCAATAAAAATACTTTGAATAGAAGTCTTCAGATGGCATTGTTGGCAGCTATTTCTATCGGCCTTTGAATGAAAGAACTAATGTTCCTATTGGAAATTCTAATGGCGTAACTGTTATCACACTGACATACAGAGTTAGAGATCCAGGGTTCGACTCCCGGATTGAACTAATTTTTGTTTCTAATATAAAACTATAAGCAATTCTGGAAAGTGTTAAATTACCTACCTTAGAGCATGACCTAGATCTTCCAAGAACACTCCGTAGTCCTGGGAAATCTTACGAGTCAAATCAGAGAGCAGTGGTATTGTCAATCTTCCAAGACCGCCATCTTTCCTCGGAGTGTTGGTCCAGGCGTGATGTGTGAAGTGAGAATCCACCGAACAAGCCACAACCTCTGTGTTGATGTCACGGAACTCCTCTAAGCGATCGTTGAATGCAAGGATTTCAGTCGGACAAACAAACGTACTGTGCACACAACAAAACAGAAAGATTTGCATTTGGATTGGAGTTTCTCAGGTAACTAAGTGTTTGAGTACTGGCCTAGAAAGCCAAAGGTCCTAGGTTCAAATCCCAGTCTGAATATATAATTTTTCTCTTGAAATAGAATATATCCTTCAGTGAGAAGTGTTAAATTAATAATAAAAACATCGAAAGAAGCCCTACTGGCTTTATAAAGTAGTGTTTAAATTCCCAATAAATGTCTACTTAAATAAGAAGCCGCCGTTTGGGTAATCGAGCAAATGCTCATAGCATTCGGCGCTCGGGAATAAACAATGTATAAGGGAAAAATATGCATTTAGATTGGAGTTCTCAGATAGCTCAGTGGTAGAGCATTGGCCTAGAAAGCCAAAGGTCCTGGATTCAAACCCAGTCTGAGTGTACAATTTTTCTCTTCAAATATAATTACTTTTATACCTAAATTACAATAAACATAAATGATTACATGGTATATACTGTATTATTACTTAGAGACATGAATCAGAACATTTTTTTTTCATAACTAGAAAATTTATTACACTTGTGGTACCAGGGGACTAAAGTTAAAAGTAAAAATTAAACTTACCTCATAATGAAAATAATATATATATATATATATATATCCATCCATAGTAATTCTGCCCGACGGCAGGTCTTTCACTGCAATCATAGCATTTTCATGCTATGCTTTGCAGCTTTACTAGGGAATTGTAGGTGTGGTAGCTTCCCGTTGTTTTCGACACCGGTGAAGGATGATGATGATAATGGCTTAATTATTTCGGGGACCGTTTGGACCTTAAAGTTTTCCTGACATTTGTCTTACAGGTGAGGAAAAACCCTGATAAAAACCTCACCCAGAAAAACTGTCTTGACCAGGGGTCGAACCCGGGCCCGCTGCGTGACAAGGCAGCTCGCTACCTCGAGACCACAGCGGTGGTTATATATATGTAAGTCTCAATTTTTACTTTTAGTAGCCGATAAATCATACACAAATGTGAAAATCTGAATGAAATTTGAAGCTGCCAAAAAGAGATGAACAGACAGGTAAATGGAGAAAATTACACAATAGTGAGTTACATGATATACAGGGCTATTCAGAAAGAAGGAACAAACTTCAAACATTTATTTCTTCCAAACTAGAAAAAATATAAACAATTTCAACGTTCTTAGAAAGAGAAAAGTTTGAAGTTCTGATTACGGCCGCATTGGCGCTGTTGCTTGAAGTTGCAATCATGGTCGAATTGGCGCTGTTGGATTGGAAGAGAAGGACCAGAAGATCAACTTCATTGCCAGAGGCTTCCTAGATCACCAGATCAAACCCCGTGTGATTTTTATCTGTGGGGTTACGGAAAAGACAGTGTTTTATCCCCCTATGCCTGACACTCTTGAAAATCTGCGACATCCAATTGTTGAAGCTGTGAATTCGATAACTAGAGACCAGCTGATTTGTGTGTGGCAAGAAATGAGCCACCTTTTTGATATTTATCGTATAATACATGGTGCTCATATTGGATGCATAAAATAGTGAAATTTGAACTTTTCTCTTTCCAGGAACGTTGGAATTGTGTTTATATTTTTTGTAGTTTGGAAGAAATAAATGTTTGAAGTCTGTTCCTTCCTTTTTAATAGCCCTATATTTAGGAAGTCAGATATAATAACAGCAGTTAAGTCTCGTAGATTGTGATGGGCAGCACATGTGGGTTGAAAAAGGTGCAAGGAAGCTTTTTGTAGGAAAACCAGAGGGGAAAACGCCCAGTTGGTAGAACAAGAATGAAGTGAGAGAATAACATTAACCATGATTTGAAGGAAGTAGATTATACAGGGAATGATTGGAAAACATTAGCTCAGGATAGAGATGTATGGAGAGCTTATGTCCAGGGAACCATGAATTTACAGGTTCCATAGAGCCAGTCAGTTAGTTATTTGAAGCTACAGGATGGGAGTCGTCTCCCAGAATTATAAGCTTTGAATTACCAACTTGTTGATAACAAGTGCAGATAACAGACTGCCCTACAAACTTATTTAATAATCAATTCTCTGCCTTATCTCCTAATTCTCTATCTACTGCAATTATTTTAATACTACTCTATCCATAATAAGCCAGTCTCAGCAAATTAAATTATAAAAGAATGTGCCAGCGTAACTCTCAAATGTCTCCAGTAATTTCAATCGAAGTTGGTAAACTCGGACCAACGGATCTGTGCCCCTAGAGCGCTGACATCATTCTTACAAAAGTACACGTCTATACTCACACCATTTCATCGCACTCTCCTCTCTCTACGTCAAACAGCAGCCATCGAGTAGGGATGTTGACAAACTTCCCCCAGTGTCATGGCTCTTGAATATTGAATAATGCAAGGTTGGAGTCAAGTTAACAACACTGGAGTGCAAGAGAGATATAGAAAAGAGAGAGAGAGAGATAGAAATGCAGGGAGGGAA
Source organism: Diploptera punctata (assembly GCA_030220185.1). Lineage (NCBI taxonomy): Eukaryota > Metazoa > Arthropoda > Insecta > Blattodea > Blaberidae > Diploptera > Diploptera punctata. The sequence goes on along the minus strand of JASPKZ010000456.1, from coordinate 368,804 downwards.
ATGATTTGCCGAGGCAGAAAACGAAGTAGGCTTTAGTTCGCATATCTTATGGGGGCACAGATCCATTCGACAGACAATATCATTATTAGTTATTTTGACTCACCTCATATTTTTTTTTATTTCTGCAGACTATAGCTTTGTCGCATCTATGTGACATTGTCGATGCATTCTAACTGTTGTTTTTTGGTTCCCATCTGTAGGTCGATTTCTATTCCCTCTTTTTAACATTAAATTAGCTCCAAAAAAATTATTACAGTTAGAATAAATTAATTAAAACCAACAAAAGATTGATGATGGCAATAAAAAAGTGATTTATCAAATTGATTGTAAAGATTGTGAAAAAATATACATAGGAGAAACAAAAAGGGACTTGAATATAAGATTGAAAGAACATCTTACAAATGTTAAAAATGGAGAAATAGAAAAGTCATAAGAATTAAATGAATCGTGAATTGTTCTTACCTCATACTTCTATGTTTTTTTAAACACAGCACTGCAGTATCAGCTACCATCGTCACCATCCTCAGTTGTTTTCACGAGTGTCAATTTTTTCTTTTGTCAGTAATTATCCAAACTGCCATCTGGTGTTCTTTTGAAGGAATTATTTCCTAAACTGCCATCTGGTGTTCTTTTGAAAGAATTATTTTCAAACACCAGATATCCAAACTGCCATCTGGTGTTCTTTTGAAGGAATCATTTTATAAACTGCCATCTGTTGTATTTTTGAAGATTCCTTCAAAAGAACACCAGATGGCAGTTTGGATAATTAGCAGCAAAAGAAAAAATTGACAGTCGTGAAAACAGCTGAGGATGGTGACGATGGTCGCTGATACTGCGGTGCTGTGTTTAAAAAACATAGAAGTATGAGGTAAGAAGAAATCACGATTCATTCAATTCTTATGAATTCTTCTTCTTCTCCTTCCTTCCAAGTATTAGGCCAAGGCCTGTTACGATCCTATAGAAAATTTTCCCTCCAGCGTTTCATAGGACGGCCCAGTGATCTTCGTCCTCTTGGTATATAATTATAAACAGCTTTGGGGATCCAATTTGAACTCATTCTTTCAAGATGGTGTTTCCAATTTAGTTGATACTGTTTAATATATTCCAAAATTGACGTAGTTTTCAATTCTTTTAAGATATCGGTGTTCCTTTTCCGATCCCATCTGGTGTAACCCGCTGTTCTGCGCATGAATCTCATTTCACAAGCCGTTATTCTGCTTTCATGTTGTTTTCTTAGTGTCCATGCTTCACTACCATAGGTCAACACTGGTCTAGCCAAAGTGTTATATAAACGTAATCTGGTGTTTTTTTGTACAAGGGATGTTTCATAACTTTATTAATAATTCCTAAACTTTTATTATAACTAGTAACTTTTTCAGGGATATCCTTTTCATCCCAGATAGAGAGATAATATCCAAGATATTTAAATTGATTAGATCTCTTTAAAATTTTATTCTGGAGACAGATTTTACTTTGTATGGGGTCCTTCCCATGAAATGCCATAATTTTAGTTTTGTTAATTGATATTTCCATATTAAATTTGGCAGCTATTTTTTGTAAATTATAAATTGATTGTTGCAAATCATTTTCGGAAAGTGCCAGAAGAGCTAAATCGTCTGCAAAAAGAATAGCATCGAGTTTGAGGTTCCTATTGATGGGTATATATTCTTATTACCCGTTCAAAGTATCTCTGCAGGAAGAATCAGGAAGCTCTGTTTTTTTGGTACACGTGACGTCATATAAGGCATTGTACACTGTCAGCGTCCCATTCCCCTTAGCACTCGTAGATAGCAGTGTCACGTGGTCTATTCCTGCATAAACACGACTGCAGTGCCCTCCGTCAACAACTGCGCTTCCTCCTTAAATGGGTAATATGAATTAAACCTCATAATGTTTACTTCCCAACATTAATTAAATATAAACCTCATAATGTTAAAAATTCCCAAATTTATTATATAAAAATAGAAAAGTGTGCAATAGCTGCACATGCTTGGTCAGTAAAACACAGAAACAAAACAAAGGCCAAGTTACTGAAACAGTTAGATAAATCTAAGGAACTCACAATTTGGGAGAAAATTTACATCCACAAGAATAAGGAGAAAACTATGAATTTTCAAATTCCTGGGAAAGAAAAACAATTGATTTGGAAGTTCATTGGTTAGACAACAGAGAGAGTAGAAATCAACCTACAACCGCAAACACAACAGCTAGAATGCATCAACAATGTCACACAGATGTGACAAAACTATAGTCTCAGAATATCAAAAAAAATATGAAGTGAATCAAAATAACTAACTCATAATAATTAAAAGACCTCAGAGTGATATTTCCTACAAATATTAAATTGATATAAACATATTTAAATTAATATTGGGAAGTAAACATTATGAGGTTATATCATTAATAGTGAGTGGAGAACATATTTTAATCGACTCACCTCATACATTTTCAAACTTCTTTGATACCGACGGTTTCAGACAATATCATGTCCTTCTTCAGTGGAAGCCACGAAGGACATGATATTGCCTGAAACCGTCGGTATCAAAGAAGTTTGAAAATGTATGAGGTGAGTCGATTAAAATATGTTCTCCACTCACTATTAATGATATAAACATTTTTAATCAATATTTGAAGAGAAAAATTTTCGCCTAGACGGGACCCTTAATTTTTAAACAAAATTAGGTGGCAAGTAACACTATGAGGTAATTTAAAATTTATAAATTGAGCATTTTTCAGATCACCTCATAAAGTTTCGGGTTTTCACTACGCCGGTATCAAAGGTCAAATTTTGATTGTTTAAACTTTTGCCATTACCACCACTTCTGAACTGCCATCTGGTGTCAATTTTTTGAACTTGGAGATTGAATTTTGCTTCCAAAAACTTCAAAATTCATGGATATATATATATATATATATATATATATATATATGTTTGTTCTTCTGAATGTAAATCTTTTTTTCCAGACTGTTAATTCCAAAGGCTTCTCTAAATGTTTCAAAATTTACAGTTTCTCTTCCAATTTTTTTAGAATAGATTTATTTAGCCTGGTGGAGTTAAGGCCATGTGGCCTTCTCTTCCACTCACCAGAACAAGCATATGTTACATATGAATACAAAAAATACAATAATAGTCATATTAAACAGGACAAACATATGTTACATATGAATACAAAAAAAAGTTACAATAATAGTCATTGAACAATTAATTATCTGTCATACTGAACAATAATGAAATTAATGTCTAATAATAGAATGAAACTAAATACAATTAAAATTAAATTAATGATACAATGAATAAAAAAAGGAATAACAGCTCGAATCTACTATACATAAAAAGAAAAGAAAAAAAATACAAAGAAAGTAATAAACTACAATGAATTAATCTACGCTTTTTATACAAGGCATTAGGTAAATATATTAACAAATCCTAAGTCTATTTTTATTAAATAATGCAAAAACGAATTTTGTGATTCTCTAAAAACTTTAGAAATGGTGGAATTGAGAAACTGCCAATTGCAGCTCATAGTTTGCTAGAAAATCACAAAATTGGATGAGAAACTGAACTTTTAAAACATTTAGAGAAGCCTTTGGAATTAACAGTTCGGAAAAACATATACATCATATTTGAAGTGAAAAATTATACACTCAGACCGGGGCTCGATTTATCCATCACTGAGATGTACGAAATAAATAATAAAAACTTCAAAACATGTCCATGAATAAAATTTTTTAATTCCCAGCGAGCAAAATTCAATCTCAAAGCTCATTAAATCAATACCAGATGGCAGTTCAGAAGATGGTGCTAATGGCAAAAATTTCAACAGTCAGAGTTTGGCTGACAATGGAGGCAAAGGCCTTTGAAACCGGTATTGAGAAAACATGGAATTTTATGGGGCGAGAAGAAAAAAAAACATTAAACTGACTGAGATTATAAAAAGTTGGTCAACTTATTAATTAAACCTTCTGGTGGCACTATGGCCCTGGGGTCGACTCGCCTCTAATGAAAATGAGTACCAGACGCTTGTTCTGGGGGTAAAGGCGGCCGTCACGCAGGGCTGACATCAAGTGCCGATTGTCCATAAATAGTGGGAGCCTTAACCTCCTACTGTCCCAAGGGCCTCCTGAGGCCTGTAGTGGGATTACTTTACTTTACTTTAAAACTCCTGGCACGACAGGCCTAGAAGGCCCTTAGCCTACCATCCGGCTGCTGGCCTCACATCCACATGTGTCAATCACAGAGGTAGATGATCATCAGCCAGTGTAAGGATGACATGTGGTCAGCATGTCAAGTCCCCCAGCCGTTATAGCTGGTTTTCTCAACCTGGAGCCGCTACTTATTGTAGCTACCCAAATACCTCACGATGCTGGGTGGGCACTGGTCCCATACTGGCTGAAATACCATGAGAAAATGTCTTCCATGGAGACTCGAACCAGCGCAAGTCCCGTAGCTCTGCGCCAAGGCTTCCTGCCTTAACCACTCGGCTATGGCGCGGGGCTTACCTGACTTACAACTTATTAATTTTCTCCATGGCGTGACAGACCTACCAGCCAGCTGCAGCTTGAGTTAATCACAGAAGTGGATGAGCATACATTCAGTACAGAATTTGTATTATAGAAAACTGTTATTCTCCCAGTTATATTATACAGATGTGAAACATGGACTCTTACTTTAAAGACGGAAAAACGATGAGTATTTTAAAATAAAGTTCTTACGAAATTTTTTGTAGCAAAGAGAGACAAACACATATATAAGACTACATAACAGTGAGCTACATGATCTTTATGGGAAACCAGAACAGTTAAGTCTCGTAGACTGCGATGGGCAGAACATATGACACAAAACCAGGTGAAAAGTGTCTAATAGGCTGACCAAGAGATGGGAGAATATGGTTTGATGGAAGTAGATTATACAGTGGGTAATTTGAAAACATTAGCTTAGGATACGGATGTATGGAGAGCTTATCTGTGTGGCCATGAACCTACAGGTCCAATGTCCCAGTGAGTTAGTTAATGCCACCCACTACAATTTTCATGCTATGAGTTTTGCACTGGGTACAGATGGTGCTAATGTGCCTATTTTCAATTTAAACCACTTTACATGGATGATATATTCTTGTACTGTGTACAGAGAGGAGGTGATGATGATAAGGGATAAGGTGAAACCTGGTGCTGGTACATAGCCTACTCTTGTTAAAAAGCACCAAGGAGGCCAGCAGGCTGACGGCTGAATCACTATCATTGAATGTGAAAACAATGGTGAAAGAACATCTTAGAAACGTCAAAAATGGAGAAGTGGAAAAGTCAGCAATAGCTGCTCCAAAAAGCATTTAATTGAATCAAAAGCCAGTCTAATTAAACAAATAGACAAACAAAAGGAACTCACGGTTTGAGAAAAGATCCACATTCAGAAAAACAAAGGAAAACTTATGAACTTCAAATTTCCCACAAATTCTGACCTGATCCAGAGGTTCATCTGTCCACCAACAGAGGGAAGAAGAAGAGTTTCTTCCGATCAACATAACATCAGTCACCAAAATAGTACTGAAGATGAGACCGTTATGGTCTCGAAATCGCGATCTACTCAGAAGATTTGTATGAGGAGAGGTAAGAAACATTTGATTTTACCATATAATCTTCATCATGTCACCTGTGTGGAAAACAACAGGAAGCTACCACACCTATAATTCCTTAATAAAGTTGTAAAGCATAGCATGAAAATTCTATGATTGCAGTGAAAGACCTGCCCTCGGGCAGAATTCTATAGAATAGAATCCATCCTGGATCCACGATTGAAAATTTTACAATTAAATATTTTTATCCTGTCAGCTATCAAATCCAGGCTGATTGGTCAGGAAGTAGGCATGCTACAGAGTGAGCCAGCTCAGTGGACTCAAACTGAAAGGCAACAGTTCCAAAAAGCTCTCTCTCTCTTGCAGAAGGCTCATTTGTACTAGTCTACAAGTATAAAAATCAAAGACAAATCTAAAACCTGAAGCAGGAGACGTAAACTCTTCCAGATTTAAAAGCTTTGAATTACCAAGTGCAGATAACTCAATTCTCTGCCTATCTCTTTAACACCATTTCATAATACAAATCAAATGAATCGTGAATTCTTCTTATCTCATACATCTATGTTATATAACACAGAACTGCAATATCTGGAATCATCATTCCCATCCTCAGCCGTTGTCACGACTGTCGATTCTTCATTATGCCAGTCATTTTCTAAACTGCCATCTGGTGTTGATTTTAAGAACTTTGCAACCAAATTTGGTTCGTCCAGAAACTCAAAGTTCATGGTTCTAGTAAGGTTTTTTTTTTTTTAATGTATATGTTTTCCTGAACTGTTAATTCCAAAGGTTTAGCTTCTTTTTCAATTCTATTATTCTCTAACAAATTATGTGGTGCTATTGCTGATTTTTCAATTTCACAATTTTTTTATATTTCTAAAGTGTTCTTTTTTGCGAGTGTCCAAATTCCTTTCTGTTTTTCCTATATATACTTTATTGCAATCTTAGCAATTGATTAGAACCATGAATTTTTGAGTTTCCAGACAAACCAAATTTGATTACAAAGTTCTTAAAATCAACACCAGATGGCAGTTTAGAAAATGACTGGCATAATGAAGAATTGACAGTTCTGACAACAGCTGAGGATGGGAATCATGTTTCATGATACTGCAGTTGTGTTAAAAAACATAGATGTATGAGGTAAGAAGAATTCATGATTCATTTGATTCTTATTAAGAAAACCACGTAATGTAAAAATTCCCAAATTTATTATATGAACCATTTCATAATTCCTCACAGTCAGCATTCCTCTCTATCTATTACCAATGTTTTAATAATTGATATCCAAAAATGGAAACAGTTCTCACAACAAGGGAACTGTCCACCATTGCATGCTGAAACTACCTTGAGATTTCTCCCAGAGAAGCGTTGTCATGTACCAAGAAAAATTTCCATACAAAGTGAGATTGCCCAAGTAGCATAAGTGGTATAACGCGCTGGTACGTAAAACCAGAGACCTTGGGTTCAAATGCTAGTTTGGGTAAAAATTGTTCTCTTCAAAATATTAATTTATACTTCAGTGTGAATAATACGGGAAAATCTAGAGGCAGGAGGAATGTAATGGACAACAATTTGAAAATAATTCCAAACCATATTTAGCATTAGTGTATATAAAATTAAATTATAGTTTATTAAATAATATGCATGTAAATTGTTTTGTTAGGTTAGGAAATGGGAAGTTAGTTTATGTCCAATTTTTTTAAGCATTTGGGAATTTATTCCCAAAGTTGGTAACGCCGACTTCAGAACCATCTACTGGAAGTTACATTAACCATTACTGCAACTCGTGCATGCACACTGCGATTCTGTAGAACTTAGAAGAATTCGTATGCACCCTTTTCTCGACCTTATCCCAAATCAACAAATTTAGGTAAGACAGTACAGACTCAAAAAAAAAAAAACTTGATGATAAAATTTTACCTAACTGAATATATGTCACAGTGTGAATTCCTAAAACAAGTAATGGTTAATGTTGCAGCTACTGGCCAGAAACACTTACAAATCCAGGGGATAGAAGAGGAGAACCAGGTATTTCCCTTTGAAGTCTGAGAGTTTCAGCTGCTTGAATTCGCCATTGATCACTGCATTCCCTTCCCAGTCAGGAGCCGGCTTCGAAACTGCACACACAATAAAATACACTAATTACTAGGGTAGGGTTTTTATTACCGGCTCAACTGCACTTCTACTAGCACTTGATTTTCCAGTTATATTGTTGTAAACTATAGCTCTTCTTCTGTATTTACTAACATTATTTAATATTTTAAACTTTTTCAAACAATTTTTATAACATTATTAGACAATTCTGAAGTATTTATTTAAATATGCAAATCACAATATTATGACACTGTTAGACAATACTGTGATGCTAACTGCTATTTTCTCCACAGAGTATATTACTTAGTCTATGATTTTTCTATCGCTGTTTTGGGTTATAGCTGGTTGGATCAGCGTTAGGGAGTGATAAGTAAGTGTACACCCATTTTTAATAAACATTTGGGAATTTTAATATTATTAATATTTTTTAACATAGATTTGGGGATTTATTGCAAATATTGGTCATTTAAATTTCATAGCGACAGATAGTAATCGAGGATGATAATCGATATGTGGTTGGATTCTGGGTTATCACTGGCTGTATAAACTCTGGCGCATGCGCACTGTTGTTCTATAGGACTTTGAAAATATTTCACACTACTTTAAGTGCAGTTTTTCCTTATTACCTAAAAACCACAGAAATGTGCAGTTATGACCTAAAATTTACAAAAATATGCACTGTAACAAAAAAAATATGACCTAATAATATTATAATTATGTAATAATTTCAGTTGTAAAATCAAATAGTAAATCAGTCTATGACAACTATTTAAGAATAAAATACAAATGAGAAGCAAACTAAAGTATGAAATTTGATATTGTAGCAGCTTTTATTTTATTAAAATTATCAGTAGCCACATGCTTGTCAATATATAAATATTTGCTCAGGCAAATACATAAGGGAAAAGTCCATACTGTGAATTGAAACGAAATAGGAGAGCAAGATAGATTTCACAAGAAACAAAATTCTGAGAAATTTAACAACTCAAACACAGAAGAAAAAAAAAATGTACGATAAAAGTTTGGTTCTTAAAAGAGTGAAAATATGAGAAATATGACCAACAAATTGCTACAATATTAATTAAAACATTTTGTCTGTTCATTCTTATCTCTTAGAGTTGTTTTTGTTGAACATATGTTTCAGAGCTTTCTTAGTCCCATCGTCAGCGATTACAGACTGCATTTTCTCATGTTGTCGGCCCTGATTCTTGATTCCTGCTCTCTTTGCCTCCGGTCCAATGAATTTACTTATGAGGTTCCTTTCTCCGGGAATTTCAAAGTTCATAATTCTTTTCTTGTTCTTCTGTATGTAGATTTTTTCCCATATGGTGAGTTCATTTTTGTTTTCTAACTGTTTTAAGAGTAATTAAAGTTTAGATAAACTAATAAAAATGAAAAGATTGATGGTAAAAATTCAGGAATATATCAAATAAAATCTGAAGACTTGATAAGATATACGTAGGGAAAACAAAAAGAAATTTAACCATTAGAACTAAAGAACACATAAGGAATGTAAAAAATGGGAAAGTAGAAAAAATCTGCAGTGGCTTCTCATGTTTGTTCACAAAAACACAAAATTATTAAAACAGTTAAAAAACAAAAATGAACTCACCGTACTTACACTGACACTATCAAACCCGTAGGTTCATGGCCACTCAGACATAAGCTCTCCACACATCTATCCTGAGCTAATTCTTTCCAATCATTCCCTGTATAATCTACTTCCCTCAAATCATAGTTAATGTTATTCTCCCACCTCATTCTTGGTCTACCAACTGGGCATTTTCTCTCTGGTTTTCCTACAAGAAGCTTCCATGCACCTCTTTCATTCCCTATATGTGCCACATGTACTGCCCACCTATGTCTATGAGACTAAACTGTTATTATTATATCTGGCTTCCTATAAAGACCATGTAGTTCATTTCATTGTTATGTAGTCTTCTCCATTCACCTGTCTGTTCATCTCTCTTTGGTCCAAAAATTTTCCTAAGTACTTTATTCTCAAATACTTTTAATCTCCTTTCCTCCCTTAAAGTAAGAGTCCATGTTTCACACCCATGTAATATAACGTAGAATAACAGTTTTATATATTTTCAGTTTAACGTTTTTTGAAAGGAGTTGGGAAGTCAAAAGTCTCTGTAATGCATAATAGCATGCATTTCCAGAATTGAGTTTATCAACTACGAACTCACCATATGGGAAAAAATCTATATACAGAAGAACAAGGAAAGAATTATGAACTATGAAATTCCTGGAGAAAGGAACCTCATTAGTAAATTCATTGGACCAGAGGCAAAAGAGAGCAGGAATCAAGTATCAGGGCCAACAACATGAGAAAATTCAGTCTGTAATTGCTGACGATGGGGCTAAGAAGCCCTGAAACATATGTTCGGCAAAAACAACTCTAAGAGGTAAGAATGAACAGACAAAATGTTTTAATTATTAAACAAACCTCTTAATGTTACTTCATTTGTATTTTAAAATGCTATAATATTATCTGTCACATATAAATGGCCAAATATGTATAAATATGACTTGACAAAATACTTTAGTTTTTTATATAAAAAGCATGTGTGTGTGTGTGTATGTATATATATATATATATATATATATATATATATATATTATATTTAAGAAACATATCAGAATCACCAGTATTTAAACCATGTTATGATGATCTTGATGAAGATTTTCGGGCCTACAGACCGAAAATCTTCATCAAGATCATCATAGCAACTCCGGCCGTGAAAGTCTACGTGTATACATTAAACCATGTGTTTTTCCTTTTATTATTTTTTTTATTTAAATTTATTCTGGTGGCACGGTGTCCTAAAATCCCCGAATATAGGATGGAAAATCATAGCTAAAGGTATTCTAAACTTGAGCCATAATTTCATCTACTTTTTAAACTAAAAAGATAACTAACTTTGAACTATTCACAAACTTCTTGGTAATAACTAATTTTGACAATTTGTACATATTTATGTTTAACCTATATTTATTCACTATTTTCCATTTTAAATCACGTAATAATTTCACATTGTATAATCAAAAGTTTGGTTCATATTATTAACATAAAGTATTTGATAGCAAGCTATGAAAATAATTTGAGTTTTACAATCAACAAAACTATGAACCATAAAAAGGATGAAATTTATGAGTTAACAAATTAACCAATTTTAATTCAACTAAAACTTAAAATGCAGCTTTCAAATACAATGCAAACGTGGAACTGTCTCGACAGTTGAATAAACAACACATTCCATAAAATAATAAAAAAACATTCGAGTTAATTAGCTAGTGTATTATGTCTGACAATAACTTACTAATTGCTTTTGTACAGAACATCTCCTCCTCCTTTAGACTATGTATTGAACAATCTGACATTTAAAAAACTATTTAAACGAACAATACAAATAGTACCTATAATGTAAAACCCTAACCGGCTTATAGTTAATTGTTATCACTTACTAACAGCTTTTGTCCAAGTCAGTTTATGATCAACATTTATTGGTGCTCCTTGGGGATAGACGGAACCTCCTGCATATGAATGGCAAGATTCTTCTTGAAAATACCCATTAATTTCAACTACATATAAGCACCAAATAATGGTAAATGCCCACTTCGCAGGCGACATGTTGTGATGTTGTATTGCTTCGGTGGTTGTGCTACGCGGCTACACGCCATCGCGTCATGGAATCTCGAAGGTCATGAACCATCTTTGCATCAGAGGGGGTTATCGCTGAGCTCTTCTGAGTGCTCCTTCCTATTATTATTATAATAATCAAGAAGGCGCTGTATGCCACAGCAATAACCCAAGTACAAGCGGGTGGGTCAGAGAAAAGTGTGCTATGGTTAATAAATGTTTGCTTTTGAATTTATTTGTTTGTGTATCACTCTTTCTTCAAAACCATTTTTTGTAGCCATGTTGATTCTGTGTTTTTTTTTCTTTTTCATAGGGCCGGGTCAGGGGATGCCGACGCATATGGAAGTACTTGATGCCAGACCTAGTTCCTTCTGCCAATCGCTTGGAACGCTGCAGTCGCAAATAATTTCGTCTGCTTAAAGAGTAGCCAATAGACTTGTTAAAGCATACCATGATAATGCTATGATTGCAGTGAAGGACCTGCCTTCGGGCAGAATTACTATGGATGGGTCAGGGGATGCCGACGCATATGGAAGTACTTGATGCCAGACCTAGTTCCTTCTGCCAATCGCTTGGAACGCTGCAGTCGCAAATAATTTCGTCTGCTTAAAGAGTAGCCAATAGACTTGTTAATTTACATATTTGTTATTTGAAATAAATTCGTTTCCTCTTAATTTTAATAAAACAATTATCATTTCATAAACGTTTTTTTTTTCCAATTCATGCTCATAATATTAGTTTTGAATAATTTATTTGTATTTCTTTATATTTAATATTATAACAAACTGTATAGGAAGTAAATATAAACTTTTATAAGATTCATGATGTGTTCCGTTGAGGTATTATTCAAAATTAATATAAAATTATTCAGGTGAATATTCCATAATTTTATATTAATTTTAGTAAATATCAATAAAACTAAATATATGGTCACACGTACAAATTCAGTATATAATGGAAATGGACAGCTAATGACAAATGAGGGAAATTTTGAGGAAGTGTCTGAATTCAAATACCTAGGAACAATAATCACAAATAGGAATGAGATGTACAAAAAAATTAAACATAGGCTCAATTCTGGAAATGCGTGCTATTATGCATTACAGGGACTCTTGATGTCCCAACTCCTTTCAAAAAACGTTAAACTGAAAATATATAAAACTATTATTCTACCAGTTATATTATATGGATGCAAAACATGGACTCTTATTTTAAGGGAGGAAAGGAGATTACAAGTATTTGAGAATAAAGTACTTAGGAAAATTTTTGGACCAAAGACAGATGAACAAACAGGTGAATGGAGAAGACTACATAACAATGAACTACATAATCTTTATAGGAAGCCAGTTATAATAAGAACAGTTAAGTCTCGTAGACTGCGATGGGCAGGACATGTTGCACATATGGGAAATGAAAGACTTGCATGGAAGCTTCTTGTAGGAAAGCTAGAGGGAAAACGCCCAGTTGCTAGACCAAGAATGAGGTGGGAGAATAACATTAACTATGATTTGAGGAAAGTAGATTATACAGGGAATGATTGGAAAGCATTAGCTCAGGATAGGGATGTATGGAGAGCTTATGTCCGCGCGGCCATGAACCTACGGGTTCAATAGTGCCAGTGAGTAAGTAAGGATAGTTGATTTTATTATGTTGGATGCATATTTTAAAATGCATGTAGGATAACAAATATTCCAATATCTGTGAACATTTTTAGTTGTGGTTTAACGATTGTGATTGTTTTTATTTGAATACAAGACAGGTGCACGTACCTTTAAGAGTTCCTGGTTGCTTTCATATTCCTGACTTATCCCTGGTTTTCATGATTTTTTTGACAGCTGGACACCCTGTAGAATTGGTGATAAATGATAATGAAGCACCAGAAGAGTCCTTAACCTAAATTCCAGACCATGGGCAACCACAGGAATAATCACCTTTACGGAAAAATTCCTATAATCTGACCGGGAATTGAACCCAGGACCTCATGAACTTTAGTCAGAAGCGCTAACCACTAGCCCGTGAGGCTAGTCGAGACCAAGATGATCATGGTACCAATATGGGTGTGCTTGAATGCCACTAGTGCTTTGTGTTCTGTGCTGGCAGATAGAGGGCACTAATGTGGTCTATTTTTAATTTATGCAGCTCTTCAGCAGGCTACTTTATGTAGATGATTTATTCTTGTGTAGCGTACAGAGAGGAGTGTAGTATGAAGAGAAGGGAGAAGGTGGAATTTTCTCCTGGCATGTAGCTTACTCCTGTCTATCTATCTTCGGGTTTTTACAGCTGCTGCCGTCTTCCCGTGCCAAACCTCCAAAGCCTACGGTCTTGGGCATCTTCGATGCTTAGCCCTCTAGCTTGCATTACTGTCTTCATGTTTTCCTTCCATGTTAACCTTGGTCTTCCTCTTTTCTTCTTTCTGTTCGGATGCCATTGATATAGTTGCTTCGGCCATCGCTCATCTTCCATTCTTAAAACATGTCCTAACCACTTTAATTCCTTCTCCTCAATTCTTTCAATTATGCTTTCTTCTGCTTCCATTATGTTTCTAATTTCCTTATTTGTGACATGTTCTAATCTAGACTTTCTGGCACTTCTGCTTAAATAATCCATTTCTAGAGCTATTAGTCTATTCTTGTAATACTTATTGATTGTCCATACCTCACTTCCATATATTGCAACAGATTCCACCAATGTTTTACCAATATATTTTTTTGTGTCTTTCCAAATATGCTTATTCCACCATATGGAATTTAACGATGATATTATTTTGCTACTCAATTCAATTCTATGTTTTATGTTCTCTTTGCCTATACCTTCAATGTTATCCATAATTATTCCAAAATATTTAGTTTGTTTCACTTGCTTTATTTGGATTCCTTCTTCCAATATTAAATTGCTTACTCCTGTCACCAGGCTAAACATCCCCACACAATCGACAGATACAGCACCACATGCCTTCCCAACATATCAGAGAGGTTTGTAATTTAATGCAGGAATCTGGTGCACACCACCACCTCTCCTGACACCAAGATTGAACATTTTTATAATTACTTTATTTATTTAGCAGATTTCACATCTTCCTGTGTCCTGCGCCGTAGCTGAGTGCTTAAGGCAGGAAGCCTTGGCTCAGAGCTACGGGACTTGCATTGGTTCGAGTCTCCATGGGGCAAGAAATTTTCTCATGGTATTTCGGCCAGTATGGGACCGGTGCCCACCCAGCATTGTAAGGCATTTGTGTAGCTACGATAAGAAGCGGCTCCAGGTTGAGAAAACCAGCTATGACCGCTGGGGGACTCAACATGCTGACCACATGTCGCCCCTACACTGGCTGGATGATCATCTACCTCTGTGTTTGACACATGTGGATGTGAGGCCAGCAGCCGGCTGGTAGGATAAGGGCCTTCTAGACTTGTAGCGCCAGGAGTGTGTGTGACATCTTCCTGCACCCAATAAATCTATTGTCATTCTCCTCCACATCTCTTTCATTCCAATCCTTTTTCCCCTCCTCATACTGACTAAAAACATTATCAACCGACATTGTTTTTGGCCATCATCCTCTTCTTCTATCAAGTAGAACCCATTCTAGTATTCTACTTGGAAATCTGTCATTCTTTTGACATGATCATATCATATATTTTACAATTAAATTAGATAGATCATTGGTCGAGTGACAAACGAGGGAAATTTTGAGGAAGTGGCTGAATTCAAATACCTAGGAACAATAATCACAAATAGGAATGAGATGCACAAAGAAATTAAACATAGGCTCAATTCTGGAAATGCATGCTATTATGTATTGCAGAGACTCTTGATGTCCCAACTCCTTTCAAAAAACGTTAAACTGAAAATATATAAAACTATTATTCTACCAGTTATATTATATGGATGCGAAACATGGACACTTACTTTAAGGGAGGAAAGGAGATTACGAGTATTTGAGAATAAAGTTCTTACGAAAATTTTTGGACCAAAGAGAGATGAACAGACAGGTGAATGGAGAAGACTACATAACAGTGAACTACATGGTCTTTATAGGAAGCCAGATATAATAAGAACAGTTAAGTCTCGTAGACTGCGATGGGCAGGACATGTTGCAAGTATGGGGAATGAAAGACTTGCATGGAAGCTTCTTGTAGGAAAGCCAGAGGGAAAACGCCCAGTTGGTAGACCAAGAATGAGGTGGGAGAACAACATTAACTATGATTTGAGGGAAGTAGATTATACAGGGAATGATTGGAAAGAATTAGCTCAGGATAGGGATGTATGGAGAGCTTATGTCCGCGCGGCCATGAACCTATGGGTTCGATAGTGCCAGTGAGTAAGTAGGTAAGATCATTGGTTGATTAATGTCTTTGACATCCAATTCATAAAGTCTCTCTGGTTTAACTTTACGAGAAATTTGTAGAATGAGACAAGTATACTCACCTCTCTCACTCGCACCAGTGTTTCTTCACCAGGTGTTAATAGGAGAAATGGGGAAGAGGAAAACTGACAACAGGATGGGTTCTTTCTTTTGTATCTGGACTAAAGTGGTCAACGACCTACCCTTCATTTCCATCTCTCTCTGCCAAGTTAAGCCAGCTATACAATAATAGCCAATTTTGTCGGTCCATCCATTCCCCTGCTTGTAGACTTTTTCCTTCATGTGTAAACATATTCCCTGACTCCAGGAGGTTTTAGGTCTTCCTCTGCCTCGTCCTCCCTTTCCACTCACTGGACATGTCCGTACCATTTTAATTGTTGACTTTTAATATAATTTAAAATAATGTCTTCCATTTTAAGAAACAAAAATTAATGTTTGAACTGGGATTTGAACCCTGGAACCCTAGTTACAAGTTGAAAGAAATGTTAATGTTTATATCGTCATTTGAATGGTAACTAGGGGCCCAGGGTTCAAACATTAATTTTTCTTTCTTAAATTTGATTCTATTCAGGATTGGAAAATATCAATTCAAATAAAAAACATTGAAAATAGTGTCTTCAATTTTCTTTTCTCCCTTATAACTGAGTTTCTATTTTTTTCTCTTCAGAAATTCTTGCTGCCCTTTGTATAAATTAATAAAATAAAATAATTTTTTTAAAAGAAAAATTAACAGTTGAATCAGGACTTGTGACACTGTATGTCAGCATGCATGTATCGGGTGTTGTATGCTGAGTACAGAATCAGAGGTTCCGATACACAAGGTACAAAAATAACAAACTTTTAACATAAATAGATGTTATCGTTCACAGTACAAACGACTATAATAATTCTTAATACATTTATATGAAATACAAAAACGCAATTATATTTAGCGTCCCTCCGCCCCAATCAGCCTCATAGCAAACTAGATATATTCCAATTTAAATTCTACCCCACTTAAAAGTAAAACTTTACACAGGTTCGATTCCTGGTTCGTCCATTAATTTTTCTTTAAAAAAATAAATCTATCATCCAAGAATATGTTAAACTAAATATATTTAAAAACATTTCAATGCTGCCGGGTCGTGTGGTCAGGAAGCAGGCATGCACCGTGGACATATCAAAAAAATTAAAGGGGTTTATCTGCTCAAAGAGACTTACAGAAGAAGATGGCCCTGATTAAAAAGGACAGAGATTAAGAATGGAAAGCTGCAAAATCCCTCAATAATAATACAGTATCACCTCATTTTACAACATTCTTTGAAAGTGCTTTGGAAAGAAACCATCTCCTCCGTTGTCCAGCTTTTGTAGAAGAGACCAGCCTTTCTGCTAAATATTGGAGTGCAAGAGAGCGAATGATTTCATTATCAAGTGCTCGACATTAGGTACCAACCATTTTATGTTTACAGCAGCACATTACATTCAACTAAATAAATAAAAGAGGTTATGAGGTGAGGTGTAAAGAATTCTATTTTATATTATAAGAAGCACTACATTATTTAGCCAATATTGTATATTATCCCAGTCAGTGCTTGTTCTAGAATGGTTGCTGAATGTGAGGATCAACATTTTTTACCTCCTCCTCCTCCTCGTTTCCCCTAATTTACACCACTTTCCCTTGAAAAGTGTAAAAGAGAGATAATTATTACATTCACAACAGAGCTTTGTTCAGTTTTTGTTGCATTAGTCGTTCAGAATATCTCTGCAGGCGGCAGAATTACGAAGCTCTGTTTGTTGCTACACATGACGCCACATGAGGTAGTGTACACTGTCAGCGTCCCACGTCCCATTCCCCTCTGCCCTCATAGATAGCAGTGTCACATGTTCTATTCCTGCATAAACACGACTACAGTGCCCTCCGTCAACAACTGCGCTTACTCCTTAAACAGGTAATATCTGCCCTAGTTTCTGCTCCATATACGATAACTGGTCAAACTATTGTTTTGTATATGCAGATTTAGCTTTCTATTGACATATGTTTGTTGCTCCAAATTAAATCTTTCATATATCCTTATATTTGCGCTTCTTTATCAGCTTGTTTCTTTACTTCTTTTTTTTAAATTTTAGTGTTTGCTATCAATAATATCTTAATAATTAAATTCTGATCTTGTTCTATAATTTTTCTTTCCACTTCTAATAGACCAATGGACGGGAGAAGACCAGCCAAAGAGATGGACAGACAGTGAATGCACATCCAACATGTCTTCCTCAAGGAGTGATTTGGGAAATAAACAGGATGAAAATCCTACAAATTATGAATAAGAAGAAGACAATACATAATCATTCAAACATTAAAATTAAAAATAAATTTAGTTTAAGAATTTTATTTACTGACAAAGTGAATACAAATTTATGAGCAAATTAAAAAAAAAAACACAGCTTTTTAGAATTAAGACACTAACATGAAAATATGGATCAAACAATTTACATAGCATAGGACTGCACAAACATGAAATTGGGATACGCCACAGGACAGCAGTGGAAGACAAAATAAACACAGACATGTTTTGGTTACTTACTGGGATGGTGTGGCAGCCAGGAGACAAACGCTGGAATTTGGAACAGGAGGGAAGAGATATAGTTCAACTCATGCTCAAAATGGGAGTCAATCACGTTTCAATGAATCTTGTTTTAAAACCAATGACAGTCGTGTTTCACCTCACTCTTTATCAATTTCACTTTACCAGCTTCTGCTTTTGTGCTAAAGATAGCTTTTCCTTTTTTATATTCTGAACAGGTCAAATAATGAACTGATTCCTTCGAACTACACATTTGATGATTGTGCGTTCAATAATTGTGTTTTTAAATAATGATTATATGTGAGGCATGAACTATGAGGAAAGGAGAAGAGAGCAGGATAACTTCTAGTGAACTGAGATACACAGCAGGACATACCAAATGGGATCACAAACACAATGATGATATCTTGAAGGAACTATGTTTAGAACCGGTCATTGATACCACAACAACTGGATGAATGAGTTCAGATAGAGTTCCCAAGGTCATGCTTCGTTATTGTTCAACAGGGAAGAGATCCAATAAAAGCTCTTCTTAAGAAAGAAGCTGCCATTTGCAAGACCGAAGCAACGGTTTCATACCATTTAGTGCTCAGGAACTAACCGTGTATATAAGAGAAAAATTTGTATATAGATTGGAGTGCTCAGGTAGCTCAGGGAAAGAGCATTGGCCTAAAAAACCAAAGGTCCTGGGTTTAAACCCCAGTCTGTGCATATAATTTTTTCTATTAAAATATAATAACCTATAATGTTGGTTATAATATACAGTTTGACGTGTTTAATTTTTTCTCCACTAGGGTGCATTCTTACAATATTGTGATCCTATTGGACAATAGTTCACCGCTGTGGTCTCGAGGTAGCGTGCTGCCTTGTCACGCAGCGGGCCTGGGTCCGATCCCCAGTCGGGGCAGTTTTTCTGGGTGAGGTTTTTATAGGGGTTTTTCCTCACCTGTAAGACAGATGTCAGGAAAACTTTAAGGCCCAAACGGTCCCCGAAATCATATGGCCATCATCATCATCCTTATCATTATCATCACCATCCTTCACAGGTGTGGAAAGCAACGGGAAGCTACCACACGTACACAATTCCCTAGTAAAGCTGTAAGCATAGCATGAG
Organism: Diploptera punctata; assembly: GCA_030220185.1. Lineage (NCBI taxonomy): Eukaryota > Metazoa > Arthropoda > Insecta > Blattodea > Blaberidae > Diploptera > Diploptera punctata. Next base: position 349,462 of record JASPKZ010000456.1, on the reverse strand, counting down.
AATGCTATGATTGCAGTGAAGGACCTGCCTTCGGGCAGAATTACTATGGATGGATTTGACAATAAATAATATGATCAAGTTGCAGTGAATAAACAATTGAAACATAAGGATTAAAAACTCTCCCAAATTTAATATATAGAAATTGAAACATAACCTCACATTTCTCATTTGTTTTCAAACACTGCTATTTACATTAAATACATGAATATTTTAGAATACTGGTAGCTATATTTAAATAATGATCTTTGAGAAAACAGCTTCATTAAATAGTGCTAACAAATGCCACTCTTGATTTCCAAATTCTCATAAGTAATGCCACGAGTGATTTCCAAATTATCGATAAATTCACGACTCACGAAGTGAGGAGTGAATTTATGTAGAGGATTTGGAAATCAAGAGTGGCATTTGTTAGGACTATTTAACGAATAAAATTAAGCTGTTTACTCACAAATCATTATTTAACTGTAGTTATTTTAAAACATTTATATATTTAATGTAAACGGCGATGTTTGAAAACAAATGAGAAATGATTGATATGCTTCATCTGCTTCTTTTGTTCATCACTGCAACCAGATCATACTATTTATTGCCAAAGGAACGCAAAGTTGTAAGAATGCACCCTAGTGGAGAAATTTATAACCAATGTTATAGGTTTCTGATGTTCTATGATGTAAATATGTCAATTATATTTTTCTGCAACGTCATTTCCTGGAAAATAATTCGTTTAAGAAAGTGCAAACAGTGGTTTTTTTGTGGTATAATCAATTGTTACAAATGTTTTTGTATTATCTCTCGCATGCGCTTTGTGTTGACATTCAAGCACTATATATATAATCTGGTACCCGTATTTTTTAGAGGGTCAGACACTGCAAAATAATGCTATGACCTATTCAGAATGTTAAAAAGGAGGTGCTTTCTTTATTATGATAAACTTTAGTTGGTAAATTTTAAGCAAAACATGACTGTGATTGGTTGTAAATAAAAATCATTGAAATGTGATTGGTCATTCACTCCCATTTGCAGTACGAATTAAATAGTCTGGATAATTCAATTGTCACTTTGTAACTCATGAATTTATCGATAATTTGGAAATAACTCGTGCATTATTTATAAAGAACAAGTTAAGAAAAGAGGAGTTGAATGGATGGAAGAGGAGATGTGGGATGACCCAGATAGATGGAGTCTTTTGTCCAAAACTCTATCTCTGGACATGAGACTAAATGAAGAAGAAATGGAGGAAATTCACGCTGGACAGATCACATCCTGCAAAAACTTCATTTCTCTATTTAATCTGTCTGCTCATCCCTCAACTTGGCATTGTGAGTAAAAGGAAAACAGTGACAGCTGTCCAGTGTAGTTTATTACCTAAAGCTATGGTAACAGTGATGATTGTGCAGTAGCAGTAACAGTACTAGTAGCAGTTGTAGTAGCAGTTGCAGTAGCAGTTACATCAACTAAACAGGCTATTTCTACCCACATTCAAAATTATATCTGAAATGCAACAAATAAAAATGTTAAAAGGAAATAACAACATCGGGGCACAAGCTGGTTAAGATTTTAATTAAATGTACAGTGGGAGGAAACACTATGAGGTATTTATATTAATAAATGTGTTGGAGAAAATGTTTTAACATCTCACCTCACAAATTTGCGTGTCTTCACGATACCGGTTTCAGAAGTATAGTATTACTTCCATCTTCAGTCAAATTGCAACTGTTGAAATTTCGTCGTTAACATCATCTTCTGAACTGCCATCTGGTGTAGATTTTATGAACTTGGAGATTAAATTATTCTCGTCGGGGATATCAAAATTCATTGGTTTATATTTATTCTTCTGAATGTATATCTTTTCCCAAATTGTTAATTCTAAAGGTTTCTTCAAATGTTTCAAAAGTTTGGTGTCTTTTCCGATTTTATGATTTTCTAGCAAACTATGAGCTGCAATTGCCGATTTTTCAACTTCACCATTTTTAATATTTCTAAGGTGTTCTTTTGTACGAATTTCTAAATTCCTTTTAGTTTTTCCTATATATACTTTATTGCAGTCATTGCAACTGATTTCGTAAATTCCAGATTTTTTACTATCTGGGACATTAACTTTCTTTTTGGTTCCTTTTAAGTCTTTTTTGTTGTTGGAATCTCTTTAACTTATTTATTATTATCTCCTTTCCAAAACCATTTGACATAGCAATGTTTAAAATGTGATTCAATTCCTTCTTAAAATCTGGAATTTACAAAATCAGTTGCAATGACTGCAATAAAGTATATACAGGAAAAACTAAAAGGAACTTAGAAATTCGTACAAAAGAACACCTTAGAAATATTAAAAATGGTGAAATTGAAAAATCGAGAATTGCAGCTCATAGTTTGCTAGAAAATCATAAAATCGGAAAAGACACCAAACTTTTGAAACATTTGGAGAAACCTTTAGAATTAACAATTTGGGAAAAGATATACATTCAGAAGAATAAATATAAACCAATGAATTTCGATATCCCCGACGAGAATAATTTATGTTCATAAAATTTACACCAGATGGCAGTTCAGAAGATGATGTTAAATATGAAATTTCAACAGTTGGAATTTGACTGAAGATGGAAGTAATACTATACTTTTGAAACCGGTATCGTGAAGACACACAACTTTGTGAGGTGAGATGTTAAAACATTTTCTCCAACTCATTTATAATACAATTAAGATTATTTATGGACTATAATTGAAATGGATTTTGGTAAATGGCCTATTTTTTTTGTTGCAAAAATGAGTTAAATACAGTTTCAACATCCTTACATTCAGACCAGAGGAATTTTTCCTTCAAGGGAATTATTCCTACGGTATCCCATGGTGTGGACTCTGATTTGATCCGGGGGTTTATTGGTCCACCAACAGAGGAAGGAAGAAGCAGTTCTTCTGATCAACATAACATCAGTTGACAAGAAATTACTGAAGATGAAGCTGCGCAGGCTTTGAAACTGGTCTAGTTGAAGACTGGATATGAGGTCAGGTGTGAAACATCTTATATTAAATTAATGTTGGGAAGTAAACTTTATGAGGTATAATCATTAAAATTCATCGGAGAACATTTGTGACGTAATGTAACATTTGCTATGTGGTTAGTTTCCTACATTCATTACAAGGTCTCTTGTTAAGGTAGAATTTTTTTATCACTCACCTCATATTGTTCTTGTTATTTGATTATAAACTAGTTTCAGGACATAGTTTCTGTTCCATCCTCAGTATCGTCACGACCGTTGTTCTGTCGTCTTGAAGAGCTGTCCTTCTCTCCTTCCATTGGCTGACTGAAAAACCTCGAAACCAGGTCATTCTCACCAGGAATTTCAAAGTTCATTAATTTCTTCTTTTTGCTCTTTTGAATGTAGATCTTTTCCCAAACAGTAAGTTCTTTTGGTTTTTCTATTTGTTTTAATAATTTAGCTTCTTTCTCGATAAGATGTTTTTCAGACCATCCATGGGCAGCCACTGCAGATTTTTCTACTTCCCCTTTTTTGACATTCCTGAGATGTTCTTTCACTCTAGTTTCTACATAGGAAAAACTAAGAGAAATTTGGAAACTAGAGTGAAAGAACATCTCAGGAATGTCAAAAAAGGGGAAGTAGAAAAATCTGCAGTGGCTGCCCATGGATGGTCTGAAAAACATCTTATCGAGAAAGAAGCTAAATTATTAAAACAAATAGAAAAACCAAAAGAACTTACTGTTTGGGAAAAGATCTACATTCAAAAGAGCAAAAAGAAGAAATTAATGAACTTTGAAATTCCTGGTGAGAATGACCTGGTTTCGAGGTTTTTCAGTCAGCCAATGGAAGGAGAGAAGGACAGCTCTTCAAGACGACAGAACAACGGTCGTGACGATACTGAGGATGGAACAGAAACTATGTTCCGAAACTAGTTTATAATCAAATAAGAAGAACAATATGAGGTGAGTGATAAAAAATATTCTACCTTAATGAATATACCTCATAGCGAGAATTCCTAAAATAGTAAAGGTATGTTAAAATTCATCGGAGAACATATTGTTATATGGTATGTTGTTATATTATTTTTAGTCTGGACATCTTACCTCAATATTAATGTTGATTTGTTCTTGGACATGTTTCAAAACAATTCTGTTTTATCGTCAGCTTTCCCAGAGCCTCATGCTTCCATGATACCGCGGTTTCAAACACAGTCATGTTCATCCTCAGCCATAACTCCGACTTTATGACATTTTGAGGATGAACACGACTGTGTTTGAAACCGCAGTATCATGGAAGCATGAATCCTACGAGGTAAGTTGTTTAAACAAAATGTTCTCCGATGAATTTTAATGAAACATTTTGATTTAATTTACTGATCACCTTCATTAATTTGCTGGTGAAAGTTGTATATTACAATGCACGGTACTGTAAAGTTCATTACTCCGGTATTTTTGTGAAATATTAAAATGAACTGTGCATTTGTTATAATGTATGGTATTCCAAAATAAATAAATAAACAACCCCAGCTTGTGTCCCAAACAATGTAAACAGAATAATGAGTAGGGGGCAGATTTCTATGACCTAAAACTAAGGAAATATTCAAACATTTGTGATCTAAAAAGCATTTAAATGTGACTCAAAAAGACAAAAAAATATTAATTAACATGATTTATTTTAGGAAGTAACATTTTGAAGTTCTTTTAATCAAGTTTTTGTGAGAATGCGAACATGTTACCTCAAATTATTGTTGGTTCAGTTTGAACATGTTTCAATATAATCATGTATATCATCAAAATTCATCGGAGAACTTTTTGTTTAAACAACTCACCTCATAGGATTCATGCTTCCATGATACTGCGGTTTCAAACACAGTCATGTTCATCCTCCGACTGATGAAATTCTTCGGCCGTCAACTGATCTATTGTCACCATCTTCAGTGCTGCCATCTATGCCTGAATTTGTTAAATTCAAAATCAAAGTAATTTTGTTAGGAATATCAAAATACATTGTATCTTTATTTTTCTGAATGTTTATCTTCTCCCAAACTGTCAATTCCAAAGGAGAAAATATACATTCAGAAAAATAAAGATACATCAATGAATTTTGATATCCCTAATGAAATTACTTTCATTTCGAAGTTCATAAATTCAACCATAGATGGCAGCACTGAAGATGGCAACAATAGATCAGTTGACGGCCGAAGAATTTCCTCAGTTGGGATTATGGCCGAGGATGAACACGACTGGGTTTGAAACCGCGGTATCATGGAAGCATGAATCCTATGAGGTGAGTTGTTTAAACAAAATGTTTTCCGATGAATTTTAATGATTATACCTCATAATTATATTTGAAGAGAAAAATTTTTTCGCCTAGACTGAGACTCGAACCCGGGACCTTTGGCTTGCCGGGCCAAATGCTCTACCAACTGAGCTACCGAGGCGAGTTACGATCTAGACGCAAATTTTTCTCTTATATACGTTGTAATTCCCTCTCACCAAACGCTTTTGAAACCATTGCTTCTATCTTTGCAAATGGCGGCTTCTTAGTTAAGAAGACATTTATTGGGAATTTAACATTACTTTATAAAGCTAGTAAGGCTTCTAATGATGTTTTTATTATTGATTTAACATTTCTCAATGAAAGATAAATTATATTTGAAGAGAAAATTTGCATCTAGATCGTAACTCGCCTCGGTAGCTCAGTTGGTAGAGCATTTGGCCCGGCAAGCCAAAGGTCCCGGGTTCGAGTCTCGGTCTAGGCGAAAATTTTTCTCTTCAAATATAATTTATCTTTCATTGAGAAATGTTAAATTAATAATAAAAACATCATAACTCATAATGTTTACTTCCCAACATTAATTTAATATGTATATCATCGTCAGCTTGCCCAGACAGTCTGGGCAATACCAACTTACAATTTAATGGTGAAATATTTTAAATTTAACACTTTCTAATACTGAATAATATTATTTTGAGAAGATAAATGAACGCTTGAACCGGGAATAGAGGCAGATGATTGACAAACAGTTTATAATTACAAGGAACAAAGTAACGTTTACACACTAACAAATGTAAAATAGAAAAATTAAAACATGTAAAAATGTGAAAACATTGGTATGACTCACTGTGGTCTAGTCGTCAGTGGTGCGAACTCTCTTCCTGCTGGAGTCGCTCGGAGGATCGGCCGTCTTCACTTTTATCACAGCTCCACACATCTCCTGGCCGTGAAGTGCCTGACAACCACACACACCTTTACAACTTGCTTCACACAACTTCTCAATATTTAAAACAAATCAAATAATAATAACACTAACAAATTTGAGCTGCAAGTAAACATCAATAAAACTAAATATTCTTGGACCAACAGATCTGTGCCCCCGTAAGAAATGCGAACTAAACACTAATTCCGTTTCTGCTTCAGTAAATCATTTCCCTCCCTGCATTCTTGCCTGTCTCTATTTTCTATCTCTCTTTCTTTCTCCCCTCCCATTACTCACAGTTTTGAGCTTTCTTGCAGGATATTATTTACACTCACAGTCCAGTGTTGTCAACTCAGTATCAGTATGTTATGTTATACAGTATGTAAATTGTAAATTATTATCATTTGCTTAATTCATAAGTTTCTTCTTCACTTCCTGGTTTAGGCAAGAGTTGCCTGTTCCTATAATTCATAAGCATAAATTAGAATTCCTTTATAGTATCAGTATGTTATATAATATGTAAATAAGATTGTAGCATGTAGTAACTTTGCCATAGCCGGTCCCTAGCCCGGATGAGCAAGAAGGAGAGTACATGATTATGTGTTCATTCCTAAAATTTTATAATTTTCTTAGGACTTCAAGATTACATTCCAAATCTAACCAAATAAGACAATGAGATGAAAGAGAAGTACTGGGCGAGGCAATGAAACGGCACGATTTGGACTCCGGCTGACGGGCGCAGTGGGGGGTTATGGGAGTGGGGGAAACGACCTTGAGCATCTAGACAAGTGGAAATTTCAGTAGCCATGGAGCGTTGGTCAAGCGTGCAACGTGCGTTTGCTGTAAAAGCATATTATAAAAACATGGATAGTGTGGTTGGTGCCCAACGTGCTTTCCGTCTTAAGTTTAATCTACCGCCACGGGCTCCCGTGCCATCGAGGAAAGCTATCCTCCTGTGGGTGAAAAACTTTGAAGCCACTGCAAGCACGACGAAGAAAATTGGTGGTAGTGAAAAACAATCAGGACCCCAGAGAACATTGATCGTGTGCGCGATGCATTAACACGAAGTCCGCGAAAATCAGCAGGCGGCACAGCGCTCAACTTGGTCTCAGCAATCGATCAGTGAGACGGATTTTGAAGAATGACCTACACTATCACCCATACAAAATGCAGATAGTGCAAGCCCTACAACCTAACGATTACAATCATCGCATACGCTTTTGCCAAGCGATGCTTAATGTTATCGGAACAAATGGAGAAGAGTGCATAACTTATGGATGAGTGATGAAGCCCACTTTCACCTTAGTGGTTACGTTAACAAGCAGAACTTCCGGTATTGGTCCGCAAATAACCCACGTGATCTTCATGAAAAACCTCTCCATTCTGAAAAAGTAACAGTTTGGTGTGCAGTATCTTCTCGTGGACTCGTGGGACCCTATTTTTTTGAAGATGAACACGGTAACACAGTAACGGTGAACTCTGAACGTTATGCTGACATGTTAGTAACTTTTGGTCTGCCTGGCATCGATCAGTATGATCCAGATGAAGAAACACTCTTCCAGCAAGATGGTGCAACAAGCCATACTGCTAATATGTCTCAATGGGTTTGCTGAGACTCGCTTTTCCAGGACGGCTAATCAGCAAGAATGGTGATATCCCTTGGCCTCCCCGTTCGCCAGATTTGACCGCCCCAGACTTCTTTCTTTGGGGCTATCTTAAATGCAAAGTCTTCGAGGAAAATGCACCAAGAACAAAAGAAGATCTGAAGGAGAGAATCCCGGCAGGAAATTAACAACATTCCTTTGCAGATGCTACAGAACGCCATGGGTGGATTTCATCTTAGACTCCAACATGTGTGCAAACCAAGGACGTCACCTTACTGGCACCATATTCAAAAAATGATTGTTTTTTAAGGTAAAACATTAATTTCCACTCATGTACTTAAGATTCATGTTCAAATAATTATACTCTTTTTGTAAATATATTATTGGTGATTTTTCAAAATCGTGCCGTTTCATTGCCTCACCCTGTATTTATGATGAAACATTTATCATAAGTAATGCCACGAGTGATTTCCAAATTATCAATAAATTCACGACTCATGAAGTGAGGAGTGAATTTATCTAGATAATTTGGAAATCAAGAGTGACATTTGTTAGGACTATTTAACGAATAAAATTAAGCTGTTTACTCACAAATCATTATTTAAATATAGTTATTTAAAAATATTTTTGTATATTTAATCTAAACGGCAATGTTAGAAAACAAATCAGAAATGTGAGGTTATGTTCATTCACTGCTGCTTGATCGTATTATTTATTGCCAAATAAGATCGCAATATTGTAAGAGTGCACCCAAGTGGAGAAATAATGAAACACATCAAACTATATAGGCTATCATAATCAACATTATGGGTTATTCATTTATTTTTTTAGTAAACAACTCAGTAAAATCAAGGAATCTTTTCATTATTTGCTTTATTCAATGTATTTGTTGGGAGAAAAATAATGCTTTGACCTGTTACGAACATTAAAAAAGGAGGAGCTTCTTTATCACAAAAGCAGGAGCTGATAAAGAGAAATTGATAAAGAGGGAGGCTAATAAAGTATAAAATAAAAGATAAATTCCCACTTGTAATCGTTCAGGTTGATACCACGACTGTCATTGGTTGTAAAACAACATTCATTGAAATGTGATTGGTCATTGACTCCCATTTGAGGCAAGTCTTTAAAAACAACACATGTAGATTGTTAATTTGTTAACATGTCTGAAGAAGGTACAGTGTACCGAAACAGCTGTAACTGAATTATATCTTAATAAATATGAAAATCAAATAAAACTACGTTTTATTTTTATTTAATTAATATACATGTAGATTCCCTTCACGTAATTTCCATTTAACCAACAAATATCCACTATTATAATTATATCCATTAATCGTAGAAATCAATCAGTGTCATTAGACCTACTTAAATTAAATATGAAGGAGTAACAATTAACCTTACAATATTCAATATTCAAGAGCCTGACACCGGGGGAAGTTTGGCAACGTCCCTACTTGGTCAGTTACAGTGGCTTCTATTTGACGTAGTGGGAGAGGAGCGCGGTGGAATGGTGTAAGAACTGACATGTACTTTCTGAAGAATGATGCCAGCGCTACAGGGGGACAAAACCGTTGGTCTGAGTATATATGGTTACACATGGAAAAAAATAAATCTGGACACTCGTACAAAAGAACACTCTAGAAATATTTTTTTTGTCTAATGCCATCAGGTTCTGTTTTATGACATTTCTGGTGTTGTCTCCTGGCATTGGCAGAATTGTAACCTACTTCTAAAGTTGGGGCGCCTGGAAGGTGGAGTTACGTTACCCAGATGATATGATGGGTAATAAATGATAATGAAGCACCAGGAGAGTTCTTAACCTAAATTCCAGACCATGGGCAACCACAGGAATAATTTCCTTTAAGGAAAAAAATCCTATGGTTTGACTGGGAATCGAACCCGGGACCTCGTGAACAGTGGTCAGAAATGCTGACCACTAGCCAATGAGGTTGGTCAATTTATAAATATTGAAAATGATGAAATTGACAAATCAGCAATTGCAGCTCATAGTTTGCTAGAAAATCATAAAATTGAAAAAAGAAACTGAATGTTTTAAACATTTGACAAAGCTCTTGGAATCAACAGTTTGGGAAAAGATTACATCCAGAAGAACATCCACACCAAGTGGCAGATTAACATTATGAGGTTATCTTAATAAAAATCAAATGAATTCTTGTTACCTCATACATCTATGTTCTTTAACACATTGGCAAACATATAATTCCCATCTTCAGCTGTTGATTCTTATTAGTCATAAAGATGGCTGAACATGGGAAGAATTTTTCCTGAAACCGGTCCTGTGCTTTGATTAACACGGAGTGTATGAGGTGAGATCCATAACGACTCATTAAAATTTTATTAATTTACCAGTACATTGAATTGTTTTTACAAGAATTTTTTTTTTCAATGCCACAGTCATTTTGACATTTCTGGTATTCTCTCCTGGCATTGGCGTATTGTAACCCACTTCTGAGGTTGGGGCATCTGGAAGATGGGGTTATGCTGCCCAAATGATATGATGGGTAATGATACACCAGGAGAGACCTTAAACCTAAACTTAATCTAATTATAGGTGAATATGATATTGATGATAATGAAGGCCAGATGATGTTTAGGGAACCGTTTGGGCCTTAAAGTATCTTGGCATTTATAGGAATTAAATAAATTGTGATTTCTTCTTACCTCATATTTCTATGTTTTTTTAAACACAGCACTGCAGTATCAGCGACCATCGTCACCATCCTCAGCTGTTTTCACACCACAACTCATGAAAACAGCTGACGATGTGACAATGGTCACTGATACTGCAGTGCTGTGTTTAAAAAAACATATAAGTATGAGGTAAGAAGAAATCACAATTTCAAAGTTAAAATTGGGAAACACATTATGAGGTTCTTAATTAATAAATTAATGAGTCATTTTAACATCTTACCTCTTATTTCATGTTTTTCAAACACGGTAACTATAGTTTTCAAATGAATGACAAGATCATTTGAAAACTATAGTTACCGTGTTTGAAAAACATGAAATATGAGGTAAGATGTTAAAATGACTCATTAATTTATTAAATCACAATTTATTTAATTCTTATGAATTAAACCTCATAATGTTAAAAATTCCCAAATTTATTATATAAAAATTTTGACATTTGTCTTACAGGTGAGGAAAAACCCCAAAAGAAACCTCAGCCAGGAAACTTGTCCAGACTGGGGATTGAACCCGGGCAGGCAGCATGCTACCTCGAGACCACAGCGGTGGACTTTCCAAGAAATATTTAAAACTGAATTAACCTGCATGGCTTGTTGAGCAGACTCCTTGCTGCCGTACTTCACATAGCCGTAGTTCCTGCCGTTCAGTATATGCATGTCTATCAGGTTGCCAAACCTGCTGAACAGGTCTGTCATAATGTGTGGAGGAGGAGCTTTTGGAGTGCACACGACAAACAACCTGCAACATAAACACACATAACTTACCCACAATTCCATATTTCTTCAACATCCTATCATATCATAGTATGTAATATACCTCATAAAACATAACATGAGTGGCTCGCATCCACATATGTTAATCACAGAGTTGGATAATTACGCAGCCAATATACGTGTGACACTTGGTCAGCACGTCAGCTCCCCCAGCTAATACAGCAGGTTTTTTTCAACCTGGGGCCACTACTTGTTGTAGCTACCGTATTTTACAGACTACAAGATGTGCTTTCAACTTTGAAAAATTGCCTCCAAAATTAAGGTGTGTCTTATACTCAAAATTAATATAAAAATGTCCCTTGTTTGATTTAAAATTCCTCCATCTTAAAAAAATAGCCATATATTTGATGTCGTGGGAATTATTTCTATCTGGCAACATTGGATTCAACTGGCAGCGAGTTGTGGGGATTCACAAGCTTGCTAACACTGTCTCCCTCCTTCCCGCCCCACCATCACAAATGGATGAGTTGCGGGGATTCACAAGCTTGCTAACAATGTCTCCCTCCTTCCCGCCCCACCATCACAAATGGATGAGTTGCGGGGATTCACAAGCTTGCTAACACTGTCTCCCTCCTTCCCGCCCCACCATCACAAATGGATGAAACTCAACATGAATTCACACCGAAGGGAGCTTTAAAACGACCTACAATCAAACAAGTGTGTCAGTGGATAAAACAGTCGCGGTCTAGATGAGAGAAGACATTGTTGTTAAATCTTTCAAGAAGTGACGCTCTCTATGGCAGTGAACACCATCTTATATATGAAGAGGATAAAGAAGAAAGTTCAGATGACGATTTTAAAGATCAGAACGGTTTTATAAACTAAGAATTCATTTTAGTCTGGTTTTCCAATCTAATAATAAAAATGGTAAAAATGTTATTTTAAAAAAAATTGCTTAAATATTAAGGTAGATCTTACAGTCCATAAAATACGGTATGCCGGGTGGGCACCAACACCACACTGGCCAAAATTCTATATCGAGAAGATAATACTTTCCAAAAGTGATGCATCGCAACTGGTGTCTACTGAGAAGGAAACTGCCAACCATTGCATGCCAAAACCTACCTTCAAATTTGTCCAAAAAGTTGTCTGACTTATTAACTGCAAGGCACAGATATCGAACCCAGAATCCTGCATAGCAACCCACTGTATGGAGCAGACATACATGACTGAAGTGAGGGTTATCCAGTCTGCCAATACTAGAGTTGTATTACTTTCCTATAGTTTAAATGAGAGATTTGGACTGGACTTTAGTGCCTTGCAGTTAAAAATAGATAATTTTTTGGACACGGCATTTGTACATTACAACGGCTTCTCTAGAAGAAATTTCAATGTAGGTTTCGGCATGCAATGGTATCTTGTAAGCCCATGTTTCCCTTAACAGAGATTTAGGCGCTCTCCCCCTACAGGGAATAATTTGAACCATACTAATTTTAGTTACACTTGTTTTCGTATAGATGTCATTTGAATTGTCCGTGTTCAGCGTTCCTCCTCAAAATGACATCTAGGAAACCAAGGTAGTACTAGGACGGGAAAATTTGGTAAATTTTGCTTAGAGGCCTTTTCATTCAGGCTTAAGGATCTTTTACGAGCCTGAAAATCTTCAGACTCGGGACCCACGGCTTAAAGTCCCTCCCGGAGGACTTGCTCCTTGGATTTTTCCATCCTAAAAAAATCCATCGACCACGGCCGGGTTTGAACCTGCGACCCTCGGGAACAGAGGCAAGAAGCATAACCACTAGTCCACCGCGGCCGATACTTCCTTTGTAATTTGGTAAAAAGAAAGAAGAACTAACCTCTCTGCAGTTTCCATGCCAGGTGGAGCTAGAGGCTGGGGCGGTGGCAGGTCCAGACAGCTCTTCAACAAACTGCCCTCAATAGCTGGTCCTGTAACAATCCAAGTCGTTTATTAGTGTCATGCAATTCCTCAATATTCATTTCAGTTTTTTATAATCAGATTTTGCTACTTCTCAACTTAAAAACTAAATTAAAGTGTTTAATACCTGATCTCACATCCATTTTTATTAAACAATTTAATTTAATTCTTAAATGAAACCTCATAGTGATTCTCCTATATAAGTTCAATGGCCTTTTTGTGGACAATACCCTATACCTAGCATAATTGTTTTGGATGATGAAATTTTAGAACGAGTAAACGAATTTAATTATTTGGGTTATAATTTAACATTTCAAGATGAAGCTGATATATCAAAGAAAATCACAAATTTTACAAAAAACAACGGGGATAATTAACAGTATAATGAAACCATCTTTAGTGCAGAAGAACACAAGATTACGGCTTTATAAGGTTCTCGCAAGACCAGTATTAAGATATGGTAGTGAAGCATGGACAATATGAAGAAGATATGAAAGCCAAATAACAGCAAATGACATGCGATTTATGCGCCGTACAGCAGGCTACACAAAGTGGGACCATAAAAGAAATGAGGAAATTATGGAAGAGTTGGATGTAGAACCCATTCTTCACCATATACAAAACTACCAGAACAACTGGAAAGCCCATCTTCAACGAATGCCGTCTCATAGAATTCCAAAAGCCATACTTCGCTACTGCCCCCAAGGCAAAAAATCGCTGGGACGTGCAAAAAAGCGCTGGATGGAAAATTCCTGTTTGAGACCGTAACAGGCCACACGGCCTAATACTTGCATGGCTGATGATAAGTTCAATATAATAGCTTACTAACAAAGCTGTTCCCAGAAACAAGTGTTTTTATGGCACGGCTAAAAATACATCAAAATGTAGGTGCCGTACAACCAACACATTGTCTGGTGCCAGTTGACATGGATGGATACTTAGGAAGGAGAAATCCAAGAGAGAAGACCTCTAGAAGGGACCTAAGTCAAAGGTACTAAGTTTTTTGGGCTCGTAAAAAAACCTCAATCCAAAATTAAAGCCTCTAAGCAAAATTGAATTAGCATTTGCAGTTGTAAAGTAAACAAACCACATGTATGACCGCATTTTCATTGGTCGAATAATGGTTTTACCTTTAAGTGTGTAAGAAAAATATGTATTATCTAGCTCATGTCTATGTAAGTTATCTGGGAAAATTGTAAAATACATAATTACAATGTTAATACATTAATGACAGATGAACAGACATGTGAATGGAGAAGACTACATAACAGTGAGCTGCATGGTCTTTATAGGAAGCCAGATATAATAACAACAGTTAAGTCTCATAGACTGTGATGGGCAGGGCATGTGGCATCAATGGGGAATGAAAGATGTGCATGGAAGCTTCTTGTAGGAAAACCAGAGGGAAAATGCCTAGTTGGTAGATCAAGAATGAGGTGGGAGAATAACATTAACTATGATTTGAGGGAAGTAGATTATACAGGGAATGATTGCAAAACATTAGCTCAGGATAGGGATGCATGGAGAGCTTATGTTCACGTGGCAATGAACCTATGGGTTCGATAGTGCCAGTCAGTTAGTTAGTTTTGATTATATTATTTATTGCCAAATAGAATCGCAATATTGTAAGAATGCATCCTAATGCGGAAATAATGAAAAACTGTATATTATAATCAACATTATAGATTATTCATTTATTTTTTTAGTAAACAACTCAGTAAAATCAAGGAATCTGTTCATTATTTGCTATATTCAATGTATTTGTTGGAGAAAATAATGCTCTGACCTGTTCAGAATATTAAAAAGGAAGAGCTTTCTTTATCACAAAAGCAGGAGCTGATAAAGAGCGAGGTGAAACAAAACTGTCATTAGTTGTAAAACAAAATTCATTGAAACATGATTGGTCATTGACTACCATTTGGGGCATGAGTTAAGTAGTCTACATAAAGTGGTGCCATCGCCTGGTAAACATAGAGTTAAAATTCTCACCTTTAGCGAGCTGCTGTATGAGAGATGTGGCTTGCGCTATCACATCTGTCAGAGCTCCAGTGTCACCCCTGAAACAACACAATCATTTAATATTAATCTCACCCCTTATTTTCTATTTGAACTCACAAGAAACTGTCAACAATTCCACGCTGAAACCTAACTTTAAATTCCTCACAGAGAAGCATTGTGATGTACAAAGGCCGTATCCAAAAAAAATTATATGCCATTTTTAACTGCAAGACTCTAAAATCCAACATGGAAGCTCTCATTTAAACTACTGGGAGGTATTCTATTTATACTGCAGTTTCAAACCCTTGGCAGCTTCATCTTCAGTAATTTCTCTGTTTGTTCTTTTTTCTGTTGGTCCACCAACAGAGGGAAGAAGAAGTAGTTCTTCTGATCAACATAACTTCAGTTGACGAGATGTTACTGAAGATGAAGCTGCCAAGGCTTTGAAACTGCAGTATAATTACAAGACTGAATGTGAGGTGAGGTATCAAGTGTTTTAATTTCATATTACATTAAACCTCACCTGCAGACGAGGAGGCAGTTGGACATCAGTTGTGAACATGATACAGCATTGAGAATGTCACAAATGCAGTAAACAAACTTAATTATATTATTTTTAGTCTGGACATCTTACCTCAATATTAATGGTGATTTGTTCTTGTAGGTAAGATGTCCAAACTAAAAATAATATAATTAAAATAACCTCAAAATATAACTTCCTAAAATTAAATATTAAAGAAACTTGAGTCTGCGTGGGAGTTAAGAAGTATGAGGTGAGTCAAAAACAACTAACATAAATTATATATATATATTACACATCCAAGTTAACTGTTCACGAGCAGAGGGGAAGAGTTTTAGTGCTGGTGTCACCCATCTACTGAATCTGTGGAAGGGATATAGGAGAAAACTGTACATCCGATCACGTATTGAAATTTTTAAACTTGAAATTTGGGGGGAGAATCTCTAAACACGTGTGAAATATCTTAACATGGTTGTCAAATTAGTCATTTAAGCATGGAACGCTCAAGTGGTCGGATCATTTAAAATCACAGTATTTGTCGTCTCTCTGTTACCAGCCTCACAATAAATCACAAGTGGCAACATGCAATGAGAAGGTCAAGGGAGGGACAGCTCATTCCTAGACGTAACCCCAAAAGTAACAGGGTTGTCAAGTTAGTCATTCTGCCACTGACTGCGCAGAACGAGGATCATTAAAATACATAGTATTTGTCAGCTCTCTACCTGCCAATCAAACAACATAATACAAAGGACAGGAAGTGGCAACATGGTAAGGAATAGATAGAGAGAGACAGTTTGTTAGTTAACATATTTTCCGCCTGCACAAAACACTTGGATGGGTAATATAGGCGTATATTTTCCTTTTCAAATATAATTTGTCCATCATTAAGATATGAATATGAAATGTTAATATTATTGGTTTTAAACATCTTAATGATGGACAAATTATATTTAAAAAGAAAAATATAATGAATATGAAAGTTTACGCAAATAGTAAACATCATTAATGAAGTAAATTGGTCTGTATATTGCTTGTTAACAACCATAAGAGGTAAAAATATACACACCAATAACATCTTATCAAAAAGAGCACTAAATTATTAAAATAATAGATCAGTTCTCTCCTGGTTCTTCCAAGCTGCTTCTTAAAAATTTCACATCTGTTCCTTGAATTCTACTGAAGTCCTTCTTTGTTACTGTCCATGTTTGAGTTCCATAAATTAATATATTTAAAACATTTTTTATATACTGTTTTTGCAATTCATTCCGCAACAGGTTTTTAATTAAGACTCCAAAGATTTGAAGTTGCTATGCAGGATGACATATTTGACACAACTTCTTGATATTTATTTTTTTAATTCCAACATCTTTTCTCCTTGACCAGCCACATCGGCCAGTGGCCAGTGCTTCTGACTACTGCTCATGAGGTCTCGGGTTCAATTCCTGGTCAAACCATAGGAATTTTTCCTTAAAGGGAATTATTCCTGTAGTTGCCCTTAGTCTGAAATTTAGGTTAAGAACTCTCCTGGTAGTTGGCCGCGGTGGACTAGTGGTTATGCTCCTTGCCTCTGGTCCCAAGGGTCGCGGGTTCAAACCCGGCTGGGGTCGATGGATTTTTTAGAATGGAAAAATCTGAGGAACAAGTCCTCCGGGAGGGACTTTAAGCCATGGGTCCTGGGTCTGAAGATTTTCAGACTCGTAAAAGATCCTTAAGCCTGAAAGAAAAGGCCTCTAAGGAAAATTTACCGAATTTTCCCGTCCTAGTACTACCTTGGTTTCCTAGATGTCAGTATCAGGTGGAACGCTGACCACGGACCACCCTAAATGACATCTATACGAAAACAAGTGTAACTAAATTAGTATGGTTCAAATTCTTCCCTGTAGGGGGAGAGCACCTAAATCTCTGTAAAGGGAAAACATGGGCTTACAATACAATACAAACTCTCCTGGCGCTTCATTATCATTTATCACCCAACAAATCATCAGGGTAACGTAACTCCGCCTTCCAGGCGCCCCAACTTCAGAAGTGGGTTACAATTACGCCAAAGCCAGGAGAGAACACCAGAAATGTCGAAACGACAACCTGGGGCATTGAATAAAAAAAAATCTTTGGTAAGAGAGCGTGTCTTACCTGTACGGGATGTCTTCGTCCATACCTACAGGATCTGCAACACAATAAAGTTAAAGTTATTTTCTATCTTTTCACCACAACAAGACTTGACATTCTTTATACTTGATCTGTCCACTGCTGTGGTCTCAAGGTAGCACGTTGTCTTGTCACACAGCAAGCCCGGGTTCAATCCCAGCTCCTGGGTGAGGTTTTTATCAAGGATTTTCCTCACCTGTAAAACAAATGTCAGGAAAATATTTAATTTTAGGAAGTTATATTTTGAGGTTATTTTAATTATATTAAATATAATTATATAAATGTCAGGAAGCTTAGGGCCCAACGGTCCCCAAAAATCATCCGGCCATCATCATCCATCACTGGTGTGGAAAGCAACGGGAAGCTACCACACCTACAATTCCCTAGTAAAGCTGCAAAGCATAGCATGAAAATGCTATGATTGCAGTGAAAGACCTGCCTTCGGGCAGAATTACAATGGATGGATGGATATTTCACCTAATATCCAGTCTTCTAATTATACCAGTTTCAAAGCTTAGATAGCTTCATCTTCAGTAATATCTTGTCAACTGATCAGAAGAACTGCTTCTGTTGGTGGATCGATGAATCTCCGGATCAAATAAAAATCCCCAGGAATTTCAAAATTAATGTTTTTTCTTTCTAGTTTTATTTTTATGTGAATTATTTTCCCCAATTCATGAGCTCTTTTTTTTTTTCCATTTGTTTAATTAAACTAGCCTTTATATTAATTAGATATTTGGTCTGAAAAAACGTCTAATTGATACAAAAGCTAGTCTAATTAAACAAATAGAAAAACTAAAAGAACTCACAGTTTGGGGAAAAAATCCACATAAAAAAGGACTCCTCTTCTTCCTTCCAAGTATTAGGCCAAGGCCTGTTACGATCCTATAGAAAATGTTCCCTCCAGCATTTCATAGGACGGCCCAGAGATCTTCGTCCTCTTGGTATATAATTATAAACAGCTTTGGGGATCCGATTTGAACTCATTCTTTCAAGATGGTGTTTCCAATTTAGTTGGTACTTATATTATTTTTGGTCTGGACATCTTACCTCAATATTGAAGTAAGATGTCCAGACCAAAAATAATATAATTAAAATAACCTCAAAATATAACTTCCTAAAATTAAATATTAGTTGGTACTGTTTAATATATTCCAAAATTGGCGTAGTCTTCAATTCTTTTAAGATATCGGTGTTCCTCTTCCGATCCCATCTC
Organism: Diploptera punctata; assembly: GCA_030220185.1. Lineage (NCBI taxonomy): Eukaryota > Metazoa > Arthropoda > Insecta > Blattodea > Blaberidae > Diploptera > Diploptera punctata. The sequence continues at coordinate 330,447 of JASPKZ010000456.1, read as the reverse complement.
AGGGGTCCTCATCTAGGGGATATGTGGATGGCGACCACAAGGTGCCCAAGCTGTGCAAAACATTTCTTCAACTTACTTGTGTTTTGCACTCTTTTAACTTTACTATCTAACCTCTTTTGGTTAACTCTTGTTTTTTTCGACCCCGATGCTATTAGGGCATCCGAGGGCTAGGGAGTCTTTCCTTTCTTCCATTTATTCTTTTCTTTATTTTCTTTTCTTCTCCAGAAAAGCCTGACCAGAGGCTATAAGATGGCAGCCCCATCACTGGTCTTGCCTTCCTTTGGCCAGCAACCAATCGAAGGGACTATTATTATGCTTTCAAGTCTTATACGAGAATTTCCCGGAAGGATCAAGTCTAAAAAAAAAAACAAGAAAGAAAACTTACAAATTTTGAAATTGCCAGGGAGTTTTATTTGATCCGGGGCTTTATTGGTCCACCAACAGAGGATGGAAGAAGCAGTTCTTCTGATCAACATAACATCAGTCAACAAGAAATTACTGAAGATGAAGCTGCCTAAGCTTTGAAACCTGTATAATTAGACGACGTGAGTTATGAATAATTTTAATTAAAATCTTTAATAGCTGAACTGTTTGTGTTGTGCTCTCACCATTTCTAAAACTCGATGACTGCAACATGGATTTAGCTTGTGCTATTGTCTCTGCTAGAACTGACACATCACCTCTCTGTGGATCCATAAGCAACGGCTGACGTGGGATTGGTGGATTCGCATATGGATCCCTTGCATGGAACAACGGCGATCTACAAATAAAAACAAATCTTTGTTAAAATTACTCCTCACATCATAGCCACACTGTTAAATGTAAATGGGCTCAAATGAAATGGGAAGAGCACCTTCATATAATGGGAGATAGCATATCATTATAAACCAAAGGGATTAAGGGATGTAGGAAGACCCAGGAAGAGATGGAAGGAATCATTGTGAATTCGGAACAGGCGATTCACCTAAATTAATGAGTTATTTTTTACATCTTACCTCATATTTTATGTTTCTTTAAACACGGGAACTAGTTTTCAAGAGAAAGATCACTCTCAATTTCAAACAACATTATGACTATATTGGCTTTCTGGGCCAAGGGTCCCGGGTTCGAGTCTCGGTGTAGGCAAAAATTTTTCTCTTCAAATATAATTTATCCTTCAGTGAGAAGTGTTAAATGAATAATAAAATCGTCAACGTTATGACTACTGGCTTTTCGTTGGAATCTCAATCAATAACATTGCCATCTGGTGTTGATTTGATGAACTTTGAGATGAGGTCACGTTCATCAGGAATCTCGAAATTCATGGATCTAAATTTGTTCTTCTGAATATATATCTTCTCCCAAATTGTCAATTCTAAAGGTTTTTCCAAATGTTTTAAAAGTAGGGCTTCTTTTCCAATTTTATGATTCTCCAATAAACTATGTGCTGCAATAGCTGATTTTTCAATTTCACCATTTTTAATGTTTCTAAAGTGTTCCTTAGTGCGAGTGTCCAAATTCCTTTTTGTTTTCCCTATGTATACTTTATTGCAGTCCTTACAATTAATTTGATAAATTCCAGATTTTTTACTATCTGGGGTGTTCAATTTCTTATTAGTTATTAATAGATTACCAAGGCTAAATTTATTTATCAGTGCCAATGTAATATTCAATTTCTTGAACATTTTTAAAATTTGTTACGTATTTCAGGATGATACATAATTTTCTTAAATTGTTTTCTTTTCTTTGAATCAGATTGCAGGGTAGTGTATTCTTTTAATCTTTTTTGTTGTCTGAATTTCTTTAATTTATTTACAATTATTTCTTTTCCAAAACCATTTAAATTGGCTATGTTCAAAATGTGATTGTATTCTTTCTTAAAATCTTCATTTAATGGAACATTTAATAATCTATATATCAAACCGTTGAAAATTGCATGTTTATGTGCCATATGATTGAAACCTGAAGACTTTATATAATTGTCTGTATGAGTATCCTTCCTATATATATTGAATTCAATTTTTCCTTGTAGTTCATTCCTTATTAAGTAAAGGTCCAAAAATGGGATTTGTTTATCCTTTGCCAACTCCATAGTAAATTTTACAGTTCCATCTTGAAGGTTGAGTAATTTCAATGCATCTTCAATATATTTAGAATTTATCACAGAGAAAATATCATCCACATATCTATACCAACATTGGAACATCCAGGGATAAACATTGGTGATATGAGACTCTAAGGGCCGGTTGTACCAACTCAGTATAAGTTCTGAATACATGCTATCTCAAGTATTCAGCCAAAATTGCGTTGTACCACGACAGTATTGCACCTTAGCCGGAGCATAAACTCGGTAGACTTTCTACGGTCATTCGAAGCCGATTATTGTGAAATACTCGAGTTAACTTTCCAAAATGGCAGCCAGAAACATGTCTAGAAATTTATTTCTGGATTCTGATAGTGACGACGAAGTATTATACGATATGTTTCTAAAGACCCGGAAACTCAGACAAATCAGGGGAAGACCGGATCATATTGAAAATTACAATGATGAAGAATTTTTCGTCCGCTTTCGCCTTGATCTCATCAGACATCGATTAGAACATAAAACGAAAAGGTAAGATTTTAACATTTTTCGTTTGTATTTTATTATTTCCACAATCATTGTTTAATATTTGTAGGTGATTATTTAAACATTTTTATTTAAAAAGGTATGAGCATGAATTAGCATTAATACTCGTACTTGAACCTGTAGCTTCATTAGATAATACTGTATAATACAATGCATTTTATAATAGGGGTAGGAGTTTAAAAAATAATCTTCTATGAAAGTGTGCTTTTCAAAGTATAATTGCTTTTATTTTACACACTATAATTTAACAAAACATTGAAGTGCAAAATTTGAGGTTATATTATAATGCCATTAAATTAAAATCTTAATTACAACGTTGGTTATGCCATTGACTTTAAATAAAAAATGTGTATTATGTCGTGTGCCATAACCTTTTTTCTAAACTATCATAAAATTGATAAATTGTTATTATTATTATTATTAATCAGGATATTATCAGTAACATAACCATAATTTTTTCAACATTCTACAGAAAAATCTCAAGGAGACCAGTTCATCTTGAAGAAGGTATGGAAGATTGTTTCGTCTGGTTTCGCTTTTGAAACGAAGCAATTACGTTCAATGTGGATCTGATCATACATCGATTACAACAGAAAGGTAAAATATTTTATATTTAGTAAAAAAATTAATAAAAAATAGTCTTCTATCCAAGTGTAATTTCTTAGGCTATATGTTACATACCCACAAAAATGTAACAAAAGAACATTGAAGTGTTAATTTTGAGATTATATTACAGTGCCATAACCTTAAAACTTAAGTTACAGTAGTGATTATGGTATGAATGTTCAATATGCAAGGTTGATTATGTTGTACTACCATGGACCTCTAAACTTATACTTAATTTCCAATTTTCAAGCTGTTATTACATTGACACATTATTATTAAAATGCACTGGCTATTGTATGCCAAGAGACCACGTGGCTCAAGTTTCCATTAAGTGCAGTGAGAATTTTTCCTAAGCCCGAGACAGACACAACGCGCATGCGCCAACAAGGTTTTATTTTCAAATTATTTCCCACCATTTACAACAAATTTTACATTTTTTCTAACGATTACTTGAACACATTTTTCTATGATATTTAACTATATACGTAACATGAAGACGTGGCAACCATATTGATTTTAAGGAATATTCTATGCAACAACAGTGCAGCCAACATAGGTTATGTACTTCAGAATTTGAGAACTTACTATTTATTTTTGGGTGTTGCATTCTTTCACAGGTTAGAGTGCTTAAATTATGTTAGGTTAGCTTTTAGGTTGGTCTTTCATAAGTTAGAGTACTTAAATTGCATTACGTTAGCTTTTAGGTTTGTTAAATAGCATGTATAATGTTGGCTGCATCGCGATATTCCATAGAGTAAACTGCTTCGCGTTTGTCGTGCATGCGTGTGGTGTCTGCCTGGGACTTACGTACTCCTTCTGTCTTTACTAACTTTTGTACTTTTTTAAACATTTTCGCTTCCGACTTCACTCTGCTAATTAACTTCAAATTTGAATTCAAAATTTAAACTGGTGCTACTGTATTTTACAGGAACCAGGGGTTCTACCTATTAAGGAGGATCAAAATGGATTGCTCACCGCCAACACTTAAGTGATGGCCACAGAGCTTTCCATCTATCTAACATTTTGCAACAATACTTATAACATTTTTTTTACAATTATTAAATATTTATCTCCATACACAATTATTTCTTTGAAGTATGCAGAATCATTGTGCACATGTGTGAACGCTAGAAGAACTTATACTAGATGGTGAAGATATCTGTGAAAATTGGAATGACCAACATTCAAAAGTATATTCTCAGAAAAAGATGTTCACTCAGTTCATTTTGTAGGTTCTGATGGGACAGGTTAGTGTATATCAGATTAGTATATGCTTCATTAAATAATATGCAAATAATTTATTTTAAGTTAGGAAGGAGAAAGTTGGTGTATATCCATTTCTAACAAATGTTTGGGGATGTATTGAAGTTTGGTCGCAGCTACATTCTTCCATCTAGTGTCAATTCTTTAAATTTTCTGTAGAACTTCTTTGTGATTCCATCTAGTGACAACTCTATAAACTTATGCTCATGCACATGTTTCACTGTAGGACACAAAAATTAAGGGAAGGTAAACTAAAGTTTTTCCGGCTCAACTGCACTTCTACAAGCACTTGATTTTCAGTTATATTGTAAACTATAGCTCTTCCTCTATATTTACTAACATTACTTAATATTTTAAACTTTTTCAAACAATTTTTATAACATTATTAGACAATTTTGAAGTATATATTTAAATATACAAATCACAATATTATGATACTGTTATTCAATATTGTAATGCTGCTATTTTCTCCACAGAGTATATTACCTAGTCTCTAATTTTTCTATTGCTGTTTTGGGTTATCGCTGGTTGGATCAATATGAGGGAGTGATAAGTGAGTGTACACCCATTTTTAATAAACGTTTGGTAATTTTAATATTATTAATATATTTTTTAAACATAGATTTGGAGATTTATTGCAAATATTGGTCATTTAAATTTCATTGCGACGGATAGTAACCGAGGATGATAATCGATATGTAGTTTGATTGTGGGTTATCGCTGGCTCTATAAACTCTGGCGCATGCGCACTGTTGTTCTATAGGACTTTGAAAATATTTCACGCTAGTTTAAGTGCAGTTTTTCCATTTTTCCTACATAACAGTTGTGTGGATGCTCAAAGCTTATGAACTTACTCGATAGATGACGAGTATCTGTGCTATTGGAATAATCAATCTTCACAATAAGTTCCCAAGCATGCTTTTAAAGAAAGGAATAATTTATTATTTGATAATCTAATTTGGTGTACAATAACTTTTCCTTCTTAACCAAACAAAATAAAATAGTAGTTATATTGTGAAAGATTGTCATACAATAGCACAGTTAGTCTTGCCATATATTGACAAAACCTTTTGCATGCACATATGCACTACAGCTCTGTAGAACTTAGAAGAAATGAGTGAGAGATTTTATATACATAGATAAATATATAAGAAATATAAAAAAAAATGTTTTAAGAATCGTTACAAAATGTTAAAACAGTAGGAAATGTTAGTAGAAATGGAAAAAGTAAATAGTGTAACAGTGTCATATTAATGTTGTATGGTATAGCATAGTGGGTCATAAACTATAGTTCAGCCATCATAGATTTAAGCAACTTTCATTGTATATTTGATAAATGGTGACCTTTATTACAGCATAAGTCAGTTTTGGAGATTCTATGCCTCTAGTCCACCTGCATTAGTCACTGTTCAAACAGAATAGCCAACTTTGCCTCATGGTGCACTGCAAGTTTGCGTACACCAATTAGTTTATTAGATAATATGGCTTCCCATAAAGAAACCTCTAATTTAATTAAAAGCGAGTTAATAAGAAATGCCATAAATATAGCAACTTAACGTTTGTATGCAATTGCCCAAAATGTTGTATTTGTATAACATGTTCTGGTATGAACTGTGAAAACATTATATGAGAATTAGAGGTGAGTTGTAATCCAATACATCCATAATGAGAATAATGAAACTTGTTAATACAGTAATCATGAATAAAATAATGTGTACCAGTAACTGAAAGGGAATCAAATTACAATGCATAAAGTAATGTAACATATCAATTGTTGCTACACATTATGTTTTTCTTGGAACATTCTTTTTTTAATATAGCAGAAAATAAAAATTTTGCCCCTTAGCTTATGACGTCTGAGAAATTACAATGTTATTAAAGTAGTAGAATCCACTAAAAATATTATGCATTTGTTCTATAGTCTATATTTGATGGTGAATAAATATTAGTCACTTTTGATTATCTGATAAAATCATAAACATTCTTTTTTTTTTTTTCTAGAAGGCTTGCTGGGATATTACATCGCTTCATTCCCGAATGTCACCGAAGACTTGGACTGCATGCACATAAAGACCAGTTCTCCAGGATAGTACAATACTGAGGAACATACAAGGAATAAAAGTGTATGATGTGCAGTTAAACATTTTAGATATTATTGTTTAGTTGTTTCTTCACTCACCTCATACTTCTTAACTCCCAAGCAGACTCGAGTTTCTTCACTTCATTTGTGATATTCTCAATGTTGTATTACATTCACAACTGATGTCCAATGGCCTCCTATCCTGCAGACTGACCTCCGCGCCATCTGATGGCTGACCGACGAACTTCCAAATCAATCCCCTCTCCTTATCACCGGGTATTTCAAAATTCATAGTTGTGTTTTTATTCTTGCATATATAAATTTTTCCCAAATTGTGAGTTCCTTCGGTTTTTCCAATTGTTTAAGTAATTTTGTTTTGGTTTCTATTCTGTGTTTTTCTGACCAGGCATCTACAGCTATTGCAGATTTTTCTGTTTCTCCATTTTTAACATTTCTGAGGTGTTCCTTTAATCTTGTATTTAGATTCCTTTTTGTTTTTCCTATGTATATCTTTTCACAATCTTTACAATTAATTTGATAAATTCCCGATTTTTTGCAGTCTTCAATCTTTTCATTTTTGTTGGTTTTTAGAAAAGATTGAAGATCTAACACATGACTAGACAATATTTAACAATTGTGCATTGAAGACTCAGTTTGAAAAGGAGTAAATGTTCTTTAGTATAAATGGAGTAGAGAGTCAATCATAAGCATCATCATTACCAGTACTATGGTCCATAAGAGCCAGGATCCCCTGATATATACGTCCAATTTTGATTCCCCAACCCATATAAAGGTTTCTATTATTATTTTATAAACTGTACATAACCACTGATTTAATATATTATCTTGTATATCAGCAAATTAAGTTTTCACCAATGTAGACAGATTTTTTTGAAGCTGTAATAGTATTTTAAAATGCAATAGGAAGTATCATTAAGAAGTTTGTTTAATAATTAAGACATTTTGTCTGTACATTCTTACCTCTTATGGTTGTTTTTGTCAAATATATGTTTCAAGGCTTCTGAGCCCCATCGTCAGCAATTACAGACTGTAATCAGAAGCCTTGAAACATATGTTCAACAAATACAACCCAAAGAGGTAAGAATGTACAGACAAAATGTCTTAATTACTGTAATATGTTTTCTGCTGCTAATTTTCATTAAGTCTTTACAAAGCCTTTACTTGGATGGGAAAGGCCATTCAATTTTGCTCCAATGTAGGCTGAGATTATGTTACGAGCCTGAAATCTTCAGACTCGGAATCCATGACTCTAAGTTTCTCCCAGAAAACTTTTTGTTTTCTAGGATTCATCCATCCTAATAATATATCGACCCCAGCCAGATTTTAACCCTTGACTCTTGGGACGAGCAACTTAATCCCCAGATCACAAGCCGGATATTGAGATATATACTATTTTATAATCGTTTTGTTAGAATCATATAAGCAGAATTCAGTAGTTTATGTTTTTCTCTTCAAGTTTTTTTAAGCTTTCTGTCACAAAAAAAAATAAGATGACTGCAAATTAAATTTCCTTGTGAGAAAATAAGTAAATATGTTCCAGGTAACTGCCATTAATAATATTCACAAATGCAATCCTAATAGGCAGGTTGTAATTCTATATATTAAATGTTTGTCTCATGATATTGGTCAAATTATGTGTAGTTTTACTGTACAGATAGAAATATTGTAAATGCATTATAAATTCTCACATGCCTGTGCTGCACCCTCTCTTCTAGCCACTATTATGCCATGACTTACTTGTTGTAGTCAGAAATCCAAAGATTCATTCTTTCACCTATAATGAATATCCATCTATAGTAATTCTGCCCGAAGGCAGGTCCTTCACTGCAATCATAGCATTTTCATGCTATGCTTGCAGCTTTACTAGGGAATTGTGTAGGTGTGGTAGCTTCCCGTTGCTTTCCACACCAGTGAAGGATGATGGTGATGATGATGGTAATGACAAGGATGATGATGATGGCTATATGATTTCGGGGACCGTTTGGACCTTAAAGTTTTCCTGACATTTGTCTTACAGGTGAGGAAAAACCCCAATAAAAACCTCACCCAGAAAAACTGCCCCGACCGGGGATCGAACCCGGGCCCGCTGCGTGACAAGGCAGCACGCTACCTCGAGACCACAGCGGTGGACATAATGAATATAAATTATCTGAAATGTATTTATACATCTGCAAAGAAAGTGTTTATTTAAAGTTTTATTTGTAATATACACCACGGCTATGGTCTCGGGCTAGCATCACTGTTTTGTTTGCAGAGGGCCTGAGTTTGATCCCCAGTCATGACAGATTTCCTGGATGATGGTTTTATTGATGGTTTCTCTGAACCCGTACGACAAATGTTAGGAAACTTTAAGGCCTAAACAATCTGTGATCATCATATTTGCCAGGTTTAGTATGAATGTGAGTGAATTGTGCATCTTGTCTTAAATATTTGTGTTGTCTTGGGGCAGGTCCTGGATTGGAGGTCCTCAGTAACCATGTGTGATCCAAAGTCTCTCTCTCTCCCAACCTATAAGATATGAGGTTAAATTACAATAGAGAAGAGAAGATCTGTATAATATATGTGTGTGTTCCAAAGCCACCTGGTGCACCTTTCATGCTTTGGGTTTCATTATATTATGTAGAAAAATAGTTTAATGTGGTCTATTTTTATTTTACGTAGGTGATGTTTACTTTTATTGTGTATAATATAAGCATGTTGAATATCCATTGTATAATTTTTTATAATAAAGTAATGTATGAGTAATATATTTTTATTAAATGTACATAACTAGTACCAATAAATTACTCCTCAGAAGGTTGTCCCTAAAGAAAATCTGAAATCTACTGTCTTATGATTGGTTGTTTCACAAAGGACTACAGTTTCTATCAATAACAAATTTGTCAAAAATATGATAGAAAATTTGAGATGATATAATTATGTTAAAAACATATAAACGTTCAAATTTGTTTTATCTGCATTATGTTAGTTCAAATTGTGAAAGAAATCAATCATAAAATACAAATGAAAAAACGTATAGTGGTGGTCTTTAAGTTGACCATCAAAAATTTACTTTAAAAGCAGTCTTCTAATAGGGGACATCTCCTCATCCTGAATACAATCTGGACCTTTACACCATAATTGGAAAATGTTAACATTCTTCTTCTTTATTAGGAATTTCTTTATAATACAGTAGTTTTTCTACAACCCATTGTAAATTTTACTCCTCCATAAATCCCTATTCTCTGCATCACACTCTGTTATCCTCTCGACACTATACTCCTATTATGCACTCCTTGAATTCACTTTCTTTTGATCTCCCTTTTCTTCTGTTGCCCTCCGCTTCAAGATTTAATATCATCATAGGATCCTGTCATCTGACATTCTCTTTGTGACCAAACCATTTCAGTCTTCTTCAATAACTGGTGGAATGTCTTTTTGAACATCCATTACTTCTGTGATTTTAGCATTTCTAATTTTGTCTCTTTTTGAATTTCTAGAAATCCTCCTCCAAAATTGCATCTGTCGCCTATAGTTTATGTGCTTGCTCTCTGCTTAATGCCCAATATAGTATAGGGATTTCCAGCCAACCTAGACTCTGCCTGTCACAAGCCAGGAGAAATGGGGAGTGATGGAGGAATAACACCTCTTTAAAAAACCAGGGTTCATTCTGGCCTGGATGATAGTACTTTGTGACAGCTCCTTGCTAGGATACGGCAACTGCTGCCTTGTAAGGATATGTTGGTTCGTCAAAGCCTAGAGGAAGGAAACCTTGAACAAAAATCATCTGGTCCTCCAGGTTGAGGATTATAACAATGGCCCAGCTCCCCATTTTATGGAAAAAAATTAACTATGCTAAAGAAATTGATGTGAAGAAAATATCAACATCTGAATATAATTTATTGCAAGCACATTAATACTACTGAGTTCAGGTAAGATAATTTATTTGAGCAGAGGTTGCTGTTACTAATTTAACTATCATTTAAATATGTACAAATTGAAGACTAAACTCATATATCAATAGCTATCATAGAAAGATTCTGAATTTACAAACCAAATGTCTTGCATAGTTGCCTAAATAGGAAAAAAAATGTTAATATTTTTATTCTCAATTGTTGTATTATTAGATTTCAATGGGATACAGGATTTAAATAACTACTATTCTACCCCTCTGGCACACAGTGACAAGAATATAGCCTTCATTAGGTTTATTACATAATATGAGCAAATACAGGCAGTAAGACATTTATAAACTTATCAAAAGCATCGGCGTTGGTTGGGAAGAGAGAGAGAGAGTCATCTTACAGAGGATCAGAATATATAGTCATAGGAATAATCCTTTCCAAGTAATTGTGATTGGTTTCAAAAAGTAGTTGTATGCAGAAATTTCACTATTTTATAATACAGTAAAGAGATCTCAACACAGAATGGACAAAAATTTAATAAAGCAACTTCATTTTGGAAAAAATGCAATAATACAAAAAAACATACTAACTTAAAATTAACAGAAATTCACACTGGGCTATTTTTATGCAGTTTATTTCTAGTGTGCCTACATGTAAAAAAAGAAATTGAGATTCTTATAATTGGTCAATTTCCAACAAAATAGACATAGATTACATAGAAAAAAAATAACAAAATAACCAAATAGGTTTATATATAACATAAGACAATTTACTTGCCTTCAGTCATCTGATGACTATCTTAAATTAAAAATTCAGTTAATCAAAAAACAAATCTTGGTACTTATAATAGCTATTTATAGCTAGAGCGAGGAATTATATGAAGAAAATTATAAGAAAATATGAAATCATAAAGACAAAATATGAAAATTATGACACAAAAATATAATGAAGCTACTATTTTCTAAACTTTTTACATATATTTATATGCATAGACGCACTACGACTTATAAGTGTACATACAGCACAAACAGAACTTATTTATAGCACAAGAAATCAAAATGTTCACTGTATTTTGATTATAATTTTTCATTATTTTTGACCCAATATAAAATATCATATTCATGATCTGAAACAATTTTAATGGATCATACCATAGCGTAGTTGTATAAGGAAACGTGGTACAAACAGGGAAGTCGTGAGTTCGAGTCTTGATATGGTCAAGATTTTTAGCTGGACCAGACCTTCTGATGGCATTGTAGACCTGGGATCGACTCAGATCCTAATGGAAGTGAGTACTATATGCATGTTCTGGGCACAAATGTAGCCATCAGGCAGATCTGACAACCCGGCAGACATCTAGTGCCTTTTGTCTAGAAAGATGGAAAATTCAACATGCCACTACCCCAAAGGCCTCCCAAGACTGTAGTGGAATTATTTCATAAATCAAATCTGAGAGTTTATATATAATACAATTAATTAATGTATTGAATGATTTTTAATTATGAAATTTAAACATATGCAAGAAACAAAACATTGCAACCCAAACTAACAAGTTTCCATGAAATATAGCACTGACAAAGTTTAGAGTAGGTACCGGTATAGTTTGGGTTATTGCTATCTTTACATTGCATGAAGATATTAAATTCATGTAGATGCAAATGTAACAATAACATTAAATTGGACGATTTAGAATACAAGTAAACCATTCCAGTATGTCATATTTGGAGAGACAAGATGTTAAAAGTTATTAGTCCATAATTGAATCTAGGGATTGTTTCAGAACTCTTTGCAATTACAGTTACATTTAATATTGAACTATAAACATGGTGAAATGTAGTTAGAATTATTTTAACGTTAGTTTTTTTGTATATATGAAATAGGTCTTGCATAGTGTCTAGTCTTGGTCTACTTGTGCTATGAACAATCAAATTGTCAATTATTAATTTTGTTCATAACACATAGATAGGATTTTTTTTTAATATTTTGTGATAGTAAACTATACAGCCTATCTGTCAGAATTGTTTTGCAGAATGAAAAATTATGCTCAACATCACATGATGTTATGGGAGGATACTCGTATCATGCTATATTTGATACTTTGATGTAAGTGAGAAAAATGCTGGCCTAACCTACATCAACGTTACTAATTTCACAAAGCACTGCTTCAAGTTTCTTACATTTCAATTCTGTAATCTGTTCACAGAGTAAAGACTGTCCTCAGGTAGCAAGAACGAACTGACAGCTACCTGACTACAGAAAATTCCAATATTGTTATTCTACTTATTCATTTAGGCTCATGATCTTGTTCTGGGGGACAAAAAACTCCATCGAACTTGACACTCTGTGACTCATCATCCAATTATTTGCTTTTATAAAGATACTGATAAATTTTCACTTGTCTACCACATTACATTGTCAAAAATTACACAAATACATTCATTTCAAAAATATTTTAATGAATTCCTAGAACTTTTATTGAAAAAAAAATATCGGAATTTGAAAGTTGAAAAATATGGAGGAGTATGAAATTTTCACTAAAATATGAACATTTTGTTAAAATATTGTGAAATATGAAGTTTTTTGTTGGTCTTATTTGATTCTGCATATCATAAAATGTAAAGATACTTAACCTCAGCGCTCTCTGACAAATAGTGTAAAACATGAAATTTTATAAAATTCCTCTCTCTATTTATAACAAATATGAGAAAGTTTGAATTTCATATAATTAAACATCGCATTACTTTTTAAATTTTGGTGTGTGCGTGTATTATACCGTACATATATTTCACAAAACTATTACTACGTGTAGGCCTAATTACATTGAATTGTTATAATATTAAACAAACTTCAAAGAAATAAAAATAATATTAAAATGAATAGCACGAAAATGGAAACCAACCCAATTTATTTAAGACTTTTTAAATTTTGGTGTGTGCGTGAATTATACCGTACATATATTTCACAAAACTATTACTACGTGTAGGCCTAATTACATTGAATTGTTATAATATTAAACAAACTTCAAAGAAATAAAAATAATATTAAAATGAATAACACGAAAATGGAAACTAACCCAATTTATTTAAAACTACGTACATATACACTAATTTATAATATTGAAAATAAACTATAATATAGTATAAAATTAATTATATCAGAATTGAAAACATTGATGTAGTATGGATAAATAATGAAAGCAGACAAATTTTTGCTATGGGAAATAAGAAAACATAAGAAAGATGATGCGCGGATACCCAATTCAGCCAACATAATTCGGAGGGAAATTGGAATTCATTACCAACATAACTGAAAAGTTAAGTTAAAACCGGTATACGCAACTGGCGGTTAAAAGCAGGTGGTACAACGCATATTGACGTTGTACTCCTGCTAGCCTTAAGCGTCAGATGACTAACTTGGGAGTTAACCTGAAGTTCGTACAACCGGCCCTAAATAACCCATAAATAAATTTGCCAAAAATGGTGAAAGTGGGTCACCCATAGCCAGACCTGGGATTTGTTTGTAAAATTTTCCATTGAAGGGGAAAACATTATTATCAATGCAAAGTTTTGTAAGATTTAAATATTCTTCTATTATTTCTCTTTTTAGTTTTAAGGAATTTAGCCATTTTTTTAAAATAGTTAACACCTTTCCAATTGGGATGCTCGGAAATAAAGAAAAGACGTCGAAAGAAACCAATCTGTCATTAATTTAAGATGTAAAAAATGAGACATCTAGCAGGCAACTAAGGTATTACTAGGATGTTTGAGATCGGTAAATTTTGCTTATAGGCCTTTTTATTCAGAATTAATATAAAATTATAGAATATTCACCTGAAAGGTCCGTCTCCTCAACTTAATTATCATTTAACTGTAGCGCTTTCGGGACTTGTCCCATCATTGGCAGGATTCAATGATAATTAAGTTGAGGAGACGGACCTTTCAGGTGAATATTCTATAATTTTATATTAATTTTGAATAAACCTCAACGGAACATATCATGAATCTTATAAAAGTTGACTTCTTATTCAGGCTTAAGGATCTTTTACAAGATTGAAAATCTTCAGACTCAGAACCCACGGCTTTGAAACCGCAGCATAATTAGAAGACTTAATCTTAAGGAAAAATGAATTTGTTGTGAGCAGGACTCACATAGGCATGTTGCCAGGACGTTCCAGGTCTGGTTTCACAATCAGTCGCTGTCCGGGTGGATACTCAAAACCATGCAACTTCCTCAGTGCGTATGCCGCTGCTTCCGCTGTATTGTACATCGCCACCGCATGACCCTGTCAACACAAACACAACTCTAATTCTCACCCATTTCAAATGTTTTTCTTCTTGTCTAATGTCATTTTTACACGTGTGTAAGCCGCATCAAAATTTTGTGATAATAAATTGGGAAAAAAATATTTATAAATGAGTTGGAGAAAATGTTTTAACATCTCACCTCACAAAGTTGCGTGTCTTCACGATACCGGTTTCAAAAGTATAGTATTACTTCCATCTTCAGTCAAATTCCAACTTATATATGAAAAGAAAAATATATGCCTAGACTGGGGTTTGAACCCAAGACCTTTGACTTTCTATGTCAATGCTCTTGCATCTGAGCCACCTGGGCCTCCAATCTAAACACGTATTTTTCTCTTACACATAGTTAATTCCCTAACCCCAAATGCTACGAGCCGTTGCTACGATTTTTGCAAATGGCGGCTTCTTTATTAAGAAGACATTTTATTGGGAATTTAAACATTACTTATAAAGCCAGTAGTGCTTCTTTCAATGTTAATATTATTCATTTTTAAACATCTTAATGATGGACAAATTATATTTGAAAAGAAAAATATACGCCTAGACTGGGGTTTGAACCCAAGACCTTTGACTTTCTATGTCAATGCTCTTCCATGTGAGCCACCTAGGCCTCCAATCTAAACGCGTATTTTTCTCTTACACATAGTTAATTCCCTAACCCCAAATGTTGAAATTTCGTCGTTAACATCATTTTCTGAACTGCCATCTGGTGTAGATTTTACGAACTTCGAGATTAAATTATTCTCGTTGGGGATATCGAAATTCATTTCTTTATATTTATTCTTCTGAATGTATATCTTTTCCCAAATTGTTAATTCCGAAGGTTTGTCCAAATGTTTCAAAAGTTTAGTGTCTTTTCCGATTTTATGACTTTTTAGCAAACTATGAGCTGCAATTGCTGATTTTTCAATTTCACCATTTTTAATATTTCTAAGGTGTTCTTTTGTACGAATTTCTAAATTCCTTTTAGTTTTTCCTATATATACTTTATTGCAGTCATTGCAACTCATTTTGCAAATTCCAGATTTTTTACTATCTGGGACATTATCTTATTTGGAATTTGACTGAAGATGGAAGTAATGCTATACTTTTGAAACCGGTATCGTGAAGACACGCAACTTTGTGAGGTGAGATGTTAAAACATTTTCTCCAACTCATTTATTGATATAAATACCTCCTAGTGTTTCTCCCACTGTATTTTTAATTAAAATAGAAAAAATATTTGTTTTATATTTTCACTAAGAAGCAGTGCAAAAGACAGAAGCAAGCCTACACCATTTTTAAATCTGGCAATGTTGTAAATTCCAAAGCTTCCATTACCGGCTATGTAACGGAACATTGAGGCTGCGGCTCAGTGATTAACACAAGGGTAAAAGGGACACACAGTTGGTATTCATTGTGATTCCTGTTTACTGTATGTAAACATGGAGCAAGTTACAAGCTACAAGTGGTGCGCTATGCAGCAGAACACGCAAATATGACAGCAGCAAGAAAGTTTCATGTGGATGAGAAAAAAAAGTGCGACGGTGGATCCAAACAAAACATGCGCTTGAAAACACGTCACAACATCGAGAATCTTTCCGTGGAAAGAAAGTGAAGTCTCCACAGTTAGAAAAAGTTCTCCTGGATTACGTACGGATACAAGAGCAGCGAGATTTTCTGTATCCGTGGAAATAAGAGTTTCTCCTGATACATATTGGGAAGTTTCTTCACTATTGATGTAAGCCGCTGAATTACACGGTTGTGACGTGTCATAAATCGCCTTGCCCAGCCATAACTTGCCTTAAATTTATTGCATGAGATTTCCGTATCCTTGGGTATTTAAGGCCTTCGAACTTGTAATTAATTATGATTTTGTTTAGTTGTTTCTTGACTCACCTCATACTTCTTAACTCCCTGGCATATCTAGATTTCGTCACTGTATTTGTGACATTCTCAATGCTGTTCACGTTCACAACTGACGTCCAATGGATCCCTCTCCTGCAGACTGACCTCCGCGCCATCTGATGGCTGATCGACGAACTTCCAAATCAATCCCCTCTCCTTATCACCGGGTATTTCAAAATTCATAGTTGTGTTTTTATTCTTGCATATGTAAATTTTTTCCCAAATTGTGAGTTCCTTCGGTTTTTCCCATTGTTTAAGTAATTTTGCTTTGGTTTCTATTCTATGTTTTTCTGACCAGGCATGTGCAGCTATTGCAGATTTTTCTGTTTCTCCATTTTTAACATTTCTGAGGTGTTCCTTTAATCTTGTATTTAGATTCCTTTTTGTTTTTCCTATGTATATCCTTTCACAATCTTTATAATTACTTTCATAAATTCCCGATTTTTGTTGGTTTTTATTAAATTACCTAAATTGTAATTATTAATTAAATAAAAATAAAACATAGTTTTATTTGATTTTATGAATATTCATAATTTGTTAACACGTCTGAAGAAGGTACAGTGTACCGAAACAGCTGTCACTGAATTATATAATAAATATGAAAATCAAATAAAACTACGTTTTATTTTTATTTAATTAATAAATATGGATTTTCATCAAGTAAACACCAACTCAATTGAATAAACTGTAATTGTTTTTCGGTGCTAATTTAATGCTGAATTTGTTGAAGATTTTTGAAACTTTGTTAAATACTAACGGGTGGTATGTGAATTTCCTGAATTTTTTACCAATTTCTTTGTGTGTCTGAAGAGTACTTTCATTAATCATTTTTTGTTCCTTGAATTTATTTATTTGTCCCGCGCCGTAGCCGAGCAGTTAAGGTAGGAAGCCTTGGCGCAGAGCTATGGGACTTGCGCTGGTTCGAGTCTCCATGGGGGAAGAAATTTTCTCATGGTATTTCGGCCAGTATGGGACCGGTGCCCACCCAGCATCGTGAGGCAATTGGGTAGCTACAATAAGTAGCGGCTCCAGGTTGAGGAACCAGCTATAACGGCTGGGGGACTCGATATGCTAACCACATGTCACCCCTACACTGGCTGTTGATCATCTACTTCTGTGATTGACACATGTGGATGTGAAGGGCCAGCAGCCGGCTGGTAAAAGGGCAACCGCTGAAAAGTGGAAAGACCCTCAATCGGAATCGGAATTTATTTATTTTCTTGTGTATCATCTTTTCTTGAAATCCATTATCCTTTGCAATTTTTATAATGTGTTTTTTCTCTTATTTGAAATTTTCTTTACTCATGGGAACGTTCACAAGTCTGTGTGTTAAACTGTTAAATACTGCCTGTTTGTGTGAAAAATGGTTAAATCCAGTTGCTTTTATATGCAGAAGGTCAGTCTGCAGGAGAGGAGGCTGTTGGACTGGTGATATAGCATTCATGCAGTGATGAAACCTGGGTATGGAAGGGAGTTAAGAAGTGTGAGGCGAGTCAACATTAAGTAACTCCTAACAAATGACAGGCTAAGTACCAACATGTCCCTACATTAACATGTACTCACGGGTCTGAACTTTGAGTCGAGTTTGAGGAAGTTGAGTCCTGGCACGAGATCAAACAGCCGCCACAGCTGGTTCTGCGTGAGACTTCGAGGTGCTATCACTTTGAGAGCTCTGAAACCTTCATTACCCACCATGTCATCTGCAACACATGTTCATTTCAATAACATCTAACATTTTACAAATACAATAGCAAGTAACATTAAGTGGTTTTGTAATCAATGGTAAAGAGAAAAATTTTTGCCTCAACCGGGGTTCGATCCCCTTTAGTTTTCCATGCTAATGCTCTGACCACTGAGCTAATTCAGGCTTCTTTCCCATCCAAGCATAAATCCTTCCTTTACCTTACTCCATACTTGGATGGGAAAGAAGCCCAAATTAACTCATAGGTCAGAGCATTAGCACGGAAAGCTAAAGGTTCAGGGTTTGATTCTCAGTTCAGGCAAAAATGTTTCTCTTTACCATTGATTACAATAATTTAATTGTGTTCATTAATTTACTTACTTCTATCATAGTAATTCTCAATATTAATTTAATTAAGAGATTTTATTTAATAATTAAGATAATTGTTACCTCTTATGGTTAAGAGTAACAACACACAGACCAAATATCTTAATTAAGAAGCAAGGTTGTTATGCATCGGTTGCGAAACATGGACTCTTACTTTAAGGGAGGAAAGGAGATTACGAGTATTTGAGAATAAAGTACTTAGGAAAATTTTTGGACCAAAAAAAGGGGATGAACAGACAGGTGAATGGAGAAAACTGCATAATAGTGAGCTACATGGTATATATAGGAAGCCAGATATAATAAGAACATTAAATTTAAATTAATATTGGGAAGTAAACATTATGAGGTTATATCATTAATAGTGAGTGGAGAACATATTTTTAACGACTCACCTCATATAATAATGACTGAAGAGGGACAAGATATTGTCTGAATCCGCCGGTATCAAAGAAATTTGAAATTATATGAGGTGAGTCATTAAAATATGTTCTCCACTCACTATTAATTAATAATAAGAACAGTTAAGACTGTGATGGGCAGGGCATGTGGTATGAATGGTGAATGAAAGAGGGGCTTGGAAAGTTGTTCTGGAAAACCAGAAGGAAACCAAGAATGAGGTGGGAGAATAACCATTCATTCTTCATTACATGTATCCAGCCGTAGTTGATGGCACAAATCCATTTTATACTTATGCTATAAGTTGCATTTGAACTTGCAGCTTATGTGGGCATTCAAGGTGAGTGTCCATGAGGTTAAAAGAAAGAGATATACAGAAATGAACTTTTCGGCCTCGAATGCTCTAATTAGGGTCGAAGAAAACAACAGCTCAGACAAGGGAAATAGGATAGGGAAATAAAAAGAGGGAGTGGTACTAGAAAAGGTAGAAATACCAGATCGGTTAGAAGGTAAAAGTAAGGAGCAAACATTATCCTTGAATTGAGGGAAACATTAGCTCAGGATAGGGTTGTATGGACAGCTTATGTCTGTGCTGCCATGAACCTACGGGTTCGATAGAGCAAGTGAGTTACTTAGTTATGCATCAACTGGCTAAGTGCCATTTTTTAAAAGAATTGATATTTTGATGTCATCTGTTGCACTGGCTCATTAAGTAGGTGTACGCACACTTTTAGCACCAAACCTTTGAATACAGCCTTATTCCATCCATAGTAATTCTGCACGAACGCAGGTCTTTCACTGCAATCATAGCATTTTCATGCTATGCTTGCAGCTTTACTAGGGAATTGTGTAGGTGTGCTAGCTTCCCGTTGCTTTCCACACCGGTGAAGGATGATGATGATAAAGATGATGGCCATATGATTTCGGGGACCGTTTGGGCCTTAAAGTTTTCCTGACATTTGTCTTACAGGTGAGGAAAAACCCTGATAAAAACCTCACCCAGAAAAACTGCCCCGACCGGGGATCGAACCCGGGCCCGCTGCATGACAAGGCAGCACGCTACCTCGAGACCACAGCGGTATTAAAGAAAAATGTAAATGCCATCAGTCCTATCAGAGATTATATGTTTTACAACAAACATAAATGCTAATCTAAATTTTGCATCATGCAGCTAAGTGCCACATGTTCCCGCTCTTAGATTGTTGATGCATAACTGATCATATTATTACCAAGTCACAAGTAATTAAATAGAAGTTACTAGAGTTTAAAATTTAAAAAAATAATTAATGTTGGGAAGTAAACATTATGAGTTGGACTGAAGAGGGACGAGAAGTCGTCTGAAACCACTCATCTCAACAAAACTTGAAATTTATGAGGTGACTTGTTAAAGTTATGTTCTCCACTCACTATTAATTAAAATAAGAACTTTAAAAATATTTTTCTTGAATGAAGAATGAGCCATTTTTTATATCTTACCTCATAGCAAATGTTTTCTTAAACATGGAAACTCCAGTTTTCAGGAGGAACATATGAGGTAAGAAGCTCATTATGTTATTTAACGATGAATGATCATTTATTACCATTTACCTGCACGAAATGGAGAATAATCCCCAGGGTAACCCATGATGGGTGATGGACCACCGGCAAATTCTGAACTTTCCATCTGGTTCTTCTGTGACTTGGGTTTAGCAAACACAGCTTTGTACAACCTGTCACACTGCTCAAACGCCCTCGCAGCGTCTGAAAACCTGCAAACAAAACATCATTCGCTCACTTCATCTCAATATTATCCTCCCATCTACATCGGCTCTTTGAGCCTCTTCGTATATCCATATTTTATGCACTTTGTGATTTCAAAGATGGATGTGTGACGTAAGTTTCTCTTTGAAGGGCCGTTGTTTTTTTGTTCATCAGTGGTACAAACCAACACCTGAGTCGCAGCAAATTCAGTTGAAAATTAAAATAAATATTGTATTGCCAAGAAACATTACAAGGATTTTTGTCATCCCAACTTCTCCCAAAAAAAAACATTAAAATGAAAATATTAACATCTTCAACTCGTGTCCAACTCAGGGTCGGGTCGAGGAATGAGATGAGATGAAGCCCCTATATTTATAGAGGTCTGTGAACGAGGGTGCCGGCCGACCACTCCTGACGCACCGTCACAGGGTTGAATCAATGAAACGAAACGGATGAGTATGGAGAAATGGTGGAATGAAATTTGTGGCAGCGAAAATGGGACAAACCCCGAGAAAAAACTGCCCAAGCTCCATTTTGTCCACCATGAAACCCACGTGGTGTGACTGAAACTCCAGCGGTGAGAGGTGAACGTCTAACTGCTTGCACCACAGAACCACCTAAACTAAAAATATATAAAACTATTATTCTGCCAGTTAGATTATATGGGTGCGAAACATGGACTCTGAGTTCAAGGGAGGAAAAAATATTAAGAATATTTGACAAAAAAGTTCATAGGAAAATTTTTGTACCAAAGAGAGTTGAACAGAAGGTGAATAGAGAAGACTGCATAACAGTGAGCTACATGGTCTTTATGGGAAACCAGATGTTATAAGAACAGTTAAGTCTCATAGACTGTGACGTGCAGGACATGTGGCACAAATGGGGAATAAGATAGGGGTATGGATTGGAGAACCAGAGGGAAAATGCCTAGAAGAATGAGGTTGGAGAATAACATTAATCATGATTTTGCCTTTAATAACATTTTTGCATGTCCCAGCTGAACATTTAATTGTAAAATTTTCTATGATGATGTATAATTTTTTAATCACTGGATTGTGCACAAGTCCACCGCTGTGGTCTCGAGGTAGCGTGCTGCCTTGTCACACAGCGGGCCCGGGTTTGATCCCCGGCCAGGGCAGTTCTTCTGGGTGACGTTTTTATCGGGGTTTTTCCTCACCAGTAAGACAAATGTCAGGAAAACTTAAAACTTTAAGGCCCAAACGATCCCCAAAATCATATGGCCATCATCATCCTTCACCGGTGTGGAAAGCAACGGGAAGCTACCACACCTATAATTCCCTAGTAAAGCTGCAAGCATAACATGAAAATGCTATGATTGCAGTGAAAGACCAGCCCTCGGGCAGAATTACTATGGATGGATGGATGGAGATTGTGCACCAGATTCCTGCATTAAATTGCCAATCTGTCCACAGTACATATGTTGAGAAGACATGTGGTGCTGTTGATAGCAATTTGTCCATTGGATGGGGACATTAAGCTTGTTTGCCTCCTTGGTGCTTTTCTATAGGAATAGGGTACATGCCAGCACTGGGTTTCACCTTCTCCCTTCTCATCATCCCTCATACACTACACTCCTCTCTGTACACTACACAAGAAAAAATACATCTACGTAAAGTGGTTCATAAATTTAAAATAGACCACATTAATGTGGAATCAAGGCATGAAAAGTGCAGTGGATGGCATTAAAATTTTTCTCATTTCTTTCATCATCATCATCCATGCAAGTATTAGGCCGTGTGGCCTGTTACGGTCTCAAACAGGAATTTTCCATCCAGTGCTTTTTTGGACGTCCCAGCGATCTTTTGCCTTGGGGGCAGTAGCGAAGTATGGCTTTTGGAATTCTATGAGACGGCATTCGTTGAAAATGGGCTTTCCAGTTGTTCTCGTAGTTTTGTATGTGGTGAAGAATGGATTCTACATCCAACTCTTCCATAATTTCCTCATTTCTTTTATGGTCCCACTTTGTGTAGCCTGCTGTACGACGCATAAATCGCATCTCATTTGCTGTTATTTGGCTTTCATCTCTTCTTCGCATTGCCCATGCTTCACTACCGTATCTTATACTGGTCTTGCGAGAACCTTATAAAGCCGTAATCTTGTGTTCTTCTGTACTAAAGATGGTTTCATTATACTGTTAATTATCCCCGTTGTTTTTGTAAAATTTGTGATTTCCTTTGATATATCAGCTTCATCTTGAAATGTTAAATTATAACCCAAATAATTAAATTTGTTTACTCGTTCTAAATTTTCATCATCCAAAACAATTTTGCTAGGTATAGGGTATTGTCCACAAAAGGCCATCACTTTAGTTTTCTTTGTATTGATTTCCATATTGTACCTTTTTGCAATTTTTCTTTTTTTTTCATTTAAAACTCAATTTTGGAAAAATTGATACTTGATTCAAATGTGCCATCAGTGTTATATGACTGCGACACAATCTACTCTGGGTGTTTGTCAAGACGACTCAAATCAACTAATTTATTTTTTAAATTAATGAGTCATTTTTACATCTTAACTCATGAGGTAAGATGTAAAAATGACTCATTAATTTAATAATTAAGAACCTCATAATGTGTTTCCCAATTTTAACTTTGAATAATTTATTTTTATTTTATTTTACGATCCCACGCCATTGCCGAGTGGTTAAGGCAAGAAGCTTTGGCAAAGAGCTACTGGCGCTGGTTTGAGTCTACATGGGGGAAGAAATTTTCTCATGGAATTTTGGCCAGTATGAGACCGGTGCCCACCCAGCATCGTGAGGCATTTGTGTAGCTACAATAAGTAGCAACCCCAGGTTAAGAAGACCAGCTGTAACGGCTGGGGACCCGACATGCTGACCACTTTACCCTTACACTGCCCAGACGATCATCTACCTCTGTCATTAACACATGTGGATGTGAGGCCAGCAGCTGGCTGGTAGACCAAGGGCCTTGTAGGCCGGTCGTCCTTGATGGAGTTAAGACCATAAGGTGTTCTCTTCCACTTCACCAGGTTAAATTATACATACAATAACAATTATGATTTATCTACTTGTTGATTAATGATACATAATAGATATAGACTACACAATATAGCATTGACAACGGGGGGGGGGGGAGGAAGAAAAGACAAAATAAATAATAATAAAACTTTGCCTACACCAAGACTCGAACCCGGGACCTTTGGCTTTCCAGGCCAAATGCTCTACCAACTGAGCTACTGAGGCGAGTTGCGATCTAGATGCAAATTTTTCTCTTTATACGTTGTAATTCCCTTGTGCCAAATGCTTTGAAACCGTAGCTTCAATCTAGGCGAAAATTGTTCTCTTCAAATATAATTTATCCTTCACTGAGAAGTGTTAAATTAATAATAAAAACATCAATAGAAGCCCTACTGGCTTTATAAAGTAGTGTTAAATTCCCAATAAATGTCTTCTTAACTAAGAGGACGCCATTTCCAAAGATAGAAGCAATGGTTTCAAAGCATTTGGCGAGAGGGAATTACAACGTATAAAGAGAAAAATTTGCATCTAGATTGCAACTCACCTCGATAGCTCAGTTGGTAGAGCATTTGGCCCAGAAAGCCAAAGGTTCCGGGTTCGAGTCTCGATCTAGGTGAAAATTTTTCTCTTCAAATATAATTTATCCTTCAGTGAGAAGTGTTAAATTAATAATAATATAAATTATTAATTAAATAAAAATAAAACATAGTTTTATTTGATTTTCATATTTATTGTATAATTCAGTGACAGCTGTTTCGGTACACTGTACCTTCTTCAGACATGTTAACAAATTATGAATTGTGTTCCAACTGATATAAGCAACAATACAACAATATTTATTTAAATTTTTAAATTTAACAAAGGGGATTCATTCAAATCAAGTTGAGAATTTAAGTTTTTTACTACTTTTAAATTTATTAATTTCTACAGCCTCCAAAAGATCTAACAGAAATTTAGAAAATTCAAAATATGCTAACCACCTATTCCAATTTAATCATTGTTTCAATCCAAATTTTGAAATTTTACATATTTGTGATAAGGGTAAGAAGTTAGATCTTTTGGAGGCTGTAGAAATTAATAAATTTAAAAGTAGTAAAAAACTGTTAAATTCTCAACTTGATTTGAATGAATCCCCTTTGTTAAATTAAAAAAATTAAATAAATATTGTTGTATTGTTGCTTAGATCAGTTGGAACACAATTCATAATTTGTTAACATGTCTGAAGAAGGTACAGTGTACCGAAACAGCTGTCACTGAATTATATAATAAATATGAAAATAAATTAAAACTACGTTTTACTTTTATTTAATTAATAAATATGGATTTTCATCAAGTAAACACCAACTCAATTGATTATATAATATAAATTTGGTGTAACACTGGACAACCACCAAATTACAGAAAAAAAGTGGTATTGGATTGGGCTGTAATTTGCAAGGTGGACCCAACTTACTTGTTGTACTTGACGTAGGCGATGCCCTTGCTGTCCTTGGTGTCCTTATCCTTCACCACAGAGACATAGTCCAACTCTCCAAACTGCTTGAAGTGTTCCTGCAACATCTCGTCCGTTGTTGTCTTGGACACGATGCAGAACAACCTCAGTAGTGTCTCCTCCTCGCTCACTTCACGCTGCTTTGAACCATCTCGGCTGTAAGTTAGGTTAGTGCTTTTTTAAATATTAACTCTAGGTTCTACAACTTGCCATCAAAACTCTACAAAGACAAGAAAACCTACAATTCAATGCTATTAATAAGCTGTTAGTTTATGCTGACTATTTAACTCATGCCCCAAATGGGAGTCAATGACCAACCACGTTTCAATGATTTCTGTTTTACAACCAATCAGAGACGTGTTTCACGAAATATTTATCAGTGTTATATTTACCATATTAAAGAAAGCTCCTCCTTTTTAATATTATGAACAGGTCTGACCATTATTTTGCAGTGACTGAGCCTGTGAGAAATACGGCTACCAGATTGTATATATAGTGCATGAATGTCAACACATGCCACATGCGGGAGTTAATATAAAAACATTTGTAGCAATTGATTATACCACCAAAAAAAGAAAACCACTGTTTGCACTTTCTTCAATGTATTTTTTTTCCCAGGTAACAACCCAGAAAAATATAATTGTCATATTTACATCATACGACATTAGAAATGAATTAATATACAGTTTGATGTGTTTCATTTTTTCTCCACTAGAGAGCATTCTTACAATATTGCGTTCCTTTGTCAATAAATACTATGATCTGGTTGCAGTGATGAACAAAAGAAGCAGATGAAGCGTACCTATCGCTTCTCATTTGTTTTCAAACATCGCCGTTTACATTAAATATATAAATATTTTTAAATAACTATAGTTAAATAATGATTTGTGAGTAAACAGCTTAATTTTATTCGTTAAATAGTCGTAACAAATGCCACTCTTGATTTCCAAATTCTCTAGATAAATTGGAAATCACTCGTGGCATTACTTATGATGATGTGTAGTATTATTGGCCGATAGCGAGGAGATACTAAGGGCCACCATACACACACTCTATTGAGTAACACTAAGAAATTAGGGCTGGAAGTAAATATCAATAAAACTAAATATATGATCACACATAGAAATGGACAGTTGGTGAAAATGAGGCAAATTTTCCCCATGATTTGATCTAGCGGCCACATCATTTTTTCACAATTTTAAGGGCTGAGGTTCACTTTAAGATCCACACAATATTCCATCTAACATTCTTATGCCACTGATGCACTAAACTCTTTTCAACTACTTATAATCACGTTTTGTACTATTTTAAACATTTTGGAACCATTTTATAAACATTTCTTACGATTTTTAAATATTTATAAATTACGCAAATATTGTGCATTGGGTTCTAGAGATGCGGAAATGCTTCATGTAACATCCGCTAGGTGGCTCTCAAATCGGAGTTACCAACATTTGAAAATAACTCCAAAACCATATTTAGTGTTAGTGTATGTAAAAATAGTTTATAGTTTATTAAATAATATGCATGTAAATTGTTTTGTTAGGTTAGGAAATGGGAAGTTAGATTTTGTCCATTTTTTTAGCATTTGGGAATTAATTCCCAAAGTTGGTAATGTCAACTTCAGAGCCATCTACTGGAAGCTACAATAACCATTACAGTAACTCCCACAACCGACGCATGCGCACTGCGATTCTGTGGAACTTAGAAGAATCCGTGTCCATCAAATACTGCACTTTTTGCAAAATTAGTTTATTAAATAATATGCATGTAATTTGTTTTATTAGGTTAGGAAACCAGAAGTTGTTTTACATCCATTTCTTTTAGCATTTGGGAATTTATTCTGAAAGTTATGCCGACTTCATTGCCACCATTAACCATTACAGCAACTCCCGCATGCACACTGCGATTCTGGAATTCATAGCAGACAAATAGTGAACTTTTTCCCTACAATCCCCATAACCTTAGTTTAATTAAGACATACCTTTGTGCAATTTTAATAGTTAAAGGTTTCGATTGTGAACCAATGCAGCATCCATTCATTTCCTCCAATGCCAGAGCAGCTTCTGAAGTTTTGGAAAACTTGATATATGTAATACCTGTAAACAATAAATCGCTAAAGTTACGGATTGTATGTTCAAACAATTAAGGTTACTCATTTTTACTTTAACTATTAAATTACAACTCAGAGATTGTCATATTTTTTTAATTAATACACAACGATCTATACCTTTAGGTTCTTTGGTAACTGTGTCTTTAACAATCCAAATTTGTTCAATAGTCCCATACTTCTGGAAAGCACTAAGCAGCTCTTCTTCTGTTGTATTTCTACTACATAATACAAATAATCTTGAATAAGGTGGATCGTCTAATTTAACCTTACTTGGATCCGTTTCACCTTTCATAGATTGCATCGCAGCTAACTTTTCTTTATTCCTTATAAAGTTATTTAACCTTTTCTGTATGATTTCAACCGGCCTTTTAGAAGGGTTCTCTATGTTTAGAAGCTTCTTCAAGACTACAACTTCAAGGTTGTTACCCCTGACGCTACCTCTTCTTCAGTCATACAAACATAAAAGCATTCAATATTACGATTTTAATAATGAAAATAAATATTACTCTGTTAGCTAAGGAAATAAATTATTAATGATTTTCGTATATACTTTAATTTTGATTACTATTTATGATAGTAATTTGGAAATACCTAAGAATAGATAGCGTATAAAGTATGTGCCCATTCATTCGCTTAATAAATTTTATCATGTTGGCATTACGAGTTCCTCTTGAATGTGCCAACTTAAAACATAAAATGAATTAAAATACCCAAACTGATTTAACAACCATAAAAAGTTAAAAAGGTTAGCCCTATGCTCCAATCAGCTTTACCCCAGGGAAATTCTGGACACAAATAATTTTAAAAAAATTATATTCTGGCTTAGCATCAAATATGGAAAACCCAGTCTTGTAGTTACAGTGAGTGCCACAGTTAAAGGCGGGCATGTTGAAGCTGTTTCTTCAAGAAAGAACCACATTAATGGGTTTTTGGATCCTTTATCCACCAGACATTACATCATGGATGATATATTCTCGTGAAAAGGGTGCAAGGAATCCATTGAAGTGGTTATTTCCTGAAGAAACAGCTTCAATATTTCATATGCCATAAAACATGACTCATTACAGATGTCTCGAGTTGGCTGGTTCATTACTTTAGTAGTTTTATCATCATCATCATCAGAAACTTATCTGTATTTTCACAGGTTTTCTGAACCAAAGTACATCGTGTCCACAAATATAGTATCATACTTTAAACTACTACTACGTCACTTTGGATAATCGTATATAAATGAAATTGGTGACAATCAAAAGAGAAAACTCAAAAAGTTTTTGCTATACCTCATAGACATTGAATGTAGCCCCCATGAATGACGCTGCAGACATCGAAGCAATATTCCCATTCATACCACACACCCTCCAACATATGTGAAGAAATGGACTGGATGGGAGCAATGATACGAAGCTGGACTACTTGTAGGCAAATGAGGTACATAGACACGATGCTTTAAAATCACAGTACCACTTCAAAATTGACTGGTGTGTAGGAGCCTGATGTTGAAACCTAAAAGCACCGGTGTGATATTCCAAAACACACAAACTACATTCCCGGGGGTTCGCCATAACTTCTTTAATAACA
The DNA here is from genome assembly GCA_030220185.1 of Diploptera punctata. Lineage (NCBI taxonomy): Eukaryota > Metazoa > Arthropoda > Insecta > Blattodea > Blaberidae > Diploptera > Diploptera punctata. The sequence continues at coordinate 301,406 of JASPKZ010000456.1, read as the reverse complement.
ACACAGTTTCAAAACCACAGCAAACATTCACACTTAACCTGTCTGCTAAATATCCAACAATGAACCCATATCGACCACAAAAAACATGATTAAATTTAGTTTAGTTTCTGTATTGTTGTCCATTATTCCCCATTGTTAACATGCACAAAACTTTTTGTGTTTTTCTTTTGATTGTCACCAATCTAGATGTGATTATCCGAAGTGACATAGTAGTAGTTTAAAGTGTGATACTATATTTGTGGACACGTTGTATATATTCTACATCCAATTTTCCTAATCTCCATCTTAAATTACTTAATTGAATAACCCCCCCCCCCCAGAATAAGGTTGTAACCCCCCCCCACTCCAATTGAGTTTCATGTGGAAAATTTTGTTAGTGGTAGTTGCAGCCTTTTCCATGTAAAATTCATCTTAAGAAAAATTACGATTACAACATTATTTTGGGCCACTGTTCTATTGAATAATATCCCTTTATTGGCACAATGTATCCTTTAGACTACGTCAATTGGTTCAATTTATTAACTATTATTAATGAAACAGAAGAAAGTGAACGAGTTGTAATAACTTAAATGTGTGTAAAATTACACAACAAAACTAATAATAACAGTCATGCATGATTTTGTTTTCAGTGCGGTCCGCCAGATTTAAATAACTGGCACAAGAAATGAGTGCTATCTCAATTAAACGGTTAAATATGCAGTTTTCAAGTTTTGCAATTTTTTCTCCTTTTTCAGTTTGATATAAAGTCTTGAAATAAGAATAAAAAAAAATTGGAATGTAGACCGAATTTGTCTTTAAAAATCCCAAACACACCCTGTAGACTGAATTTTGCAATTTTCAGGCTTTATAAAATGTTATCATTTTTCAGAATTAATATAAAATATGATCAAATTAACTCCTTTAAGTACCTAGGCACAATACTAAACGATAATAATACTGTTGAAGAAGAAATCAAAACAAGAATATCGCAAGGGAATAAAGCATATTTTGCTAATTTCGATATATTCAAAAGCAAATTAATATAAAAAAATGTTAAATTCAAATTATATACAGCAATAATAAGACCAATCATATGTTATGGAGCTGAAACCTGGGTACTAAAAGAAGCAGATAAATAAGACTATTAACGTTTGAGAGGAAAATATTTAGAAGAGTGCTAGGTCCAGTAAAGGAATGACGAATTATACCTCAAGAATAATAAAGAAAATATAGTTAGTTTCATCAAATCCAAAAGATTACAATGGTTTGGACATACACTAAGAATGCCAAAGGGAAGATTGCCGAATGATATTTTGAATTGGAAGCCACAGGGAACAAGACCAAGGGGAAGACCCAAGGATCGATGGGAAGATGACATAATTGAGGATTTGAGAGAGATGGGGATTTTTGATTTGAAATCTACTGCACAAGATAGGAAGAAGTGGCGTAAACTGGTTGAAAGGCCAAGACATTCCACTGGAAGTCGTAGAGCCTGACGAAGAAGAAGAAGAATATAAAATATCCTAGTCTTGGAACAACTCCACCTGGGGAGTACAGGACCTTGAAGCTGGTGGTGGAGCTTGTGATCCTGACAGCTATGCCGATGCATAGCTACTGGTAGGGTCTCCTTGTAGGACAGGTCAAAGCTGAGGGACCAGACAAAGAAGTACTCCAGAAGAGGGATTTAATGACAGCTTTGGCAGGGAAGGACTCTTTCCGAATGGCACAGCTGGCGGATGAAATTCCTCATGGGTAGATCAGACTCAAGAGTTGTAATAAAAGCAAGTGATCTAGGGGACAGAAACCCCAAATTCAAATGACCCGGCCCTCCAGGTAGGAGGCTGGACGTTAGGCCAGCTCCCTGACTCTGTTAAAACAATTACTGGCTAAAGAACCTCAACATAATGTAACTGGACATAGACCCAAGCAAGGACAAATTTGCCAGTCTGTATCCAGGATAGATCCAGGTGGAGAAAAATTGTTGAGGAGGCCAAAACTTCAATGAGGTTGTAGTCATCCACTAAAGAAGAAGAACGATTGAAAAATTTGGAATGTAGGCCAGATTTTTTGCTTTAAAAATACGAAACACAATCATGATAACACAATGGTTAGTGCGCTGGTGCATAAAATTAGGTTCGATTCTTGGTTCAGGTAAATATTTTTTCTTCAAAAAGTAATTTTTAAATCTTGCTCAATTTTCTGCTGTAGTTTCACATGTGGTGGCAACACTGTGAATGGCAGGAACTGAAGCACAATATGACCTTTAATCTTTTCCACAATGTTTTAAGTAATTTTTATTGTACATATTTTTACATAAAGTTAGGGTTATTTACATCTTTTTACATATTGTTTGTAAAAGTACATGTCTGTAACTCCATTCCACATCCTGTTGGTATAAAACTTATGTGCCCCTCTTCAATGCAACACAACAAACTATCTTCATCACAAAAATATTCTGCAATTATTTCTTTTTAAAATAATTTACTCCTAATAACAGGGCCAGTCAGAGACAGGGTTGCCAAAACAAACTCAAAACATCAAGAAATTTTTTAAAGAATATATTCCAATGCACTTTTTCTGGTTTCAAATCCATACCAGGCAGATAGATGGTGTCAATGCAATTTCAATTTACTTGCCAGATCGTGGGCGATGTGTATCTGTATTGAATATAGAGAGGAAGAAGGCAATTAGGAATACAGGTACTATTTTATCAAATAAAATGCTCAATTTTACTCCCAATTGGCACAAGACTCCAATTTTCAGTTGAAATGCTGCATGGAAACATTTCAGTTAATTTTGTATTTGTGAAATTAATTCGTTAGAGCTTAAACAGGTCAAGGGTTCAAACCCAGCAACGGTCTATGAACATTTTTAGGATAGAAAATTTTAAGGAGCAAATTCTGCAGGAGAGACTTTAAAGAACGGGTGTCAAGACCGCAGATTTTCATGCTCATAAAAGATCCTTAAGCCCGAATAAAGAGGCCTCTAAGCAAACAAAATTTACTGACCTTCTTCATGCTAATAATACCTTAGTTGCTTACAAGATGTCTCATTGAAACTGATATGTTGACCACACACCATTCATGACATCTTTGGCAATTAAGAGTAACTTGTTAGTAAACAGGATCTTCTTGGCGATAATAAAATTATATTATACATTATTAATAAAACTGAAATCACCAAAATAAAATGTTTAAACAGTCAACATGTTTCAATAGCAAGGCTGTCATTATCACTCATTAACTAGTTTTGATAATGACAGCCTTGCTACTGAAACAAGTTGACTGTTTTGATATTTTAGTTTGGTGATTTGAGTTTTTATTGATAATATGTAATACCAAATTTACTTGTCTAAATTATTAAACTTCCAATATGGAGGCCTTTCTAAAACAATGTTTCATTTTCTGCATTTTAAAAGAAGCAAAGAATACAGACCTACTCATTGAGAACACACCTGTAGACCTAAACCCATTGTACAACCTATACAATAATATCAGTAACAGTTTAAATGCAGAAGATGAAACATTGTTTTTGAAAGGCCTCCATATTGGAACTACTTGATATTTTAGTTGAGGACGAATGACTTACCGGGCACCGATTTTGTATTTAACATTTTATTACATTAACTTGCTGTAATAACTCCTAACATCGTCTTGTTTACGCCATTGTAGATAGGTATTTTTAATGATGTTACAGGGCAATGACAAACTATGTTTTTGAAGTGTATAATACAACCTAGATTTGCTTGGCGTTCGACTTACCCGCATTCTTTCTTGAGACTTTCTTTCTTTGGGAGCATCGTAGTACACACCACAGCCAACTACCTGGTCTAGTCAACACAGTGCTGTGGTAGTAAAATGTCAAAATATTTAAATAAGTCTTAATGTTTAAAGGAAGTGACATTATGCAGTTTATTCTAATTAACAGAAAGTTAGAGATTAGTTAGAAAATAGAGAGTTAAAAGTAAAGTCCAGATTTTCAAGTACTAAAAGGTAAGATTGTAACATAGTATAACGAGAAGTTAGACTTCTGACTGTCTTTTGTTTTGGTTCCATAAACAAACAGTTAAATAGTAGTCTATAACGAGAAGTTAGACTTCTGACTGTCTTTTGTTTTGGTTCCATAAACAAACAGTTAAATAGTAGTCTATAATGAGAAGTTAGACTTTTGACTGTCTTTTGTTTTGGTTCCACAAACAAAACAGTTGAATAGTATAATGAGAAGTTAGACTTCTGACTGTCTTTTGTTTTGGTTCCACAAACAAACAGTTGAATAGTATAATGAGAAGTTAGACTTCTGACTGTCTTTTGTTTTGGTTCCAAAAACAAACAGTTGAATAGTATAATGAGAAGTTAGACTTCTGACTGTCTTTTGTTTTGGTTCCACAAACAAACAGTTGAATAGTATAATGAGAAGTTAGACTTCTGAATGTCTTTTGTTTTGGTTCCACAAACAAACAGTTGAATAGTATAATGAGAAGTTAGACTTCTGACTGTCTTTTGTTTTGGTTCCACAAACAAACAGTTAAATAGTATAATGAGAAGTTAGACTTTTGACTGTCTTTTGTTTTGGTTCCGCAAACAAACAGTTAAATAGTATAATGAGAAGTTAGACTCCTGACTGTCTTTTGTTTTGGTTCCACAAACAAACAGTTGAATAGTATAATGAGAAATTAGACTTCTGACAGTCTTTTGTTATGGTTCCACAAACAAACAGTTGAATAGTATAATGAGAAGTTAGACTTCTGACTATCTTTTGTTTTGGTTTCACACACAAACAGTTGAATAGTATAATGAGGAGTTAGACTTCTGACTGTCTTTTGTTATGGTTCCACAAACAAACAGTTGAATAGTATAATGAGAAGTTAGACTTCTGACAGTCTTTTGTTTTGGTTCCACAAACAAACAGTTGAATAGTATAATGAGAAGTTAGACTTCTGACAGTCTTTTGTTTTGGTTCCACAAACAAACAGTTGAATAGTATAATGAGAAGTTAGACTTCTGACAGTCTTTTGTTATGGTTTCACACACAAACAGTTGAATAGTATATACTATGTGTATTGCAATCTTATCTTTTGTTACATAAAAATCCGGGCTCTAGTTGAAAGGAATTAATAATGATACGCAGCGTATTGAAACCATAGTCTTCAAGAAATCTACAATTATCAGGTGAGTCGTTAAAATTTTAACTTTCTATTAATTAAAATAAGTATATCATGTGTCAGTCGTCTACAACTAAAAGTGAATTTCTGTTTAAAAAACTTCGTGAAGTAGTTAAAACAATGTACACCTTTCAGAAATATGTTCCATCTTTGGCATATCATCCAGTACCAAATGACATGCCAAAGATGGAACATGTTTCCGAAATGCCCACATTGTTTTAATTACTTGAAGTTTTTTTAAAGCAAAAATTCATTTTAGTTGAAGACGACTCACACATGAGGTACTTCATGAATAAGTTGAGTCGTTGTCGTCTTTCCTCGTATTAGTCTATTTCTTTACGACAAGTTTCAAAACCTCTCTGTTTCATCTTCAGACTGATGATTCTTACAACTTCTACTCCCTCTTTTTTTGTGGTTCAAACAACTAGCATCAAATCTGTTTCTGTGGGTATTTCAAAATTCACTATTCTACCTGGAAGACCTAATGAAGAACTGCTTCAGGAATACAGGAGGCGTAAACATGGGAGGAAGAAGAATTAAGTGCATACGATTTGCTGGTGATATGGCTTTGCAATGACACTGAGGAACATGCTGATGGAGCTAAATGGCAAGTGCGAGGATTATGAGATGAAGATAAATATAATCAAGCCACGGCGACTAAATGCGAGGACAGTCGGCAGGAAAAGAGGAGAATGCTGGGTTGTTATGATGATTCTTGTTCTTTTGGATGTAGATTTTCTAGCAAATGGTGAGTTCTTTTTAAAATTCCTAGGGACAGAGATATGCAAGTTGTTTGGACCATAAAAATATGAAATAGGAGTTGACATCCAGGGCCAACAACATAAGAATCATATTTGAAGAGAAAAATTATACGCTCAGACTGGGGCTTGAACCCAGAATCTTTCGCACTCTAGGCAAATGCTCTAAGCGAGTGAGCTATCTGAGCAAGTTGCAATCTAAACGCAATTTTTCTCTTAATTTTTTTTTGTAAGCCCATGTTTTCCCTTAACAGAGATTTAGGCGCTCTCCCCCTACAGGGAAGAATTTGAACCATACTAATTTAGTTACACTTGTTTTCGTATAGATGTCATTTGAGTGGTCCGTGGTCAGCGTTCTGCCTCATACTGACATCTAGCAAACCAAGGTAGTACTAGGACGGGAAAATTTGGTAAATTTTGCTTAGAGGCCTTTTCATTCAGGCTTAAGGATCTTTTACGAGCCTGAAAATCTTCAGACTCAGAACCCACGACTTAAAGTCCCTCCCGGAGGACTTTCTCCTTGGATTTTTCCATCCTAAAAAATCCATCGACCCTGGCCGGGTTTGAACCCACGACCCTTGGGACCAGAGGCAAGGAGCATAACCACTAGTCCACCGTGGAAGATTTATTTCTTTCTTATATACGCTGTTAATTCGCGCGCACCAAATGCTATGAAGCGTTTGTTTCTATCTTTGCAAATGGTCACTTTTTATTAAGAAGACATTTATTTGGGAATTTTACATTACATTATAAAGCCAGTACGGCTTCTTTCAGTGTTTTTATTATTCATAAATTATGTTTGAAGAGAAAAATTATATGTTCAGAGTGGGGCTTGAACCCAGGACCTTTTGCACTCTAGGCAAATGCTGTACTGAGTGAGCTACCTGAGCAAGTTCCAATCTGAAGATGAAGCAGAGATGTTTTGAAAAGTGTCCTAAAGAAAGTGACTAACATGAGGTAAGAAGAACCTCGTAATGTTACTTCCTCTTGTAATGTTACAACAAATCAGGTGGTTATTTTAATATTCTGGTACATTCTGTGTTTAGCAGCAGTTGGTACTGACACAACACAAAGTGTGAACTTCTCTGAGCAGCCCTGTGCATGTCACACAGTATAATGCACTTATTTTGTACAGAAAACCAATTAACACTAACAAAAATAGTTAATTATTGCATCACCGCCACCAGAACAATGTGATCTGCGATCCCTCTACTGTAAGGCATATGTACGGAAATTCACAACTTCCCTGAAGTCATCACCAACCTTGTGATTATCACCAATCGTATTTACAACCAGATCACCAGATGTCACCAAACACAACAATACACACTTACTCTGCCAAACTGCACACAAGCCAAACAAATTACACAATACAGACACAAAAAAATCAAATTTGGAATTTGTACAACAGGCTTCAGAAAGGTCATAAAAATTACTGTCATAGTTAAAGCAAATATACATTACATGTTTATCAACTAGACAAGAACACAAATAACATAATAATAATAATAATAATAATAATAATAATAATAATAATAATAATAATAATAATAATAATAACAATCCATCCATCCATAGTAATTCTGCCTGCAGGCAGGTCCTTCACTGCACTCATAGCGTTTTCATGCTATGCTTGCAGCTTTACTAGGGAATTGTAGGTGTGGTAGCTTCCCGTTGCTTTCCACACCGGTGAAGGATGATGATGATGATGATAAGGATGATGATGGCCATATGATTTCGGGGACCGTTTGGGCCTTAAAGTTTTCCTGACATTTGTCTTACAGGTGAGGAAAAACCCCGATAATAACCTCAGCCAGAAAAAAACGGACCCCGACGGGGAATCGAACACAGGCCTGCTGGATCATGACACAACGGCAGCATAGCTACCTCGAGACCCACAGCGAGGGGACAATAAGAATAATAACAATAATTAATATTAATAATATAAAAAAAAAATAATAATAATGGATGATTAAGATTAATGTGGGCCAACAAGCAAGGTTGTTAGAGGGGCTGGAGATGTTACGGAAAATAATAACCAAAAAGTTAGTGTATTAGTTGGGCTTGCCGAGTGACTGCAACCAACTGCAGGACAGTGACAAGTGATGTACATAGAAGACAATGTTGGTTTATAAAAATAATCAAGCGGAGTGAGTTGTCTCGCACAACCTGACACTGATATTAAACACAACTAATCGACAACATTGATACATTTTTTATATCTAATTAGTTTTTCTTTTAATTTTCTCCTAAAAATATATATCACAATTTATGCTGTTTCACATACACACAAACGCTTCAACAAAGATATTTTTATAATTCAAAGAATAATGGAGCAAAATAATTGCAGATGGTAAACCCACAATATATAACTGAGTTATTAAGACTCCAATCAACTTTGCTTATGCTAAAAACAAATGCAACAATTAAAAATGTGAAAACTCTTAAACAAAGAAGTATATCTGTGATTCCAATTAAGGGGACATGTCAACCACAACACAGCAGGTCATGACACAAACCACAGATATCTGTGTACATGTTGATCGCTCAGCAGAAAACTATTAGAACTAAATATGTTTTCAAGGGGTCTAATGAACAAAATATTTAGCTAACAGTTTTACATATCCGAATATCATATGCGAATACACACAGTCATATTTGAAGGAGAATAAATAATATTCCACTCAGACTGGGTCTCAAACCTAGGACCTTGGCTTTCTAGATCAATGTTCTACCGACCGAGCTATCTGTGTGAGTTCCAATCAAAATGCAAATTTTTGTCTTATATAAATATGTTGTCAATTCCCATGCACCAAATGCTATGAAACCTTTGCTTCTATCTTTGCAAATGGCGGCTTCTTTATTAAGAAGACATTTGTTTGGGAATGCAATAGCGGGCAAAGTAAAAGCCGCTGCAATGCTGTAAAAAGATTTCCACTTAAAATGGATTCCTTGTATAAGCTTCATAGCATTTGGTGCACGGGAATTAACAGCGTATATCAGAAAAACATTTGAGTTTAGATTGGAATTTGTTCAGGTAGCTCAGTCAGTAGAGCATTCGCCTAGAGTGTGAAAGGTCCTGGGTTCAAAGCCCAGTCTGATCATACATTTTTCTCTTTAATCATAACTGAAATAAACATTAACCCGTGCTGCACTAGACCTACTGAATCAGTCATTTCAAAAAGGGATCATCTACAGCTGATCAAATTTTACAGGAGAGGAAAAAAAACTGATTCAACTTGACGATTTTATTAATAATTTAACACTTCTCACTGAAGGATAAATTATATTTGCCATTTGCAAAGATTGAAGCTACGGTTTCAAGCATTCGGCGCGAGGGAATTACAATGTATATAAGAGAAAAAATTGCGTCTAGATCGCAATTCGCCTCAGTAGCTCAGTTGGTAGAGCACTTGGCCCGGAAAGCCAAGGGTCCCGGGTTCGAGTCTCAGTCTAGGCGAAAATTTTTCTCTTCAAATATAATTTATCCTTCAGTGAGAAGTGTTAAATTAATAATAAAATCGTCAATAGAAGCCCTACTGGCTTTATAAAGTAGTGTTAAATTCCCAATAAATGTCTTCTTAACTAACAAGCTGCCATTTGCAAAGATTGAAGCTACGGTTTCAAGCATTTGGCGCGAGGGAATTACAATGTATATAAGAGAAAAAATTGCGTCTAGATCGTAATTTGCCTCGGTAGCTCAGTTGGTAGAGCATTTAGCCCGGAAAGCCAAGGGTCCCGGGTTCAAGTCTCGGTCTAGGCGAAAATTTTTCTCTTCAAATATAATTCAACTTGTTGAGGATAAAGCATTGGATCTGAATGAAGTCAGAAAGTGGTACAGGCAGAGTGTAGCTGATCCATTCTCACGTAGAAACGACGGAAGTAGGTATCTAAACATGAAATAATGAAACAAGTGAATTTCAGAAAAATTGGAGATGATCCCTTTTTGAAATGACTGATTCATTTACAAACATAAAACAAATTACAACAATAATATTTTCTGTTCTCTTAAACAAGAGAAATAAATAAATAAATATCTTTAAACACAGCTGCTTTAACCTATTCGCCTGAAAAGACGAGATAGACTCGCTGGCCTTCAACTGACAAGACGAGGTACACACGCTTAACTCGGCTGTTAGAGTATATTTTGCAATATTTTGTACATCCCTTGGCACGGTAATATTCTGTTAAATGAATAGTAGAGGAATGTGTTTTGGCCTTCACCCTTTATTGTGATCTCGAGTACCGTTATCTTTTGCCTGTTTTGAATGTTTGAAAATAGACAATATAATTTACGGCAACTTAAATTTGGCTTCTGGAGAAATCCAATGAGTATTTAAACTCGAAACGAATGTGTTAATTAAATTAATTGTTACTATAAATCATTACCATTTTTATTGATATTTTCTTTTCAGTGCCGTGCCTGTTCTAACTCAATGCGGCACGGGTTCCTCATCATTTGTCAGGTATTAACTTGCAAACCTTTGTATTAGAAGTAAGAAATATAACCCCTAGATCAGCAAAGTCAATCTAGATGTAGATTGGAGGACAATATTTGAATGGATCTCAGGGAACTGAACAAGCTGTTAGTTAATCAGCAAATAATTAAAAACAATGTTATGTATGAAATTATAAAAATAACTATTAGAAATTTAATATGTGGGTTACCATTGTTTTTCTCCACTGCTTTTAATTCCAGTATACTGTTTTGTCCCATTGCATAATTATATTCATTCAATGTTGTTCCAAACAAGTTGTTTTTAAGTCTAATTGATGCAGTAATACCAACCTCAAAACAACTAAACACCAAATTCTGCATGAACACTGTTCTGAAACAAAGATTCATTAACTTCCACAGTGACCTTCATTAACAGCATCCCTGTTCATACAGGATGTGCCAATCAGATGCAAGGAAATTAAAAATTAACAATTTAATATTTCAGCAGAGCAATAATACAAGGAAAACATTCATTGGGATGACATTTGTACAAAATCTCTTTTTCTGTCACTGTATCCTTGTTTCAGAACAAACTGAGTCCATTTCATTTAGTATGAGATAATCCAGTGTTGCCAATATTACAATAAACAGCACACAGCTTCCACTAAGCCCATTGTTTATAACAGAAGGCCTTGGTGATCACTAGTGTCACAATTTTTATGTAATAAAAGATTGCAATACAGATTATTCAACTGTTTGTGTGTGAAACCAAGACAAAAGACAGTCTGAAGTCTAACTTCTCATTATACTATTCAACTGTTTGTGTGTAAAACAAGAAAAAAGACAATCAGAAGTCTAACTTCTCATTATATTATTAAACTTGTGTAAAACCAAGACAAAACACAGTGAGAAGCATAACTTGTCATTATACTATGAGTTTTCAACTATTCGTGTGAAAACAAGACAAAAGACAGTCAGAAGACTAATTTTTCATTACGCTGTGTTGCAATCTTACCTTTAGTGCATAAAAATTCTGACTTTAGTGATGACAAGCATTTTATTGATTCTTTTAATTTCAGTTTCACCATCTTTGTTTGATCTTGTAGTCCTCATGGGACTGTCACAGTCCAACAATCTCTCACTTGGCCTTACCAATCATCTTCTGCCATTTGGATGTGCCAGGAATCCTGGATCTGGACATACATCCACATGTTGTTGACACTGATGGATGGAACCTTCTCAATTCCTCGTCATTTCTTGTGTTGTCCCAACTGATTTATGTTTAATTTGTAGAAATATATTATATTTGTTCTGCGTTATCAATTTATGAATTTTTTTTTTACAAATTCCAAAGGAATTAATCTGTTGAGGTTGTTTTCATGTAAAAGTTTTGATAAAAATTTTATAGATCTTTACTGATTCTGTCTAGCAGATACCGAAAACTACTGTGAGCAAATCCATTACTGCTCTAGTGGCCAGAATTTTTGCTTCATCGAAACCAAACTTGGCATATAGCAATTAATTACAAAAATGAAGGTCCAGTTCATTAACTAGCAAAATCGGACCATTAGGTGTAGGAGTTGACCTGAAAAATTGCTCTAGTGGTTATTGACAATGAAACTCAGTATATCCTATTAAAATAAACCGAGGTAGGTATTATCAAAAAATGAGCAAAATCTGACAATTAGAAGTGGAGGTTTACGTGAAATCAAAAATTAAAAACTGACTAGCAACCGCCATGTTTGGTTCGTCAATTTAATTAACCTTTAATATTTAATATATTTAGGCGCAGCAGCCGTATGCTGGGTGTTATATTTTCATCCTGCAGACATTTTCTGGAAATAAAAAAGTTAAGTTCTAAACCAATAAACTGAAAATGATAACATATTCTCAGTTGTTGACCCATAAACATGTCTGTCTACTTTCTTGCACTCTCCTTCCTTTCATGGTTTGAACCACAATTATGGCAGATGATGGAAATAAATTTACATCTTCTCCTGTATATAAGATGGCGTTGGAAAGAATGAAGCTGTGTGCTGATGAGTTGATCACTGCGCCAAGTAGATAGGGACAAGGAGCGGGGGGGGGGGAGGTGTTTACACTGTGGAAGAGACGTTCTGTCCGAGAAACACACACCGTGGTTTATATAAAAAGTGAAAAAATTACCAATCCTAAGGATTTCACCATCGCAACACCACAGCCCGGCCAATCACACCTCACATTTCACACACCACGTCTTCTTGAAACTGTCTGTTTTGGAAAAAGTAAATAAAAGGAAGAAAACAGAAGACTGTTTTGAAAGATGCAACAGAAATGAAACAGGAGAATGCATTGCAGTCACTTTTGAATATTTAAAACAATACACATTGTACGTGTTGTGGCAGTCGTCCTCGCAACAAATATAATTACTTGCTACAACAGGTACAAATTTTATTGTTTTTAATATTTAACAATACAAGCGAATGTTTCTTAAAAGTATAGCATCACTTTTACGTAATCATTCTTAATTTTGCAAATAGAACCTTATTTAAAAGCAAATTAATATAAAAAAACAGCAAAAATAAGGTTATACAAAACACTCATTAGACCAGTAGTTACATATGCTTGTGAAACTTGGGTCCTAAAAGAAAAACAATAAAACAGAAATTATTAATTTTTGAAAGGAAAATTCTAAGATTGATATATGGACCAAATAGACGAAATGATATTTGAAGAGAAAAATTATACGCTCAGACCGGGACTTGAACCTGGGACCCTTGGTTCTCTAGACCAAGTGCTCTACCATCTGAGCTACCTGAGCAAGTACTGATCTAAACGCAAATCTTTCTCTATATGCGTTGTAATTCCCGCGCACCAAATGCTATGAAGCCTTTGCTTCTATCTTTGCAAATGGCAGCACCTACATAGGATTACAACGTATATAGAGAAAAATTTATGTTTAGATCAGTACTTGCTCAGGTAGCTCAGATGGTAGAGCACTTGGTCTAGAGAACCAAGGGTCCCGGGTTCAAGTCCCGGTCTGAGTGTATAATTTTTCTCTTCAAATATAATTTATCCATCATTGAGATGTATGAAATTAATAATAAAAACAGAGGAACTGATAACTGTTGGAGAATCAAAACAAATAACGAACTAAACAAATTAATAAAAAATCAGAACATAATAAACCATATAAGATCTCTCAGAATTGGTTGGCTTGGACATTTCATAAGAATGGATGATCAGAGACTGGTCAAGAAACTCTACAAATGGAAACCTACAGGAGGCAGAGCTGTAGGAAGACCGAAGATCAGATGGGAGGATGACACAATGAACAATCTAAAGAAAATGAAAGTGACTAACTTGAATATGACAAGAGACAGATTGGCATGGAGGAGCATTGTTGAGAAGGCCAAAACTTTCACTTTTGTAGTTGTCACGCCTTAGGATGGTGATTATCATAAGTAATGCCACGAGTGATTTCCAAATTATCGGTATATTCACGACTCACCAAGTGAGGAGTGAATTTATCCAGAGAATTTGGAAATCAAGAGTGGCATTTGTTAGGACTATTTAACGAATAAAATTAAGCTGTTTACTCATAAATCATTATTTAAATATAGTTATTTTAAAATATTTATACATTTAATGTAAACGGTGATGTTTCAAAACAAATGAGAAGCGATAGGTATGCTTCTTCTGCTTCTTTTGTTTATTACTGCAACCAGATCATACTATTTATTACCAAAGGAACGTAATATTGTAAGAATGCTGTCTAGTGAAGAAAAAATGAAACACATCAAACTGTATATTAATTCATTTCTGATGTCGTATGATGTAAATATGACAATTATATTTTTCTGGATTGTTACCTGGGAAAGAATACATTTAAGAAAGTGCAAACAGTGGTTTCTTTTTTTGGTGGTATAATCAATTGCTACAAATGTTTTTATATTAACTCCTGCATGCGACATGTGTTGACATTCATGCACTATATATACAATCTGGTAGCCGTATTTCTCACGGGCTCAGTCACTGCAAAATAATGGTCAGACCTGTTCAGAATATTAAAAAGGAGGAGCTTTCTTTAATATGGTAATTATAACACTGATAAATATTTCGTGAAACACGACTCTGATTGGTTGTAAAACAGAAATCATTGAAACGTGATTGGTCATTGAGTCCCATTTGGGGCATGAGTTAAATAGTCATCATAAATGGGAGGTGCCAAACTGTGCAAATAATAATAAAAAAGGGAAAGTTTCCATTGTGCACTGTTCAGAAATTAACAAATGAAAGCTCATTTTAATGACTTTTTATGAATGAACACTGTCAAGTATTATTTATTTAAGAAAAATTGTGTCACTTACATCCTTTTTATTAGACCGGTTTCAGGACCTAATTAGTTCCATCCTCAGACCGTCGTTGACATAATGTTCATGAAACAACTGGTATAATAAGAACAAGGATATGAGGTCAGCTGATACAATTTTTCTCAAACTTGTTTCAATATTTCTGTAGATGTTAATGAAAAGTTGTTGTTAGAAAGGCCTACGTGACATTTAGAAAACAGATTGATTTGAAGACCCAGCGCTACGAGACCCATGTTCTAACACTGTTAATCTCAGATTGATTTGAAGACCCAGCGCTACGAGACCCATGTTCTAACACTGTTAATCTCAGATTGATTTGAAGACCCAGCGCTACGAGACCCATGTTCTAACACTGTTAATCTCAGATTGATTTGAAGACCAAGCGCTACGAGACCCATGTTCTAACACTGTTAATCTCAGATTGATTTGAAGACCCAGCGCTACGAGACCCATGTTCTAACACTGTTAATCTCAGATTGATTTGAAGACCCAGCGCTACGAGACCCATGTTCTAACACTGTTAATCTCAGATTGATTTGAAGACCCAGCGCTACGAGACCCATGTTCTAACACTGTTAATCTCAGATTGATTTGAAGACCCAGCGCTACGAGACCCATGTTCTAACACTGTTAATCTCAGATTGATTTGAAGACCCAGCGCTACGAGACCCATGTTCTAACACTGTTAATCTCAGATTGATTTGAAAACCCAGCGCTACGAGACCCATGTTCTAACACTGTTAATCTCAGATTGATTTGAAGACCCAGCGCTACGAGACCCATGTTCTAACACTGTTAATCTCAGATTGATTTGAAGACCCAGCGCTACGAGACCCATGTTCTAACACTGTTAATCTCAGATTGATTTGAAAACCCAGCGCTACGAGACCCATGTTCTAACACTGTTAATCTCAGATTGATTTGAAGACCCAGCGCTACGAGACCCATGTTCTAACACTGTTAATCTCAGATTGATTTGAAGACCCAGCGCTACGAGACCCATGTTCTAACACTGTTAATCTCAGATTGATTTGAAGACCCAGCGCTACGAGACCCATGTTCTAACACTGTTAATCTCAGATTGATTTGAAGACCCAGCGCTACGAGACCCATGTTCTAACACTGTTAATCTCAGATTGATTTGAAGACCCAGCGCTACGAGACCCATGTTCTAACACTGTTAATCTCAGATTGATTTGAAAACCCAGCGCTACGAGACCCATGTTCTAACACTGTTAATCTCAGATTGATTTGAAGACCCAGCGCTACGAGACCCATGTTCTAACACTGTTAATCTCAGATTGATTTGAAGACCCAGCGCTACGAGACCCATGTTCTAACACTGTTAATCTCAGATTGATTTGAAGACCCAGCGCTACGAGACCCATGTTCTAACACTGTTAATCTCAGATTGATTTGAAGACCCAGCGCTACGAGACCCATGTTCTAACACTGTTAATCTCAGATTGATTTGAAGACCAGCGCTACGAGACCCATGTTCTAACACTGTTAATCTCAGATTGATTTGAAGACCCAGCGCTACGAGACCCATGTTCTAACACTGTTAATCTCAGATTGATTTGAAGACCCAGCGCTACGAGACCCATGTTCTAACACTGTTAATCTCAGATTGATTTGAAGACCCAGCGCTACGAGACCCATGTTCTAACACTGTTAATCTCAAATTTGATTTGAAGACCCAGCGCTACGAGACCCATGTTCTAACACTGTTAATCTCAGATTGATTTGAAGACCCAGCGCTACGAGACCCATGTTCTAACACTGTTAATCTCAGATTGATTTGAAGACCCAGCGCTACGAGACCCATGTTCTAACACTGTTAATCTCAGATTGATTTGAAGACCCAGCGCTACGAGACCCATGTTCTAACACTGTTAATCTCAGATTGATTTGAAGACCCAGCGCTACGAGACCCATGTTCTAACACTGTTAATCTCAGATTGATTTGAAGACCCAGCGCTACGAGACCCATGTTCTAACACTGTTAATCTCAGATTGATTTGAAGACCCAGCGCTACGAGACCCATGTTCTAACACTGTTAATCTCAGATTGATTTGAAGACCCAGCGCTACGAGACCCATGTTCTAACACTGTTAATCTCAGATTGATTTGAAGACCCAGCGCTACGAGACCCATGTTCTAACACTGTTAATCTCAGATTGATTTGAAGACCCAGCGCTACGAGACCCATGTTCTAACACTGTTAATCTCAGATTGATTTGAAGACCCAGCGCTACGAGACCCATGTTCTAACACTGTTAATCTCAGATTGATTTGAAGACCCAGCGCTACGAGACCCATGTTCTAACACTGTTAATCTCAGATTGATTTGAAGACCCAGCGCTACGAGACCCATGTTCTAACACTGTTAATCTCAGATTGATTTGAAGACCCAGCGCTACGAGACCCATGTTCTAACACTGTTAATCTCAAATTGATTTGAAGACCCAGCGCTACGAGACCCATGTTCTAACACTGTTAATCTCAGATTGATTTGAAGACCCAGCGCTACGAGACCCATGTTCTAACACTGTTAATCTCAGATTGATTTGAAGACCCAGCGCTACGAGACCCATGTTCTAACACTGTTAATCTCAGATTGATTTGAAGACCCAGCGCTACGAGACCCATGTTCTAACACTGTTAATCTCAGATTAATTTGAAGACCCAGCGCTACGAGACCCATGTTCTAACACTGTTAATCTCAGATTGATTTGAAGACCCAGCGCTACGAGACCCATGTTCTAACACTGTTAATCTCAGATTGATTTGAAGACCCAGCGCTACGAGACCCATGTTCTAACACTGTTAATCTCAGATTGATTTGAAGACCCAGCGCTACGAGACCCATGTTCTAACACTGTTAATCTCAGATTTGATTTGAAGACCCAGCGCTACGAGACCCATGTTCTAACACTGTTAATCTCAGATTGATTTGAAAACCCAGCGCTACGAGACCCATGTTCTAACACTGTTAATCTCAGATTGATTTGAAGACCCAGCGCTACGAGACCCATGTTCTAACACTGTTAATCTCAGATTGATTTGAAGACCCAGCGCTACGAGACCCATGTTCTAACACTGTTAATCTCAGATTGATTTGAAGACCCAGCGCTACGAGACCCATGTTCTAACACTGTTAATCTCAGATTGATTTGAAGACCCAGCGCTACGAGACCCATGTTCTAACACTGTTAATCTCAGATTGATTTGAAGACCCAGCGCTACGAGACCCATGTTCTAACACTGTTAATCTCAGATTGATTTGAAGACCCAGCGCTACGAGACCCATGTTCTAACACTGTTAATCTCAGATTGATTTGAAGACCCAGCGCTACGAGACCCATGTTCTAACACTGTTAATCTCTTCTTATGTTCAGCCTTTTTATCTAAACTGCTTTGCTTTTTCTTTTATTCATCTCAATTCTCAAGAAAAATAATTATGTTAACGAACAAAATAAATATATTTCTTCCTTCTTTCCCTTCCAACAAAATGAATAGTAATGGCAGCTTTCATTATGTAGAAAATCCTCAAATCAACACAAAAATATAATCAATGACGTTTATATGAAAAACAAGATTATAAAGAAGTGAAAAAGAAAGGATTGAACTTGGGTCTTGTAAGTTGGCCTCAGTTTATTAAAACAGTTAGAAAAATCTAAGGAACTCACAATTCAGGAGAAAATTTACATCTGCAAGAATAAAAACAAAAAAACTCTAAACTCCTGGCGTGACAAGCCTAGAAGGCCCTTAGCCAACCTACCGGCTGTTGTCCTCACATCCACATGTGTCAATCACAGAGGTAGATGATCATAAGCCAGTGTAGGGCTGACATGTGGTCAGCATGTCGGGTCCAACAGCCGTTATAGCTGGTTTTTTCAACCTGGAGTCACTACTTATTGTAGCTACACAAATGCATCACAATGCTGGGTGGGCACCGGTCCCATACTGGTCGAAATTTCTTCCCCCATGGAGACTCAAACCAGTGCAAAGTCCCGTAGCTCTGCGCCAAGGCTTCCTGCCTTAACCACTCAGCTACGGCGCGAGACAAAAAAAAAAAAAAAAAAAAAATTTTGAAATTATTGGTGAAAGAGAGAAAAAAAAATTGGTTTGGAAATTCATTGGTCAGCCAGCAGATGGAGCAGAAGTCAACTTACTGGATGGATGGCCACCAAGCAACAGTTGGAATGCATCGGAAATGTCGCAGAAAAGTGACGAAACCAGTTGGCATAAAAATCAACAAATATGAGTTGAGTCAAAATATCCAACTCATTAATAATTGGAACAAACCTCATAGTGTTATTTCCTGCTTTTATTGGGAAATGGTATGGCAGCCATGTTAAAAGAATGAAAAGTGGAAGGAGACCAACACAAGCACTGGAATCTAAATTAGGTGCAAAGATGGAAAGAACAAGTTAAGCAAAGAGGTGCTAAATGGATGCAAGAAGAGACATGGAATGACTGAGATAGATGGCGGTATGAGACCAGAGGAAGAACAAAATCTAAGCATTTATGTTCTGTTAAGTTAGGTTAGGATAAACAAGCTTTCAATGTGAGGATATAAAGGAAATTATGAAATGCATTGTGGGTAATACAAATGAATGATAACACGATGAAATAACAATTGTGTTGAGAAAATAAGAGATTTGTAACATCATAAGAATATGTACCACATCTTGTAATTGTAGTCCCTTCAACTGATCAAACATCTTAAGACCAGACCCAGCACATACAGGGTGATTCTGTAAGAGTGTGCAATCATAGGGGATGCTCCACTGAAGAATTTGAAGTAGGGAACCTTGGGTCTGAGAGATCGGCCTATGGAGATATGGAAGTACACTTGTCTATCATTACTGTTTACATGTACTGTGCTGTGTGGATATCAGAAGTCACTTGTGTTTGAGACTCCAGTAGAAACTGACGTGGAATTAGTTTATGTTTGAATTAAAATGCTTCATTGTCTCTCCTCGTATTCAGTCTTCTAAGTAGATAGGGATTTCGAACCCTTTTGGCAGCTTCATCTTCAGTACTTTGTTATTGACTGATGTTATGTTGATCAGAAGAACTACTTCTTCTTCCCTCTGTTGGTGGACTGATAAATCTTCAGATCCAATCACAATCTGTGGGAATTTCAAAGTAGTTGTTGTTGTTTTTTTGATTGTGGATTTTTTTCCCAAACCATGAGTTCTTTTTGTTTATCTATTTGTTTAATTAGATTGGCTTTTGATTCAATTAAATGTTTTTCAGACCCAGCATAAGCAGCTACTGCTGACTTTTCCACTTCACCATTTTTGGCATTTATGATATTTTCTTTCACCCTTACTTACTTACTTACTCACTGGCACTATCGAACCCGTAGGTTCATGGCCGCGCGGACATAAGCTCTCCATACATCCCTATCCTGAGCTAATGCTTTCCAATCATTCCCTGTATAATCTACTTCCCTCAAATCATAGTTAATGTTGTTCTCCCACCTCATTCTTGGTCTACCAACTGGGCGTTTTCCCTCTGGTTTTCCTACAAGAATCTTCCATGCACGTCTTTCATTCCCCATTCGTGCCACATGTCCTGCCCATCGCAGTCTACGAGACTTAACTGTTCTCATTATAGCTGGCTTCCTATAAAGACCATGTAATTCACTGTTATGCAGTCTTCTCCATTCACCTGTCTGTTCATTTCTCTTTGGTCCAAAAATGTTCCTAAGAACTTTATTCTCAAATACTCGTAATGTCCTTTCCTCCCTTAAAGTAAGAGTCCATGTTTCACACCCATATAATATAACTGGTAGAATAATAGTTTTATATATTTTCAGTTTGACGTTTTTTGAAAGGAGTTGGGACATCAAAAGTCTCTGCAATGCATAATAACACGCATTTCCAGAATTGAGCCTATGTTTAATTTCTTTGTGCATCTCATTCCTATTTGTGATTATTGTTCCTAGGTATTTGAATTCAGCCACTTCCTCAAAATTTCCTCATTTGTCATTAGCTGTCCATTTCCATTATATACTGAATTTCTACGTGTGACCATATATTTAGTTTTACTGATATTTACTTCCAGTCCCAATTTCTTACTGTTATTCAATAGTGTGTGCGTGTTTTCTTTCACCCTTGTTTTCCCACTAATTCTGATTTGATCCGGAGGTTTATCGGCCAACCAACAGAGGGAAGAAGAAGTAGTTCTTCTGATGAATGTAATATCAGTGACACTGAAGATGAAGCCACCAAGACTTTGAAACTGTGATCTACTTAGAGGACTGGACATGAAGTGAGGTATCAAACATTTTTTTAATTTAATCTTAAATTAAATCTCATAGCGATTTATTTGTATAAAAGTTCAATTGAATTAGTTGCCAGGATCATAGCTGCCTGTCATATGCGGCAGATGTCATGCTTGCATTGAGGTTGGTCAATTTGAGCAACTACTGTAACATACAAAATGGTATTTAACTTTCACAGGGAAAAAACACTATGAGGTTTAATTTAAGAATTAAATTAATGTTTTTATTACCTCACCTCATATCCTTTTTCTTCTATACTGCAGTTTCAGAGCTTGTCTATATCATCAGTAGCATCTGGTCGACCGGTGTTATGTCGTTTCTTGGTGGTTTGATTCTTCCTTCTATCCTATATAGAAGGAAAAAGAAAACCACCAAGGAATGACATAACACCAGTCGACCTATAT
Source organism: Diploptera punctata (assembly GCA_030220185.1). Lineage (NCBI taxonomy): Eukaryota > Metazoa > Arthropoda > Insecta > Blattodea > Blaberidae > Diploptera > Diploptera punctata. Next base: position 280,012 of record JASPKZ010000456.1, on the reverse strand, counting down.
AGAAGGAGAAAGAAAACCGCCAAGAAACGACATAACACCGGTCGACCTATATAGAAGGAGAAAGAAAACTGCCAAGAAACGACATAAGACCGGTCGACCTATATAGAAGGATAAAAAAAACCGCCAAGAAACGACATAACACCGGTCGACCAGAGGCTACTGATGATAGAGATAAGCTCCGAAACTGCAGTCTAGAAGAAAAAGGATGTGAGGTGAGGTAATAAAAACATTACAAAATGGTATTGAAATTAATGTTGGGAAGTAAAAATTATGAGGTAATCATTATTTAAAATTCATCGGAGAACATTTTTTGAAAACTCATTGACTGAAGATGGATGAGACATCATCTGGAACCATGGTTTCAGGAAAAGCACGAAATTTGTGAGGCGAGTTTTCAAAAAATGTTTCTCCAATGAATTTTAGAAAATGGTATGTTGATTGTGTCAATGATGATAGTTGCAGTTAAAAGACCACACAGTAATGTGTTCAGTGCAGCATCCCCCACATCCTGTTTAATTACAGAATCATCTTGTATATGCATCACCTCACAATACTGCACTCAGAGAGGATGAACATTCTGGACGAGACAGAGATTCTAAAATAGAATTAAAATCAATTATACAGGACCATGGTTTCAGGAACAGTTGCTTCTGTTCAGTCATTTTTTCAAACAGTTGAATTTTTGCCTTCACCATCATTTTTTAAATTGCCATCTAGTGATGTTTTTATTATTAATTTAACACTTCTCACTGAAATTATAAAATATTTCTCTTGAAATATAATTTATCCTTCAGTGAGAAGTGTCAAATTAATAATAAAAATATCAATAGAAGCCCTACTGGCTTCATAAAGTACTGTTATATTCCCAATAAATGTCTTCTTAACTAAGAGGCCGCCATATGCAAAAGATAGAAGCAACGGTTTCAAAGCATTTGGCACGAGGGAATTACAAAGTATAAAGAGAAAAAATTACGTCTAGATCGCAACTCACCTCGGTAGCTCAGTTGGCAGAGTATTTGGCCCGGAAAGCCAAAGGTCCCGGGTATGAGTCTCGGTCTACGTGAAAATTTTTCTCTTCAAATAGAATTTTGCCACCTAGTGTTGATTTAATGAACTTTGAGATTGAATATTTCTCGGCAGGAATTTCAAAATTAATGGATTTAAATTTGTTCTTATATAAAAATATTGATATACTGAACATAGCAAGGAAAACAGAAGTAGCACATTTTAGGATAACAACGGGCCACAACTGCCTGGCAAAACACCTTCACAAAATCAATGTTCTGCCTTCACTGAAATGCATTTTATGCAATCACCGTTGTGAAGGTCATGTGAACAGCTGTCAAACGTGAAGATTCTAAGACCTCAAGACTATGTTAGATGCAGCACATTAGACAACAACAATTTGTACATCTTTTCCAAAACTGTTAATTCCAAAGGTTCGGCCAATCTTTCAAAAGTTTAGTTTCTTTTTTTTCAATTTTACAATTGTCTAGCAAACTTGAAAAAGAAACTAAACTCTTGAAACATTTAGCAAAGCCTGTGGATTTAACAGTTTGGAAAAAGATATACCAGTACATTTAGAAATACAAATTTCTTCTCTTCTTCTTCCTTCCAAGTATTAGGCCAAGGCCTGTTACGATCCTATAGAAAATTTTCCCTCCAGCGTTTGAGGGAAATTCTCGTATAAGACTTGAAAGCATAATAATAGTCCCTTCGATTGGTTGCCGGCCAAAGGAAGGCAAGACCAGTGATGGGGCTGCCATCTTATAGCTTCTGGTCAGGCTTTTCTGGAGAAGAAAAGAAAATAAAGGAAAGAAGAAATGGAAGAAAGGAAAGACTCCCTAGCCCTCGGATGCCCTAATAGCGTCGGCGTAAAAAAAAACAAGAGTTAACCAAGAGAGGTTAGATAGTAAAGTTAAAAGAGTGCAAAACACAAGTAAGTGGAAGAAATGTTTTGCACAGCTTGGGCACCATGTGGTCGCCATCCACATATCCCCTAGATGAGGACCCCTGTATTTAGATGCATGAATTATATTTGAGTTGGAAATTTTGACTCACCTCATATTTCTTGATTTTTATGCAGACCTAGGTTTTGTAGCTATACTTTGCTACATTGTCGATGCCTCCAACTATGTCCCACAGAAGCAACAAAACCTTGGTCTGCATAAAAATCAAGAAATATGAGGTGAGTCAAAATTTATAATTAAAAGAAACCAGATATTGAATTAAATTAGATCCATGAATTTTGAAATTCAAGAGTCATCAGATGCTAGTTTGGAAGACAATAGTCAAGGCAAAAATTCAACAATCAAAAATATGGCTGAAGATAAGAATAACCAAGCCAAAGGTCCCGGGTTCGAGTCTTAGTCTAGGCAATTCTTTTCTCTTCAAATATAAGAATAACTTATATTTGAAGAGAAAAATTTTCGCCTAGACCAAGACTCGAACCCGGGACCTTTGGCTTGCCGGGCCAAATGCTCTACCAACTGAGCTACCGAGGCGAGTTACGATCTAGATGCAAATTTTTCTCTTATATACGTTGTAATTCCCTCTCACCAAATGCTTTTGAAACCATTGCTTCTATCTTTGCAAATGGCAGCTTCTTAGTTAAGAAGACATTTATTGGGAATTTAACATTACTTTATAAAGCCAGTAAGGCTTCTAATGATGTTTTTATTATTAATTTAACATTTCTCAATGAAAGATATATTATATTTGAAGAGAAAAATTTGCGTGTAGATCGTAACTCGCCTCAGTAGCTCAATTGGTAGAGCATTTGGCCCGGCAAGCCAAAGGTCCCGGGTTCGAGTCTCGGTCTAGGCGAAAATTTTTCTCTTCAAATATAATTTATCTTTCATTGAGAAATGTTAAATTAATAATAAAAACATCATAAGAATAACTGTTTGCTTAAACTGTGGTCCTGTACTGTGGAACACAGAGTGTCTGATGTACAACTCATTTTAATTTTATTAGTTTGAAAACCTCATAATGTTAATTCCCATCACAAGTTTTATGAAATTCTAAAGGAAATTGACAATAATTTGATTTCAAAAGACAACACACCCTGTATGTACAATCCTCTATACAACATGATCACAAATAAGTGAGTAATAAAACAATCTCCTGCTGAAGATGGGACTCTTCACAAAAGGCCTACAGTGTTTTATCAGTTGACGAGACTGTATATATAACTAACGGCGTGGCGTGAGATGGAGGTGTGATTGGACAAGTCGTGTTCTGTTCGGGAAGTCTGAGGAGTTGTGCGAGGATATTGTCACTGTGGTCTCTCGACGTGTCTTACAACAAGCTAAGTTGATAGAACATCTGATGCTACATTTGGACGAAAATTTGTTTTATCTTCCTTCGAGCTCCTCTGAAACTAACAACAAAAACACACGTTAACACTCCCTTGTGTGGCAGTAACTAGAGGTTCACTCAAATATTCTTAAAACTATCTTTAAGTTAATTTAAGTACTCACCACGTTACAAGCCGTAGTCGAATGACTCCCACTCGCTGAACCTCGAGTCCTGTTTCTGTAGTCGCTGTTGACAAGCCTCCAGGTAGCTGTCCTGTATCCTGTACATCCCGGAGTTGGCTTGGAACATCAACGTCTCCAGTATCCGCTCATTCTTTATAGCTTTACTCGGCAACACAATCTGCAACACATCACGTGGTTACAAGACGTGGAACATCATGCAGGAACTGCATAAACTGAGAAAATTCTTCAGAAATTCATTACTTAATGTAGAAGATTTTGACAAGAAATATAATAATATTGTGCATAAGAATTAAATTAATGTTTTTATTACCTCACCTCATATCCTTTTTCTTCTAGACTGCAGTTTCAGAGTTTATCTCCATCATCAGTAGCCTCTGTCGACTGATGTTATGTCATTTCTTGGTAGTTTTCTTCTTACTTCTATCAGTGGACCAATGAACCTCTGGGTCAGGTCAAAATTTACAGGAGTTTCAAAATTCATGAGTTTATCTTTCTTGTTTTTTTTGGATGTGGATTTTTTCCCAGACTGTGAGTTCCTTTAGTTTATCTGTGTGTTTGATTAGGCTAGCTTCTGTATCAATTAAATGTTTTTCAGACCAAGCATGGGCTGCTGCAGCTGACTTGTCCACTTCTGTAGCTGTAGCAGCCCATGCTTGGTCTGAAAAACATTTAATAGATACAGAAGCTAGCCTAATCAAACACACAGATAAACTAAAGGAACTCACAGTCTGGGAAAGAATCCACATCCAAAAAAAACAAGAAAGATAAACTCATGAATTTCGAAACTCCCGCAAATTTTGACCTGATCCAGAGGTTCATCGGTCCACTGATAGAAGTAAGAAGAAAACTGCCAAGAAACGACATAACACCGGTCGACCAGAGGCTACTGATGATGGAGATGAGCTCCGAAACTGCAGTCTAGAAGAAAAAGGATATGAGGTGAGGTAATAAAAACATTAATTTAATTCTTAAATTAAACCTCATAGTGTTCTTTCCCTGTGAAAGTTAAATAAATATTGTACATGTTGCTAAAATAAATGGTTTTGATGAAGACATAATAAAGAATAAATTAAAGAAATTTAAACAACAGAAAAGGTTACAGGAATACACCACCCTACAACATGATTCCAAGAAAGATGTAAAATTCAAGAAATTTATTTACCATCCTCAAGATCATAATAAGTTTCAAAAAATTTAATATAACATTGGCTCCAATTAACAAATTCAGCCTGGGTAATCTGCTGTTAAGTAATAATAAAGTTAACACCCCAGACAACAAAAAATCTGGAATTTATCAAATTGATTGCAAAGATTGCAACAGGATATATATAGGAAAAACAAAAAGGAACTTGGAAACTCATAAAAAAGAACACTTCAGAAACATAAAGAATGGAGAAATTGAAAAATCAGCTATAGCAGCACATAGTTTATTAGAGCATCATAGGATTGAAAAAGAAGCAAAACTTTTGAAACATCTATCAAAACCTTTGGATTTAACAGTTTGGGAAAGAAATATACATTTATAAAAACCATACTAGAACCATGAACTTCGAGATTCCACACGAACCCAGCTTGATTACAAAGTTCTTCAAAAATACAACCGATAGCAGTTTATAAAATGATTCATTCAAAAGAACACCAGATGGCAGTTTGGATAATTACTGGCAAGCAACTCTTGCCTAAACCAGGAAGTGAAGAAGAAGAAGAAGAAGAAGAAAAAAAAATGACAGTTGTGAAAACAGCTGATGATGGTGACGACGGTCGCTGATACTGCAGTGCTGTGTTTAAAAAAACATAGAAGTATGAGGTAAGAAGAAATCACGATTCATTTAATTCTTATGACACGTATATTAGTTGGATTTAGGTGATTTTGGGGGAATAGCTTCATTTTCTCAATAACATATAGTGAATTTTATTCTGAAAAATTGAAAATTGTGACTGCTAGAGACATTTTTTTATTTTTATTTTACATGAACTCCAATCAGTAATGGTACAATATTACTGGTTAACAAACTTGATCTTACTTTCCTTAATTCAATGCTATATGCCAAGTTTGGTTCCAAAAAAAACTAAAATTTAGACAATTAGAATGTTAAGATACAGACACATACATAAATATGTTTGTGCTTTATAGACTTCTGAACAGGTCAACAGATTGTTTATTTTTTATTATTTCACTCACCTCATACTTCAGTATGAGGTGAGTGAAATAATAAAAAATAAACAATATTAAAGAACCTCATAGTGTTATTTCCTATCTACATAACTTAATAGGTCAACAGATGTTTATAAAAATGTGTACATACAGGTTTTCAGTTACAGCGAGTGTTTAATTGCTATCTGTTATGCTCTAAAACCATCAGGTGTAGGAGTTCACCTGAAGTGAACATTTAAAAATTGCTCTATCAGTCACAATTTTCGATGTTTCACAACGGAACTCAGTATATCCTATTAAAATAAACCGAGGTAGGTGTTGTCAAAAAGTGAGCAAAATGCGACAATTAGAAGTGGAGGTTTACCTGAAATTGAAAACTGACCAGCAACCGCCATGTTTGGTTCGTCTCAGCATATACCATACAATTTAATTAATGTTTAATATTTCATTTATTTAGGCGCAGCAACACACCTCGGGTATTACCTAGATTATGTAACTCGAGGTAGTGCGCTGCCTTGTCACACAGCAGACCCGGGTTCGATTCCCGCTTGGGACAGGCTCTTGAGTGAGGTTTTTGGGGTTTTTCCTCATCTGTAAGACAAATGTCAGGAAGCTTACGGCCCAATGGTCCCTGAAAATCATCCAACCATCATCATCATCCTTCACCGGTGTGGAAAGCAACAGGAAGCTACCACACCTATAATTCCCTAGTAAAGTTGCAAAGCATAGTATGAAAATGCTATGATGGCAGTAAAGACCTGTCCTTGGGCAGAATTACTATGGATGAATGTATATATATATATATATATATATATATATATATATTTTGATGACTGTCATTTTTATTGTCTACTAGAGAATGAAAACTTTCAAAAATATTTTTATATTTTCTTCAAAAATACAACAGATGGCAGTTTAGAAAATCATTCCTTCAAAAGAACACCAGATGGCAGTTTAGAAAATAATTCCTTCAAAAGAACACCAGATGGCAGTTTGGATAATTATCGGCAAAAGAAAAAAATTGACAATTGTCAAAACAGCTGAGGATGGTGACAATGGTCGCTGATACTGCAGTGCTGTGTTTTAAAAAACATAGAAGTATGAGGTAAGAAGAAATCATGATTCATCTAATTCTTATATATTTTCAAAAATATTTTCATGAGATCAACCCCGTGCCTTCAGAATGTCCTGCATGGTGACCTGGTGCCTAGAATTCAGTTTACAATTTACAGCACAAAAAGTGATTTTGGTATTTATTGCCTTCTTAAACCCGATGATGCAGTAGAATACCTTGATGAGCTCCTGCGGTGAGATCCTGTAGAGCTTGAGGTCCCGCGCGAGCCTCTCCATGATGCACTTGAACTCCAGCTTGGCGTCGAGTTTGGACGATGTTTTAGAACGTATCTTGTGACGGGCCCAACCTAACATTGCTTCAAATTTTCTAATTTCAGGCACTTCCAAATTTCTGCACATTATCATCTGCACCATTGATTCTGAAAGAGTCAGGAAGTCTTGTACCTGAAACAGCTGAACACATCAACCACACATCACCTGGTCTGCTCAAGTGGTCACCTGCATCAACTCCATAATCAGCTAAGAGACCGACTACAAAGCATAGACATATAGATTTCTCTTAACCCATTCGCCTCAAAACACGAGGTAGACTCGCCGGCAGTTAAATGACCTTCAACTCAGAAGATGAGGTGCACTCGCTTAAGACTGCTGTTATATATTTTGCAATATTTTGTACATCCCTTGGCAGGGTAATCTTTTGTTAACATTTATGAATAGTAGAGGAATGTGTTTTTGCCTTCACCCTTATTGTGATCTCAAGTACCGTTATCTTTTGTTTGTTTTGAATGTCTTAAATAAACAATATAATTTACGGTAACTTAAATCCGGCTTTTGGGGAAATGAATTGAGCATTTAAACGTGAAGTGAATGGGTTAAAAGAAGGCAACATGAGGCATCCCCTATATCTCTTGTGTACAGTGGATCCAGTACAGCAGTGTTGTGCGAGGTTCTGGTGTGATTGTGTACCCAAATTGTGATGGAAGGACAGGAGATGGAAGCGAGAGGATAACTAGCTTACTGCAGACGTGTGCATAATTTTAAACAACTGAATAAGAGAACTTAAATGACAAATGAATGAAATTCTGAAGAAGTGGCTGAATTCAAATACCTAAAGTAAAGCAAAGAAAAGTGATCCCACTACAGGCCTCGGGAGGCCCTTGGGGTAGTAGGAGGTTAAGCCTCCCGCTCTTTCTTGACAATCGGCACTTGATGTCAGCTGGGTTGTCCGCCCTGCGTGACAGCCGCATTTACCCCCAGAACAAGCGTCTGGTACTCATTTCAGTTACAGGCTGGGTCGACCCCTGGGCCATAGTGCCGCCAGAAGGTTTGGGTCAGTTTAAAAAGCCTGACCCCACCGAGACTCGAACCCTCGACCTTTCGGCTTGTAACGCAGTGCCTTAACCACTACGCTATGGCGTGTCCCCAAATTCAAATACCTAGGAACAATAATCACAAATAGGAATGAGATGCACAAAGAAATTAAACATAGGCTCAATTCTGGAAATGCGTGCTATTATGTATTAAAGAGACTCTTGTCGTCCCAACTCCTTTCAAAAAACGTTAAACTGAAAATATATAAAACTGTTATTCTACCAGTTATATTATATGGATGCGAAACATGGACTCTTACTTTAAGGGAGGAAAAAGAAAATTACAAGTATTTGAGAATAAAGTTCTTAGGAAAATTTTTGGATCAAAGAAAGATGAACAGACAGGTGAATGGAGAAGACAACAATGAACTAATGGTCTTTATAGGAAAGCAGATATAATAAGAACAGTTAAGTCTCGTAGACTGCGATGGGCACAACTTTGAACAATTGCTGTGATGATTCATTGCATTTGAATGTGGGACCAAGAGAGTAAGGTAGAGAGAGGATTTATGCTTGGATGGGAATGTAGCCTGAATTAGCTCAGTGGTCAGATTTGTTGTCATTACATGCACATATAGACACATGTTTATAGGACCTTTTTTTCCTTCATTTTCGGTCAGGAATCAGTCCCTGAAGTTTATCGGTGTAATTATCGTTCACCCGAGCATTATTGAAAAAATCAAAATGAAATAAATTAATCACATTGGAATGAGTTTTGAAACTTGGACAGTTCAACTCGTGAGTACAACTTGGTATTGAATGTGACTTTACCTGATGTGCTTTTGTCTCCACAAAAGGCGAGGATCATGTTGACGAGCTCCGAGGCAGACGTGTACCTCCAGTAGTAGTTCTCCAGCGAGCACAGCATCACACACACCTGCAGTCAACATAACAATCAGGGCTATTCTATGTGATGTACCAGTCTATCAATGGAACACAAGTGACTGTATATTGATTCACATCATGTAACATCGGTCACAGTTTGTTACAGCGACACGCAGTGCTTGACGTGGAATACTTTTCCCAGTTTAATTTCATTCTTCATTACGTGTATCCAGCTGTAGCTGATGACACAAATCCATTGCACACTTATGTTTATTTCACTTTAGAAGAGTCCATACTGTGTATAAGTTGCAATGAGGCTACATGCAGCTTGTGAGGGCATTTTTTAGTTCCTTGTTTACCTAATATGTCAATAACAAGGTTAACCCATCAAGGTGAGGTTGTAAGAATTAGATAGATTAGTAGAGACGAAAAGATCTCCTAGGCCTTGAATGCTCTAATACCATCAGAGTTGAAAAAAACAAGAATTGGCCAAGAGAGGCTATGTACAGAAGACATAAAAGTAAGGAGCAAAACACAAGTAAGTGGAAGCAATATTTTGCTCAGCTTGTGGTCCCCTAGAGGTACCCGTGAGGAGTCTCCTTTTAATTTATGGACATAAAATTAATTCTTAATAACTAACAACTCAGGCGCGATATCAACAATACAAATAAACAACTGACGAAGGCAAACTACCATTGTTGCTGCATTTCAATGCGATGAAATGTCATAGAGTACAAAACTTTATCAACAATGTAAAATTACAGATCTTAATAACATAACAAAAAAAAACTTTTGCCAATTTTCAGAAAAATAAGATAATAAATTGGACAGGCAATACATTCCCCCCCCCCACAACTGTTATTTCATTTGAAAAACTCACACCAGAATGTGCTGAAATATTAATGAACGAATCAATGCCATCTTCTGAATTTGCTATGTTTGTGTCATCTGCTAGATTTAGCAACATGTTGTTGGTGAAATGAAAATATTAAAACATGTTGTTTAAAGGTTAGCATATTATTAACAAACAGTCCGCCATGTTGGAACACAGCTGTTAAAAACCAAAATAATAATCCAATCAGTGTTAAGCTGGGGAAACTCACCACTTCTATCCTGAGGAACTGCTTGGCGTGATGGAAGCAGGCCTGCAGCAATTCAGGCAGGTCGTAGTGCTCCGCTGCACATATCAGACCTGGGATGTTAGAGCAGGACAGTGGGCAGGACCCTGTGTGCAGGTAATCCAGCAGGATTCTGAACGTCTCCGGATCAAACTCTATTATTGGAAACTGCACAACATACAATAACAATAGTGATATTGACAACAATAATTATAATAATGACGTCAACAACAATAGCATCATGCATTGTTGGGCCCGGCTTTTCAATTTCGTGGGCGGCAGCAAGAATCAAATTTCGCCTTATAAGGTAGAAGATTCGTGAGTCGGATGGACCCGCAAGGAGCTTACCAGAAGCGTCTTTACTTCGATTTCTAGACGAATCGGCCTCTCTAGGTTCCATTCAAAAGATATGAAGACTAGGCTTCCAAATAGTTCCGATCCTCGCATATAAAAAGAATGCGAGTCGGTTGTGGTCGACCCGTGAAAATAATCTGATACGCGACAAGGAATAAAGTGTTGCTGAGATTATGAACAGTTGGATAAATTGTGTTTGTGTGAGATTAAAAACAGAATAACACTATTTATTTTATATTTATATTTATTTTCCTGACTTGACTTGTAATAATTTATTTTATATATATATATATATATATATATATATGTGTGTGTGTGTGCTTACGTAGTGAACAATTGTGAAAGAAATGAAGAAGACTTGGTAATCAATGTGAATTTAAATTCAAGGAATTCCGCCAGTTCCGACGCCATTGCAACTAGCGACAACATTAACAATGGTGACAGTAAATAATATGACAATCAAAACTAAAACTAATATTTATGATATAATTAAAAAAAACAGAATAACATACCAGAGACATGCATTTAAAACCAACAACAATAGATAAATAACATTCAACAGAAATGGACTTCTGGCTAGGATCAGCAAACATTTCAAGGGCTGAGAAATTTATAAGTAATGTTATAAGAGAAAAGATGACAGTCCAAGGTTATCTAGCAGACACTATCAAAACACAATTAAAATGGTTTGAACACATGAAAATGATGACGAAAGATAGATTGCTGAATAAGATGATATGAATGGAATCCCACAGGAAGTATAAAGAGAGGAAGACTAATACTAACATGGACACAGGTTTTCAGAACGTGGAAGAAAGAGGGTTGAAGGAAGGGGCGTGAAAAATAGAGAGGAAAGGAGATTGGCTACACAATAATGGACACAACAGATGTCAAAGGCACCGTAAAACTGGAGAATAAATAAATAATAACAATAAAGTAAACTAGAGACATTTTGAAATGAGGTACACAAGGAAGTGAAGCAAGAGAATAGAGGTGTCACTCACCTCTGTCTGTGCCAGTTTAGTTCTGTCAACTTTCTGTGCATCAGCGCAGACGCTGAGTCGAGGTACAGCAAGTTGTGGGATCTGGGACTTCCCCTCCTTGTCCTTGTCTTTACCATCTTTATCTGTTGACACAAGTTCAGTTGCATCATCGCTAGGACTGGCAGCAGTCGCATCAGCAATGGGTAGGGCAAGGCTTTTCATGTTAAGATTGCAACATGTGGAACAGAACCCTCAGAAACCTACCACATCCCCCTATTCAAAGTGTTTAACGCAGTCCTCTTGGCAACATTCTGAAAGCGGGCAAAGAACCAACACTACCGCCATCTTACAGATCCATCATCCTACTGTGTACAGCGAGTAAGCTCTTCCAGAGGATCCTGCCAGCCACAGAAATTATCCGTCAATATCTTCTGAGGGAGGAGCAGTTCGTGTTTCGGCCAGCACTCGGCATAAACTCTGCAGATGGTCCGACTCGTCCAAGAGTTAAAATAAATTTTGACGGGAGGCGACTAACCGGCGCGGTTTCCCTGAACTTGGCTAAATCCTATGATACAGTTTGGCTAGAAGCTCTCCTGCACAAGCTATCCATCCCAAAGATCCAGTCGTACGTGGTTAAAATTCTTTCTTTCTACCTATCTTCCAGGATGTCCTAGGATCCTTCCAGTCGGCCACGTATTCATATCGTGTCGTGAGGCTTGGAGGTGCTCAGGGCGGAGTTCTCCCCCCGGTGTTCTCTAATCTTCATGTCAATGACACACCCACACCCATTCTTCACATCGAATTGGACCAGTTTGCGGACGACACGGCTTACGTGGCAACGTCCGATATATTGAGACTTATCTCAGTTCACTTGTAAAGTGGCTCAGAGAGTGGAGAATTGGTATCAACGTTGGTAATGGTGCAACTGCACTCTTTTCACTTTCAGACACCTCGTCGAGTTCAGATCTTCGGAGAGCAGAGAGAATGGTCAAACAAGTCAGATAACTTGGGTTAATCCTTCATAAAAGACTTATCTGGGCAAGACACATTGACCAGGTTACATGAAAAGCACCGCAGACAATCGGCAAACTAGGCCCGCTTCTGAACCGGGGGGATTACCTTTTGGGAATGGTGTACTGATAATCAATCCGATAGTGGACTACGTCTGTCCAGAATGGATACATGCTGCTCATGACCACGTGACGAAGCCCTAAGTCGTTCAGTCCAAGTGTCTCCGCCTGGCGACTAGCGCACCAGCAACAGGCAGCTTTATGAGGATCTGAGAGCTCCCTCTATGACAGAACACATCGGAAGGCTTGACTCTAAGCTTCCTGATGCGTAGAACAGTCTACTTCGGTAACACGGGAGGTATCTCGTCATCCCAGGGGAGGAATGAAAAGTTGTCAATATTCCACCAAGATATGCAGATTCAGAAAACACAGCCCAACACATCATGCGACTCTGATGATGGAACCTTCCAGTTCGGCAGCTTCGGTTGTAAACCAAAGGGCATAGTCCTTGTTCATCGTTTCATGACTCACCGCATTTTGGACGGAGCCCTCAGCGGAGGCAAACCTAGCTAATGGGGTCACATTTCAACAGTACTATGTTGGATTGTACGTGCCACGTGCCCATTCTTATTAAAGATGTACCGGCGCTAGGCTTAACCCCTACACCTTCTAAAATAGAGCACAGAGCATTTCCCCATTTTAGGGACTGTTATACTTTGCAAGTAAGCATTTTGTGTGCAGGAATGGGTAACAGACAGGGGTACGTTGTTTTGCGGGACTCCGACTTAGTTTTGCTTCTTTAGTCAAGTAGAAAAAATACAGAAGTCTTACTTCTCAGTACACTATGTTGCAATCTTGCTTTTTAGCACATGAAAATCCTTGCCCTGCGCTAATGAGACGTCCTATGCTTCAGAACACATCTCAACAGAGTGTTTACCTCCACCTGTTTGAACTCGATTATTCATGTAACTTAATGGTTATGGGCATATACTTTCCATACATCCCTATCCTGAGCTAATGTTTTCCAATAATTCCATATACAATTCATCATCCCCAAATCATGGACAATGTTTTTCTCCCACGTCATTCTTTGCCTATCTACTGGGAACTTTCCTTCTGGCTTAACTAGAAGTTCCCATTCCCCTCTTTCATTCCCAATTCATGCCAGTCTACGATACTTATTTCTCCATTCATCTGTCTGCTCGTATCTCTTTGATTAAAAAATTTACCTTCTTTATAAATATAATGAACATTTGTGCAGAACTTCCTGTGAAGTAAGTGAACAGGTGGAGTTAGACGTGTCAGGTCGGTTGTGAACGTTGAAGCATAGAAAGTCCCAGCACTGATACAACTACTGAGCCCTAGTCATCACAAAACCCTACCTTATTTTATTTATAGACGCTTTAACACGAAGGCCGTATCATGTTTACGTGTCCGGGTGTTTGTGAATGTGACATGGTTGATTGCATTGTTTGGACCTTAAACGACGTTTGTCTTACGGATGAGGAAAAGCTAAACAAAAAAAGTCAGCTAGGAAAGTTTTTCCGAGCGGAGATGAATTAATGGCCACAACACTTTTTTTTTAATTTGTCTCATTTTACTCTTCTGTATTTAAGATTTCTCACAAAAAAACTAACAATTTACATTTTTTATAGGTTCACACAGATGAGCCGACTGGGTATTACCTGAACAAACTTCAAGTGCGACAAGTTTCTTGCTCTACCGGCAGGCTGCTGGTCTCACATCCACATGCGGATGATCATAAGCCAAAATAAGGGTGACACGTGGAGCTTCTACTTATTGTAGCTACACAATGCGGTGTATACATAGGTTCCATCCAACGAGGGTACATTATTTATTTAAGACTTTAAACAATGGTGCTCCAAGTGACAAGTTCTCCGGGAGAGACTTCGAGTCGTGGTACCGGATATCAAGATTTTCAGGCTAAAAAATAACAGTTACCCCGAATAAAAAAACTCTCCGAGCAAAATTTAATCGACCTTCATCCATCGAAACAATATATTAGGTGCCTACTAGATGTGTCACTCAGGCGATGTGCTAACCACACAGGTAATAACCATAACTTAATTAGGATTATTAACAAAGTTCCGCTAGGGAGCACCGGAACGTAGGTGTATATACCTTATACATATTATGTTAATAGATCTTGATTTTATTATTCTTCAATTTGGCCAAAATAACCGTTTAGTTTCTAATAAGGTAAAGTGATTCCACTACAGGCCTCAGGAGGCCTTTGGGGTAGTAGGAGGTTAAGGCTCCCACTTTTTCTGGACAATCGGCACTTGATGTCAGTCCTGCGTGACGGCCGCCTTTACCCCCGAACAAGTGTCTGGTATTCATTTCTGTTAGAGGCCATCATTATAATTTTTATATTTGAGTGTTTGTGGTGGTGAGTGGAAGAAAAGGCCTTAACTTCGCCAAACTAAATAAAATTAAATTGTGCACCCGAGCAGAAGCGGGTCTAAATACTGTGTAAAATAATTTATTTAAAATAAAATGTATGCGTTTTATTAAAACAGGCTAGATGCTTCCCTTAGTGGGAAATTTGACACATCTCGTGTTTGATGTTTGCAAACCTGTACTGCTACCTGGTGGCATTTGTTTTTAATTAAAAGTCGCATCCAGACCAGAATGGTTACGTCAGATACTTAAGTTTTCATAAACTTATTAAGATAAAAAAAATAAACATAAGAAGACTTAACTTTGTTGGCAAATGTTTCGTCAGTTACCAAGGAACTCACCAATTGTCTGTGTGACAAAACTTATTATATGAAGGGCAGAGGAAAACAATCAGGTAAGTCACTTTCTTGTCGAGATGAAGTTTTAGGTGCCATTTGATTCTCCATGGAAAGCACTATCTTTCAGAAGTGTGAAAGAGTAAACTATAGGGTTTAGTCAAGGGTATATTTTCCTACAAAGTTTGGGATACAAGTAAGGAAGCGTGCTTGCTGTTCAACCAAAAGTACTTTTTTTGCGCGGTGGTGCGTTTTGTCGTACCTACAGCAATGGCGACAATGATTGAAAGTTTAACTTCCTACATTTTGGGGTTGCCAACCTAAATAAAGTACTGTAATATTACATTTACAAACCTCTACGGGAAGTAAAACCACTGCCCTTTATGTATACTATGTACAAAGTAGTGTTAATATACATTATACGAAACAAATCACTGCATTTTAAATGAACTGAACTTTATTTGTAACAATATAAAACAATAAATACGTACTTGTCGCCATTTTATCACTGATTGCTGTCACGGCCTGCTGTAGTATCAACTAATATACATTGTGCACATTGGTCAGTTGTTTACAATGAACGCAAATATTTTCGACAAAAATGTTATTATTTTACTATTATTTATTATTTTGAAAACACCATCGCGCGAAAAATAATGTTCAACGCACGTTTGTGAAACGTTTTACAGAAGTGAGGAAATGTTTTAAAAACCGAGCGATAGCGAGGTTTTTAATTTCAGAGAATCTGTAAAAACCACTTTCCAAACTCGCATCGTAATATACTGTTTCTAATTTAGTGACTTGCCTGGTGTCTCCCTCTGTAACAAGATGTCCCTAAACCCTTTATTTACCAACAATGACATCTTTAACAAATGCTTTATAAATGTAACCATATTTACCTCAACTGTGTTTATTTTAACTGACCTCGCTGCATTCACTTCAGAGTCATTAATATATATGGCTACCTCAGCTTTAGTTGTGAACGCTATGGATTCGCTCCTATTTCGTTCAATTTTACTTTCTTTGAAACCGTTCGTATTCGGGAATGTTTTTTGTCCAAAACTATAGCTGTTGTTTCAAATGTATTCACTTCACCAACGAAGACGATTTGAAATTAAGTCTTTTTCTAACAGAATTATAAAATAAAAATAATGTTTCGGTAACAAATAAATACAAATAATAAGAATGATTAGGGTAATGTATGAATAGGGAAATATTTTATGGAACATTCTGTAGTATATACAGAGTGACTCCAAGCTTTAGGGTCAAAATTATACGGATGATAACGGGCTCTAAACTGAGCATTTTGACATATGGAACCAGGTCGTATATAATCCATCCATAGTAAATCTATCCGAGGGCAGGTCTTCCACTGCAATCATAGCATTTCATGCTATGCTTTGCAGATTTACTAGGGAATTATAGGTGTGGTAGCTTCCCGTTGCTTTCTACACCGGCGAAGGATGATGATGATAATGGTAACGATGATGATGATGATAGCCGGATGATTTTCGGGGACTGTTTGGTCCTAAACTTCCTGACATTTGTCTTACAGGTGAGGAAAAACCCCACCCAGGAGCCTGTCCCGACCAGGAATCGAACTCGGGTCCGCTGTGTGACAAGGCAGCACGCTACTTCGAGACTACAGCACCTTATGAAAAACTGTAAGGAGATGTTAACAAGCAACAGGAGCAAAAATTATTACTTTCAAATTAATTGTGAGGTTATATAGATATCCTGAAACAATTTAATAACATTCCAAGGGATTCTTTTAAGTCAAAAAACGGAAATTTTAAATTAAAAAGAAAATAATGTCATTTCATACTATCCTCGTCCATGGAATGTTAACATATATGTAGTGTGGAGACTGGCGGGAGGTGCGCTATCATTCGCCGAGGAAGTAAATGCCCTAACGCGGAGGCGATATATATGAATGACCCTGTTTGACTCACTGGAACAATCCTGGGACGAAGACCACTTCTTCTTGTCGTCGGCCGTGAGCTGGGAGTGCTGCTTGCGTATGGAGCGGCCCCAGCCGGCCGTCAGGTTACCAAGGCGAGAGAAGGCTCGCTTCACCATCGGCGAGCTAGGCACACTTTTGGGCCTGTGAAGTGAGACAAGGCACAGCTCCTCACCACAAACACAAAGTGACATGGCGCTCGTCAGGGGAAGGAAGGGGATACAGCACACTGTGTAGTCTGTTTTATGCATTCATTTACTCTAGTGTATTGTGTATATACCAATAGTGTATTCTAGGTATTCATTTCAGTGCATGCTTATATATACCAGTAGTATGTTGTGTATACCACTAGTGTATTACATGTAAACATTTTAGTGTATATTGTGTGTATACCAGTAGTGTACTCTAGGTATTTATTTTATTGTATGCTATGTGTATACGAGAAGTGTATTGCTTGTATACAAGCAGTGTACATTCTGATTATCAGTAATGTATGCTGTATGTATCATAAACTGTAAGTTGTACTATTTGTATACAACTTTTATAAGATTCATGATGTGTTCAGTTGATGTATTATTCAAAATTAAAATATAAAATTATGGAATATTCACCTGAAAGCTCCGTCTCCTCAACTTAATTAATTATTTAACTGTAGCGCTTTCGGGACTTGTCCCATCATCGGCAGGATTAAAAACTGGTGTTTCACCCCCTCTACCAGATCTTCAGTGAAGCACCAGTTTTTAATCCTGCCGATGATGGGACAAGTCCCGAAAGCGCTACAGTTAAATAACTAATTAAGTTGAGGAGACAGAGCTTTCAGGTGAATATTCCATAATTTTATATTTTAATTTGTATACATGTAGTATATTATATTTATTGGTCTATGTTGAGGTGTATACCAATATTGCGTATATTCTATGTATTCATCGAGAGTATTGGTTTCTACACTTGCTGTATGTTGTGTGTATGCGAGAAATGCATTGTCCGTATATATTTAGTGTCAAATAGTAATTAATTT
The DNA here is from genome assembly GCA_030220185.1 of Diploptera punctata. NCBI lineage: Eukaryota > Metazoa > Arthropoda > Insecta > Blattodea > Blaberidae > Diploptera > Diploptera punctata. The sequence goes on along the minus strand of JASPKZ010000456.1, from coordinate 261,886 downwards.
AGTGTATATTGTATCTACTGTATATGTTAAGTACACTTTTTAGTGATTTTCATGAGTACATTTAGATTATGTGATGCGTAAATATATGCATTGCTTGTATATTGTGTTTACATATTTAGTGTATATTGTGTTATATACGTGTATACCAGTAGTGTATTGTGCGTATACCAGTAGCCTGTGTATACATATTAATTGATATAATTGTGACGACACTATGACATGATGAAATCACAACTCAGCACGACAAGTACCCACACATCCTACGTGTATCAGCTCCGGGTTTTGAACTCAGAACTATTCTAATACTTGTCTCAAACGCTACATTCTGAGCGGTGTTACGTGTCTAACACGTATAAGTATGCAAGTGTTATAAAAAACAGAACATCGGATCCCGCGGCAAACACACTTATAAGTTATTTGTGAATATATTAAAGTATTGTAAATAATAATAATAATAATAATAATAATAATAATAATAATAATAAATAATAATAATAATAATAATAATAATAATGAAAATACCAATAATGAAAATAATGACAATAACAACAATGGTTATAATATTAATAATAAATCATAATAACGTCAATAAAATAATAACAATGGCAACAATATTAGTATACTACTAATAATAACAACAATAACAAAATAATTATAATAATAAGAATGGTAACAAAATTAATACCAACATAATAGTAACAACGATAATAATAACAATATCGGAATAACAAAAATGTTAATATGAATAATAATTATAATAAAATAATATAATTTAACAAAAAATACTGCAATGAACTCGGCTGGTTGTTGTCCAATAGTAGCTTGTGTGAGGGGGGGATACAAGCGTGCAATCAACACACACATGCGCAATTGTCTTAGCATGCAGCTATCCTACAACCCTCGCGACATCAGTATGAAGCTTCTAAACCAGCCATATGATAGCTATGGGCAACGTAATTACACTAAAAAAAATACCCCAAGCCGGTATATCAACCACATTTAAGCACTGGCGCTCTCCAGGTAGGCCTATCTTAGCTACAAGTAGACGGATGGTCTGGAAGCACAATGAATAAAAATACCCATGTCCAAGGCGTCACGCCGTTGCGAACGCAGTTTCAATATTTGCAGCAAGTCCTAGATCTCAAGGTGTTTTGTTCACATCCCGGTCCAGATGCAAACATTTATTTAGACTTCTTACAACACAAGGATTGCATTCAGTTATTATTATTTACGTAAGGGATTGCCCTTTAACTATTATGCCCGCGTTAGAACATTTCTATTGTAGTGTCTGGTATGTTCTCACTCGCGTTAGAAAACTGAAAGCGTCGCGACGTCCGGCGTCTTGAAATGACACTCTATACCGGTATCACGGAATATATGGGCTGTGTTGTAAGGGGTCCAGCGTTCGATTCCCGAGTAAGACGTACAATGTTCCTTTGTGCGTGGATCTGATACAGGGTTGTGATTACAACTCTTGATATGAGAATAGTAAACTCCGGTTAAGAAAGCTGAAATGAAGGTTGAGGGATTGCGTTACTTAGATTATTACTTATCCTTTAAAGCACGCATGTTTTTATTTGAAGTCAAACAAACTTCATACATCACATAAATAAATAAATGTTTATGTTCGTCAATAATAAATTAGTCCCGCGCCGTAGTCGAGCGGTCTAAGGCATTATGTCTTGGCGCAGAGCTGGTTCGAACCCCAAGGGAGAAGACATTTTCTCATGGAATATTTTCCCAGTATGGGGCCACCAGAATTGTAGCTACAATAAGCACGACTAAATGATGCGATTAACATATCCGGATGTGAGGCCAGAAGCCGTCTGGTAGGCTAAGGGAGTTAATCATAAGACCGAATTTCATGACATTTGTCTTCTTACAGCTACGAGGAAGTACAACTAACTAACTCACTGGCACTATCGAATTCGTAGGTTCATGGCCGAACGGACGTAACTTCGTGACCTCAAATCATGTTTAATGTTAATTTTTTCACCTCATTTTTGACCTACTTATTGGGTGCTTTCCCTCTGGGTTTCCTACAAGGAGTATTCATGTATGGTATGTCTTTCATTCCCTATTCGTGCCACATGTCCTGCACATCAAATTCTACGCGACCTGTTGTCTAATAATTAATTTTTCTCTATTTATTTAATTTTATACTATGTCATTAATCTTTTCCTCGTTTTTTATATATCTTGTACATATTATATATTTAATTCGTTAAATTTAGAGTAAATCAAAATACATTATAAATATTAATTGTATTGTATTTATAACATGTAATTGTTTATGTTTATTGTAATTTAAATGTAAGACTATTTTTTTGTATTTTTTAAACCTGGTTGAGTGGCAGACAAGGACTTAACTCAGCCAGGTAAAATAAAGCTATTATTATTATTATTATTATTATTATTATCATTATGTAATGCTCTAAGAGTATAAGACGACCGGAAATCGTGTCCCAGAAGATTTGGGTGAGTTTAAAAATGCTAATTCCACTGGGACTCGAATCCTCGACCTACCGGTTTGTAGAATATTGCCCTAATCAAATTCGCTAAAAAACTAAACTCATTGGCTCTATTGAACCCATAGTTTCATGGTCGCGCGGACATAAGCTCTCTATACATCCACATCTCGAACTAATGTTTTCCAATCATTCCCTGTGTAATCTACTTCCCTCAAATCTTAGTTAATGTTATTGTCCCACCTCATTCTTGGTCTGCCAACTGGGCGTTTTCCTTCTGGTTTTTTACAAGATACTTTTCATTCACGATTCGTGTCACATGTCCCGCCCATCGCAGTCTACGAAACTTAACTGTTCTTATTATATCTGACTTCTTATAAAGACCACATAGTTCACTGTTATGTAGTCTTCTCCATTCACCTGTCTATTCATCTCGCTTTGGTTCGAAAATTAGCCTAAGAATTTTACTCTCAAATATTCGTGATCTCCTTTCCTTCCTTAAAGTAAGAGTCCATGTTTCACATCCATATAATATAACTGGTAGAATAACAGTTTTATATATTTTCAGTTTAACGTTTTTTGAAAGGAGTTGGGATGACAAGAGTCTCTGCAATGCATAATAGCACGCATTTCCAGAATTGAGCCTATGTTTAATTTCTTCATGCATCTCGTTCCTATTTGTGATTATTGTTCCTAGGTATTTGAATTCAGCCACTTCCTCAAAATTTCCCTCATTTGTCATTAGCTGTCCATTTACATTGTATAATGTATTTCTATGTGTGAACATTTTAGGTCAATCATTTTATTTTGTTTTAAGGTTGGCAATACACGTGCATGAAGCTTCTTCTCATTTGAATATTTGAAACGACTTGGTATTGATTCCTGAAACATGAAATATTCATGGCTGGGTTACTTTTATACCATAGTCTCTACATAACAACTTATTTATGTTTGTGTCGCAGCTATGAGATCTCAAGATGTGATTGGTCAGTCCATCTTAATGTTCTAAGTCCTTTAGGTTGATACTCTTCTTCTTTTTCTTCTTCTTGCAAGGATTAAACATTTTTTTTGGTTCCTTTCGGCTCCAAGTATTATAGGTGCTGTACATCTCTTTCGTGGGCGTCCCCGATCTCTTTTTCCTCCTCTTCGTTGATAGTTTTCCTTGGCAATCTGTTGGTATCCATTCTGCAGATATGTCCATACCATTTTTCTCCTATACTTACTCTTACTCATTGAACCCGTAGGTTATGTTAGGTTGTGTTATGTTATGTTAGGTTAGGTTATGTTATGTCAGGTTATGTTATGTTGGATTATGTTATGTAAGGTTATGTTAGGTTATGTTATGTTAGGTTGTGTTAGGTTGTGTTAGGTTATGTATGTTAGGTTGTGTTGTGTTATGTTGGGTAGAGGACAGTTAACTTTTATGACTCATACTGTTTCCACAAATAACGTGTTGTGAACGCAGTTTCACTATTCACAGGCGACTTGTGGAATAAAGGATCAGAATTTGTACGTTCGTAACTCAGTCCAAAACTGCCATCTTGTTTTATGTCCTGGCCCTGATATAATATTTTCTGCATTTTTACGTTGTTACAGGTTTAAGTACCGAATTCTGTTACACACAGTACAACATGCACAGAATCCAAGCAACACAAAATAATTTTTTGTTGAAAACATAAAAGAAAGCAATCAACACATCAGAAATCAATTGAACACAAAACTGCAGTGATTAAAAGATAAAAAAACTGGTATGCACATGTCAAGAGAATGAAAATAAAACAGGAACAAGATTAGGAGGTAGATTTAGAACAGGCTAAGAGGATTCTACAATATTGCAAATGGCAGTCCACAATAATCGTAAAAAATAGGAAAAACACACAAATTAATGCAACAGTAGAGTCCTGTGGTCTCGAGGACATATTCTTTCTATACATCCCTAATGTTTCCAAATCACCCCCTGCATAATTCACCTCCCTCAGATTTCGGTTAATGTTATTTTCACACCTCATTCTCAGCCTACCTACTAGACGTTTTCCCTATTGAATCCCTAAGTTTCCATGTCCCATTCCATCTGTTCGATGACCTTTCTATACCCATCTTTCATTCCTCATTCGTGCTACATGCCCTGCCTATTGCAATCTACTAGATTCAACTGTTCTTATTACATCTGGTTTACTACAAAGTTCACTGTTATGCAGTCTTCCCTATTCACCTGTCTGTTCATCTCTCTTTGATAAAAAAAATATATAAGAACTTTATTCTCAAATTGATACAATTTTGGCTTACTACAAGAATATTTTTTTTAATTACGTTTTTTTCCAATTACTGTAGACTGTCATGTGCACTGAAATCGCCTGGCAGATAAGTTAATTTGTGTGAAGATGTACTAATGTGGAGATACAGGGTGACAATACTCGCGTACAAAACTGAAAAACTCTGTTATTTATTAAAATTTACTACGTGGTGGTTAGTTTTGGGCGGGTACAAGTGGCAACACTGACACCGGGAGGGGAAATGTTGGTCACATTTCATCCTAAATCTGACTTTAAAAATCCTATAGGGTTTAAATTATGTTAATGAAATTGTGTAATTGGAAACTAAGACAATGTGGTAGGTTTCCCCGGCTGGATTATGTCCTTCCATTGTAGACAACTTACATGTTTTGCTGCTTTTGAGCTCCTATGTGGATCCTATTTGTGCAAGACATTTTATTAGTGCATAAAATTCCAAACAGACAGAAAATGTGCTGTAAAAGAAATAGCACGCAACAATAAATACAACAGATACGTGTGCCTACGTTATACAAAGCAACACAGTTCATTATTTTAGTTCCCGTGGCGTTCTATCACACATACTCACTGCCTCCTTGATCATTACTTCACACAAACTTATAACAAATGTAGTTTAAACTGTGTTTATACAAACGGATACAACAATAATCACATTATACGTACATTTTATTGGCTGATTAAAAAATAGATAGAAAACTGTTTAATGACAACAACAACAATAATAATAATAATAATAATAATAATAATAATAATAATAATAATAATAATAATAATAATAATAATAATAATAGTGACTATTGAGTACATTTACTTGTAAAATTATTAATGAAGTTTGTGAGATGTGCGCGGTGTTGCCATATTCCATTTAAGAGGAACATTACGGCGCCGTAAAGTAACACAATGACACATTGTATAACTTAACAGAGCACTTTGATATCAGTTAAGTTTAAGGAGGCCGTGAAAACGTGAGAACGCACAAGAGACCAGTATTATAACGTAGGCATCGCAAATATACACAGGAACACAACAATGAAATGACATGAACAACCGAAACAAAGGAAGAGGGGGAGAAGGGCAGGAGAGCGCAATAAATGTAAAGATAAAATTCCAACTTGAAGAAGACTGTGCGAGAGAAAATTAACATTAATAGTGTGTTGTGTGGAAGTGGAAAGATAACCATCAGCTTTCATGTCACTAGAACATTAAGATTATCAGAATAAAACCATTTAACAACATTATTGCTACAGGCCACCGCCATCTTGCTTCTTCATCATAACCTTCGTGCAACATTTACACGTTTTTTATTTTAATTCAAGACGCCTTTAACATCTAGGTCATATAGCGTATATTTATTCATTTGCATTCTTCTTTATACAGGGTGTAACTAAATTCCCACTACAGACTTCGAGGACGTGTAATGGAGACCAAGAACACGTTTAGCATAGGAACCCATGTCCGGAAACGTACCGTTTTCTCGCTATAGACCAACGCAAAATACACGTTGCTCTCTCCGAAGTCTGCTGCTTGTCGTCTGCGTCCAATTATAAGGGTTTGATATGACGGCGATTGATACGGTACCGTGTTCTGGTACACACGATCACCAATCCTTGGTCCTGCAACATCCGTCTTCCTCGGATGGCACAGGGGTCTCGTAAGTGAAGGATTTCATGTGACCCCACAGGTAGTGGTCTAGCGGGGTCAAGTAAGGAGAACGTGCAGAACCTTTGGTGCCGAAAATAGAGAAGAGTTGAAAACCTGAGTTGTTTTTTGCGTTTAGCGGAAAAAGGTACGTTTCCGGACACGAGTTCGTATGCTAAACGTAACCGTCTTGGTCCCCACTCCTCAAAGTCATCAATGGGAATTTAGCTACATCCTGTATATAAGGATGTTGTGAAATGGTGAATATGAGGAGATACGCCCTGATAATGAAATTTTAACCCAGAACCATTTGCCTTGGTACGGCGTGTTTTGGAAGTATGGCCTGTGACGTCAGTCCTACGTCACAAATACATGTACGTGGTGGCGGTGTGTTCAACGATTTTAAAACTGTTTATACGCTTTGCATTTTTTAAATTTTCAAAATGTTACATTTTTAATTAAAAAACTGATTTAAAAAAAAATGTTGAGAGTTTTTGAGTATTTAAAATTTAGAAAGTTTTTAGAATTTAAAAAAATAATAATTTTGTGAAAATTCTCAAATTAAAAAATCTCTAAGTATTTTAAAATTTTGGATTATTTATATTTTCAAAAAAAATTCTTTTCAAAATTTTGGATTTTTTAAAAATACTTTTACAGAATTTCCAGAATTTTGGATTTTTAATTTCAATTTATTTTTATTTTCAAAGTAAAGTAAAGTAAAGTGATCCCACAACAGGCCCGGAGGCCCTTGGGGTAGTAGGAGGTTAAGGCTCCCACTTTTTCTAGACAATCGACACTTGATATCAGCCGGGTTATCAGCCGTGCGTCACGGCCGCCTTTACCCCCAGAACAAGCGTCTGGTACTCATTTACGTTAGAGGCTGAGTCGACCCCCAGGGCCATAGCGTCGCCAGAAAGTTTAGGTCAGTTTAAAAATCCTGACCGCACCGGGACTTGAACCCTCGACCTTCCGGCTTGTAGCGCAGTGCCTTAACCACTACGCTCTCAAACTTTTAGATTTTTTAAATTACAAAAAAAAAATGCGTTTTTAAACAAATTTAATAGTTTGGATTCTTTAATTTCGAAAATTTAATTTAGTTTCCTGACTTTAAGTAAAAGTGTTAAATTAATTTCGCGCGTTGTGCTTCATGTTTTATTGCCCTAAGTCTGGTCTTATGTTTTCCCCCCTCGCTACACTCTTATATCCTATTGCGGTCTTTATAAACTAGTAAGTAGTGGAGAGGTTAACACAGGGTGGTTAAACTCATGAACTGTTCTTTCAGGAGCACTGGTTTGCCTGTAGCAATAGAGTTGTATATTTTCAATGGGCAAGACCTTGTTTCAGAAATCTTACATGATACAGACCGTCTCAAATTATCATTAGAAAGCGTAGAACAAGGGCTTTATAACTCCTCCGTGATATTATGCTAAAACTGACATTCAAAATAATTCACTCACATGTTAAAAATTCAAGTCGAATTTATGGTCCAATTTAACGGATAAACAAAGTGAATAAAAAGTGTAGACAGTAATGTGATAGACACATTTACTCGCATATCCCCTTAAAGCTGGGTTGTCCCATCCCTCATCGCCCATAGCCTGTTTAATTTTCGCAGCTCTTACTCTGTATATGTTACAGCCGAAGTAATTAATCCAGCCGTTATATATCGACATTTTATTAGCTGATTTTTCATGTTCATTGTTTATGTCTAGGGAGCAGAAGCGATGGAGATTTGTAAAAACATGATTTCGCGAGAACTGCCTGAATTACATACATTCCTTCAGAGTTCCTTAAAATCTACAATTTATTAGAAAAAAAAAACTTTACAACATGTGACGTGAAAAATGTTTTCCAATCACACACCATGCGTATGCACCAATAAACGCGAAGCAGTTTACAGTATGGAATCACGGGATGCAGCCAACATATACATGATATTTCTTCTTCTTCTTCTTCCTTCCAAGTATTAGGCCAAGGCCTGTTACGATCCTATAGAAAATTTTCCCTCCAGCGTTTTGATCCTTCCGGGAAATTCTCGTATAAGACTTGAAAGCATAATAATAGTCCCTTCGATTGGTTGCTGGCCAAAGGAAGGCAAAACCAGTGATGGGGCTGCCATCTTATAGCCTCTGGTCAGGCTTTTCTGGAGAAGAAAAGAAAATAAAGAAAAGAAGAAATGGAAGAAAGGAAAGACTCCCTAGCCCTCGGATGCCCTAATAGCATCGGGGTCGAAAAAAACAAGAGTTAACCAAGAGAGGTTAGATAGTAAAGTTAAAAGAGTGCAAAACACAAGTAAGTGGAAGAAATGTTTTGCTCAGCTTGGGCACCTTGTGGTCGCCATCCACATATCCCCTAGATGAGGACCCCTGAGGGGATTTTGTATTTTAATATTTATTTATACTTAAATATTTTTTATTCAATGCCCCAAGTTGTCTTTTCGACATTTCTGGTGTTCTCTCCTGGCATTGGCTTAATTCTAACCTACTTCTGAAGTTGGAGCGCCTAGAAGGCGGGGTTACGTTACCCCGATGATATGATATTTAACGAACCTAAAAGCTAACCTAAAGCAATTTAAGCACTTTAACCTGTGAAAGAATACAACGCTCAAAAGTAAATGGTAAATTATGAAATTCTGAAGTATATGTGTACATTTAATTAGTACATACTCTATGTTGGCTGCACTGGAACACGTCTTTGTTGTTGCATAGAATATTCGTTAAAATCAATATGGCTCCACGTCTTCATATTACATATATAGTTAAATATCTTAGAAAAAATTATAGAAATAATCGTTAGAAAACATGTAAAAATCATGTAAATGGTGGGAAATAATTAGAAAAACGAAACTCTAACAATACAATTTGACAGGAGTTTATGAAAGAATTAAAACGTGACGTCACAGCTTGTAAAGTTTAGCAAAAACGTATTGTTAAAGTAGGTCATGTAATGAAATTGTGCCGTTACGCTTAAGGAAGTAGTGATATTTTCAAACTTGCGTTACGAGCGGTAAATTTGAAACAGGACTTGTGCAGGCCTTGTTCTAGTACAACGTAGGCCATGCTTTATTTTTACTGAAATAAGGTCTTACCATTGTCAGCAGAAGACAACAAACATCGTAAAGGAAGACACAATACAAGTAAATTTGTGCGAGAAAATGAAATGAGTGCTGTTGGGGGTAGAGGTGTTTGTTTCTACACATGGGGGGGGGAGTTGTTTTCAGTTTTATAAACCGCGGTAATCACTCGAGGGTAGGTAACATTTTGTCACGTGGGGTCTCAAATGCTATGTCATGGCGCCTGGCATGAGAACCCCTGCAGAATGACGTGTTTAACCTCACACATAGATCTATCTATACACCTAGTGAAGTTGTAAGTTTGCTGTTGTCGCCATATTGGGAGTATAGATTACTAAGTAGACTCCCAGGCACTATCGAAGCCGTAAGTTAATGGCCGCGCTGACATAAGCTCTCCATACATCGGTATCCTGAGCTAAATGTTTACAAATCATCTCCTGTCTAATCTATTTCCCACAAAATATAGTTCATGTTATTCTTCCATCTCATTCTTGGCCTGCCTACTGTGTGCTTCCCTTCTGGTTTTCCTACAAGGAATTTCCATGTCCCTCTTCCATTTGTCATTCGTGGACACATGTCCTGTCATTACAGTCTAAGAGATTTAACTGTTATTATATCTGGTTTCCTAAAAAGTTCACTGTTATGTAGTCTTCTCCATGCGCTTGTCTCTTTGTCTCTCTTTGGTCCAAAAAATTTTCTAATAACTTTACTCTCAAATACTCCTAATTTATTTCTCTTCCTTTAAAGTAAGAGTCCATGTTTCACATCCATATAATATAACTGAGAGAATAACAGCTTTATAATATATTTTCAGTTTAAGTTTTTTTGAGAGAAGTTGGGTCGAAAAGAGTCCCTGTAATACATAATAACATGCATTTCCGCAATTGAACCTTCTGCCCATCGTGTACAAGATATGTAATTTTTTAATTTCACATGATTATTTTTAGTGTTACATCTCGATGCGATTTTTGCATAAACTTTATCAACGAGTCTCATTGGCTCTTAATTAATACAACTAACAAATTTTAGGACAATTGAAGATTTGTCTAGAAAATATGGTGTAACCGTTAATTTGTGCGAAGATGATATCAATGTCATCATCATCTTCAGGTACTTACTAGTCTTCTTCTTCTATGTCTATCCACTGATCTGTTTCCTCTATCATCATCATCTTAAAGCACGACAACTTCAAAAGTGAAAGTTTTGGCCTTCTCAAAAATCCTCCTCCATGCCAATCTGTCTCTTGTCATATTCAAGTTAGTCACTTTCATTTTCCTTAGATAGTTCATTGTGTCATCCTCCCATCTGATGCTCGGTCTTCCTACAGCTCTGCCTCCTACAGGTTTCCATTTGTAGAGTTTTTTGACCAGTCTCTGATAATCCATTCTTATCAAATGTCCAAGCCAACCAATTCTGAGAGATCTTATATGGTTTACTGTGTTCTGATTTTTGATTAATTTGTTTAGTTGTTATTTGCTTTGATTCTCCAACAGTTATCAGTTCCTCTATTTGGTCCAAACATTCTTCTTAAAAATTGTCTTTCTAAAATTAGTAATTTCTGTTTTATTGTTTCTTTTAGGACTCAAGTTTCACAAGCACATGTAACTACTGGTCTAATGACTGTTTTGTATAACCTTATTTTTGCTGTTTTTGATATTAATTTGCTTTTAAATAAGGTTCTATTTGCAAAATAAGCTTTATTCCCATTTACCAATCTTTCTTTAATTTCCTCTTCTAGTGTATTATGTCCATTTACTTTGGTACCTAAGTAACGGGCTTCCAATATAAACCCGGACCGGCCTCACGGGGTTTCACCCGTCAGGCAGCGCTCTCTCCTCGTCCGCATTTCACTCTGCCAGCCGCTCGTCCTTGAACTACTCAGTTTACTATCGTTCGACAAGATGAGACGTCAGCTGACATTAGAGCAGCGCATTTATGTGTGTAAATGTTATTATAAATACGAATCAGCTCGTCGCGTTCGCGAGGAATTTATTCGGAACTTCCCTGGACAATTACCTCCTTCCAGATCGACAATCCACGATCTTGTGACTAAATTTGAGACCACTGGTTCAGTACAAAATAAGAAACACACGCGAAGGCGTACGGTTCTCACCGAAGAAAAATTAGACGAAATTGGCGAAACTTTGGAACGTTCACCACAAAAATCATTACCGAAATTAGCACAACAAGTTGGGATTTTCAGTATCTTCTGCACATACAGCAACAAAATGTGTTTACTGGATATAATGCCTGTTTAACTGCGGGAGGACAACATTTCCAGCATTTTCTATAAGGTAAGAAACAGTTCAAGGACGGGTGGCAGGCAGGGTGAATTGCGGGAGGAAGAGACAGCACTGCGTGCCGGGTGAAACTCCGTGAGGCCGGTCCGGTTTTATATTGGAAGCCCTGTATTTAAATAATTCTACTGTGTTAATTTGTATGTCATCAGTTTGTAGATTTTCTATTGTGATTACTGTGTTTCCTCTAACTTTATAATAATAATGTAGTAGTTGGAATGTAAACTGAGCAAGTAGGTGGTTCTCATGCCAGTGTGAGAGGGGGGTTTGAGTCCGGGGTCAAGTAACTGCATACTTAACTTATGCTCCAGGTCTTACGTGGAATGCCACGTCTCCTGAAACACCATCACTTGCACTTACCCCCTTTGCAATCATTAACAGACGTCCCACACAAACCTGTGCCAACTGTTTTCACATTTACACCTCTAACAACACAGTGCAATGTTACATTTTTTTTAATTGAACATTTTAAACTGTTGATGTTTTTATTGTTCTTTTAACATTATTTTATTTTAGCTTGTAAAGCATAATTTTCAATGTTTTTATTTTAGGTTGTCTTTTATGACTTTTTTTATTTTCTCTACTGGCATTGGTGGAATTGTAATTCATTTCTTAGGTTGTGGCACCTGGAAGGTGGAGTTACGTTACCCCGATGATATGATGGGTGATAAATGATAATGAAGCACCAGGAGAGTTCTTAACCTAAACTTAATTAAAAAAATTCCAGACCGTGCACAATCTTTAAGGAAAAATCCATTTGGTCTGACCTGGGATCGAACATGGGACCTCATGAATTGTAGTCATAAATGCTGACCACTAGCCCATGAGGTGGTCACTTATTAATAAGAAAAAAATGAATTTGTCGTTTAATTTTTTAAATGTAACCAGGTTGTCATTTCGACATTCTGGTATCTGTCCTCATACTGGCACCTTGAAGGCTGCCCTGATAATGATGCACCAGGAGAGCACTTAATCCTAACTTAATCCAATGAGGTGAATATGATATTGAAGGCCAGATGATGTTCGGGGACCGTTTGGGCCTTAAAGTATCCTGACATTTGTCTCACAGGTGAGGAAAAACCTCAGCCAGGAAACATGTTCGACCAGGGATCGAACCCAGGCCCACTACATGCTACCTCGCCACCACAGTGGTGGACTTGTCCTTTAATATAACTGACAAATTTAAATAAAAACATCAACAATTTTTTAAGAGAAAGTCTGCCTGAACCGAGATTTGAATTCAATACCTTTGGTTTTATGCACCACTGTGCTATCCAGGCATCCTGCCCAACATAATATTTGTGTATCTTACAATAAACAATAGCACCATGATTAGTGCGCTGTTGCATAAAACAAGGAGTCATGGGTTCAAATTCCAGTTAAGATACAATTATTTCTCTTCAAAAAAATAATTTATCGACAAATCTGAGTGTATAAAGTTACATTAAATACATCAGTTGGCTTCTGGGTTCTTGTTTCAAGGTAAGGGATGGAGCAGCTGGCACAAAGCTTGCTGGGACACCCTTTGTCTAAATTGCAGTAGCATGTTTGAGGCACGACATGCTAGAAGGGCTCAAAGTACACCTTGTTTGTGTCCACTTACCTGTTTTATGCCAGCTAATGTAAAAAAAAACTGCACAACTAAAAAGGTAGTCCCAAAATTTAAAAGTTGAATTTTATTAAGTTTTTTTGGTTATTTAAGCCCTTATAGAATTAAATGCCTCATTCATAAAACTGCATGTAAAGAAAATTAAATTCTTTGCTACCCAAGAATCAATTTCTTTATCAAACACCCTGTATAAGAAACAGTTGAAAGACAAATAATAAATAGCACACTTAGAGCATGACAGTGAAACAAAACACTGATAAATTAATAATTAAATCTCTTGAAATTATTCATCACAATTAGAAAACAAATATTCTACAGAGTGGAAGCAATATAAGTGTACAGATTTTAAGTATAAATTTCTAGTGGCAAATGTGATTAAAACGTCTTGTGTCTTTCATTGCAAATGTACAATTTTCTAAGAAAAAAAGAGATCTTTATACATTGCTTGATGACGATGGTGAGTTTCACACAGCTCACAGGGACGTCGAATGGTACAACTTCCTCCGTCACTGTTTTCAAATAATATATATAACACTCCATGAGGACACGAGATAAATCAAGAAATTGTTATTTATGCTACAAGGGAGGTAAAATCGTTATTAGTAGTTTTCAGTCTGAGGTTTCTGATGGTCAAAAATGCTGTTGGAAAATGGTCAACTGTCCTTACCTCGCAAGTTTCGTACAATGTTTTTTACACTGACTGATTCTAAATATAGTTATTTATAACACATAATTGTAATTTCAAATTCACTTACATCAGTTAATGGGTCCATTCATAGTCTGTTGTCTGTTGCTATGTGACTGAGGTTATTTATCTGTATACAGCGCTATTCAGAGAGAAGGAACAGACTTGAAACATTCATTTCTTAACAAAAAGTAGAAACACAATTCCAACGTTCCTGGAAAGAGAAAAGTTTGAAGTTGCGATCACGGCCACATTGATCTTACACACATGCATATGCACGGATGAATAGATAAGACAGACTTAATGAAGTAAAGTCTTCCCCTTAGAACTTGTTACACCAGACCTAACTCCATGTGATTTTTATCTGTGGTTACTGTGTTTTTAACCCCCCTATGCCTGACACTCTTGAAAATCTGTGACATGAAATTGTTGAAGCTGTGAATTTGATAACTAGAAACCAGCTGATTTGTGTGTGGCAAGAAATGAGCCACCATTTTGATATTTATCGTGTAATACATGGTGCTCATATTGAATGCATAAAATAGTGGAATTTGAACTTTTCTCTTTCTAGTAACATTGGAAATGTGTTTATACTTTTGTAGTTTGGAAGAAATAAATGTTTGAAATCTGTTCCTTCTTTCTGAATAGTCATGTATGTATAAAGAATAATGTATATATGTCTGTCTGTCCTTTATAAACTTCTAAACCGTTCAACTGATATTCATGAAAATTTGTATAAACAGGGTTTCAGATGCGGCGAGTATTTAGTAGTTATCTATTATGTTCTAAAATCATTAGTTGTAGGGGTTCACCTGAAACGAAAATTTAAAAAATCGCTCTAGCGATCGCAATTATCAAAGTTTCACAACAAAACTCGGAATATCCCGTTAAAATAAACCGAGGTATTTATTGTCCAAAAATCTGCAAAATCCGACGGTTAAAAGTGGGGGTTTACTTGAAATCTGAAATTTAAAAAATACCTTTACGACTGCACAGAATTTGAAGAATTTTTTGGGTCCCTGGATGGCTTAGATTCACGATTGGTTCCTCTAAAATCATTAGGTGTAGGATTTCAGCTGAAGTGAAAATTTAAAAATCGCTCTAGCGGTCACAATTTTGATGTTTCACAACGAAACTCAGTATAACCTATTAAAATAAACCGAGGTATTTATTGTCCAAAAATGAGTGAAATACGACAATTAGAAGCGGAGGTTTACTTGAAATCTGCTTAAACGACTGGACCGATTCTGATGAATTTTTTTTGTGTGTGTTTGAGTGGGCCCCTGGATGGTTCAGATTCACAATTGGACCCGGTGATGGCGCTGCAATCGGGTTATAGGAATTTTATATTTAAAAGTTTTAAAACAGACTTTCTTCTACCTTCCAAGCATTAGGCCAAGGCCTGTTATGATCCTATAGAAAATTTTCCCTCCAGCGTAAGAATTGTCCTTTTTCATGCTTTGGTCGTCATAAGTTTGATCCTTCCGGGAAATTCTCGTATAAGACTTGAAAGCATAATAATAGTCCCCTTCGATTGGTTGCTGGCCAAAGGAAGGCAAGACCAGTGATGGGGCTGCCATCTTATAGCCTCTGGTCAGGCTTTTCTGGAGAAGAATAGGAAAGAAGAAATGGAAGAAAGGAAAGACTACCTAGCCCTCTGATGCCCTAATAGCGTCGGGGTCGAAAAAACAAGAGTTAACCAAGACCATGCGATCAAAATATACCAAAGGAAAAAGTTTTTCCATTTCACGTCCCCTAAGTACTGTGTCAAAATCATTATTATAGAGTAATGCACCAAACAATCTTGTACAAACTGATTTTGTTTGAGAAAACGACACATTTGCAACTCACAGTCTATGACGTATATATATATATATATATATATATAAATAAGAAAGTTTTCTTGGGTTTTCCGCGTCTTGGATTCAAGTTCGGCCCCTGACCACTGACTCCGACGTTTTGGCATGATCCCACATGCCATTATCAAGGAATGATAAGTTCGAGTCACAGGTTTAGGTTTTATATAATTAAACAAATAGAGTTTTCGCTGTGGTCCGTTTTTGAAGACGTACACCCATCCAAGGTTTAGTTCTTATGTTGTTAAACTTTTCAGTTTTCAGTGCGGTCCGTTTCCGAAGCCGTACACCCATCCAAGGTTTAGTTCTTACGTAGTTAAACACCCAAGAAAACTGTCTTATTCATACTTATATCCGCAAAAATCTGCAATATAACATATATATATATATATATATATATATATATATATATATATAGAAAAAGCAATTCATACTAAAAATCTGTGCACTATATTATTTCCAATCTTATGTAGGAAAGTAATATATTAAATAAACCACATGCTTCAAACATTATTTAGTTCCTTTTTATTGACAACTGAGGCTGTAATATTGTAAAACTGTTGTTTGGTAAATTCTCTCTGTATGTGATTGTGTGCATATGTTAACAAATAAACACAAATTCCTTTTATTCAACAGCTGATAATAAACATGTCAACTTAATTAATAAATTACAACAGGAAGTAACATGATGAGGTTGTTCTTGATAAATAAGATCAGTCTTAAGATTAATTTAAAACACTTGATACCTCACCTCATATCCAGTCTTCTAACTGTACTGCAGTTTCAAAGCCTTGGCAGCTTCATCTTCAGTAACATCTCATCAACTGATGTTATGTCAATCAGAAGAAGCACTTCTTCGTCCCTCTGTTGGTGGACCGATAAACCTCCGGATCCAGTCAGAATCCACAGGAATTTCAAAGTTCATAAGTTTTTTCTTTCTTGCTTTTCAGAATGTCGATTTTTTTCTTCCAAAACCGTGAGTTCTATTTGTTTAATTAGACTGGCTTTTGATTCAATTAAATGTTTTTCAGACCAAGCATGAACAGCTACTGCTGGCTTTTCCACTTCACCATTTTTGACATTTCTAAGATTTTCTTTCACCCTTCTTTTCAAAATTGGATCCAGAGGTTTTATCAGTCCACCAACAATTTGCAGTGTTGTTTTATAGGAGGCTTTCGATAACTTATGTATCATCTTCTACTTTCAGAAGATGATACATAGTTATTGAAAGGTTTCCTATAAAACAACACTGTTGAGGAGGACTGAGATATCAGGAACTGTTTTATAATTATTAAAACTTTAACACAGTGACCTCAACGGAGTTTCGTAATGCATTTTAAAAACATTGATCCACCAACAGAGGGAAGAAGAAGTAGTTCTGCTGATCAACAAAACATCAGTCGACAAGAAATTACTGAAGATGAAGCCACCAAGACTTTGAAACTGCTATATAATTAGAAGAGGTGAGGTATCAAGTATTTTAATTTAATATTAAATTAAACCTCATACAGAAGTTCAATATCACTGGTACATCTTACCTCATAAAACTTGGTGGTTCATTTGACATGTTTTGATATAATCAATTGAGTTGGTGTTTACTTGATGAAAATCCATATTTATTAATTAAATAAAAATAAAACGTAGTTTTATTTGATTTTCATATTTATTAAGATATAATTCAGTGACAGCTGTTTCGGTACACTGTACCTTCTTCAGACATGTTAACAAAGTATGAATTGTGAACACAATTCATAATTTTTTATATGTTGCTCATACCATTGTTAAGATTGTCGAGACTGTTGATTTTTATGTTGTCAGCCCTGGATGTCGACTCACACTTCATTTTCTGGCTGACCTTTGATTCACAAGTTGTTCGGTCAACCAGAAGATGGAGTGAGAATCGACATCCAGGGCTTTCAACATAAAAATCAACAGTCTGGAAAATCTATCAACGGTACGAACAACATATTGAAATATTCACAGTTGAATATAGGAAATAACATTATGAGGTTCTTAATACATTCATGAATGGGTCACTTTTTATATCTTACCTCATAGTTATGTTTCCTTAAACACGGGAACTGCAGTTTTCAAGAGGAACATCGCTCCCATTTTCAACCAACATTATGACGACCAGATTTTGGATGGAGATTCCAACAAAAACATGGTATCATAATATCGGTTGAAAATGAGAGACACGTTATAATAGCTTTATTTTACCTGGCAGAGTTAAGTTCTTAAGGGCTCGTCTGCCACTCAACCAGGTTTAAAAAAATAGTCTTATATCTAAATTACAATAAACATAAACAATTACATGTTATAAACACAATACAATTAATATTTACAATGTATTTTGATTTACTCTAGATTTAACGAATTAAATATATAATACGTACAAGATATATAAAAACACGAGAAAAATTATTAATGACGTAGTATAAATTTAAATAAATAGACAAAAATTAATTATTAGACAACAGGTAACTGTATAAGCGTGACTTAAAAGTGCCAAGTGTGCGGCAACCCCTGATATCTTGAGGAAGGAAATTCCAGGAGCGGGCAGAGGCTACTGTGAAGGAAGTAGAATTGGAGGAAGTGCTATGAAGAGGAATTGTTAGCAGACTGCTATCTTGTGACCTGGTGTCAATATTGTGGTAAGAGGATAACTTCTCAAATCTGGACGCCAGGTAATTAGGAGTGTAGGAATTCAGAAGCTTGAAAAGTAGTGAAAGAGAGTGCAATTTACGTCTGTCAGTAAGACGGAGCCAAGAGAGGTTATTAACACATTCAGTACCATAAACCAGTTAAGGCGTTTAAAGAGACTATCATGTATGCAGCCATCGGTCAGTTAACTCGCTTTAGAGTGGGACGAACAAACCGCGTTTATATTGTGATGGCTTAGTATGTCTTGGAGATCATAGATGGCATGTACATGTAAATTTTCTATTCCCGTTTGACACGTTTGACCTTGGTGAATCCCCTTTTATTTTTAAAACAAACAACATGTGGAATTCGTTCACCCAAACTTGCCTCCAGGCTCCAATGCAGTCGTATATGTTTCTCGTTATCGCGCTGTTGTTTGTGCGTGAGTGAAACCATGACAAAAGGAAAATATCTCACTGAAGAAGAATTAGTGAATATTTTGTATAATGATGATTCAGGTGATGAACTGATTCCTGAATTAGAAGATTCACAAAGTGAAAATGAAGATGAACTTCCACTTCCTGAAATTGATACGCCGATACCATGTGATGTCAATCACCCAAGTTATTTCACCATCAAATCCTACTAGGATATCTCCTTTAGGTATGTACAAAATTTGACTTTTCTAGGACTAATAGTTTGTGAATAATGGTCCATTTTCTGAAGTGCCGCGAAAAGGGTAGCTGGGGTATTTAAATGGGTGGCTTGTGGGTTTAAATGCCCTGCTCAGTACCTGGTACTAAAGTGTTCGGAAATATGGTCATAACGGCGGATATTGAAAATGAATCGAACGCAAGCATTATGAACACACTGCAGTCTCTGTGACAAGTCATGGTTTAGATCATTATATATAATGTCTCTTGTAAACTGCAGTTCACGTGTTTGAGAAAACATTAACTATGAGGTAAGAACATCAAATGAAACACGTTACTTGATGTTACTTTTCTGATTACAATTTACTTTTCACGTTTCTTCACAACTGACACACATGAAGATTAAATTGAATTCAATTTGTTAATAAAAAATATTTCTGTTCAAAAAAAGCTGGTACCATAATTTGTCAAACACAGAGAACTGTCATAAAACCAAGTAAAGACGGACTGTATTTCTACAAATTGGTTACAACAAAAATGTATTCCCTCTCATTCAAGAGGGTTGTATTTCAGATCTGGTTCAATTTCATGATATCAAATTATCAGGGGTTTTCTCAACAACAAATATCAAGCCACAATGTCCCTGAAAAATCACTAGCCCCACATCACCAAAAATATTCATAACAAATTGGGTTAAGAGAACAGAACTGTTCACTGAACTGTTCACTGAACTGTTCACTATAAGAGAATAAGTTGCATTCTATAAATTTGTGCTAGAAGTAGAGGGAGTTAATGAGAGAAACCTACACTTTCATCCCATTTGTTTGATTTACATTTTGTGAGGAATGCAACGCCATGGCCTTTGCAGCTATATTGATATACTAACAAACTATCTGGCAATAATGTTCATACCTGCTCGGACATACATCTCTATCCTGTATAATTCACCTCTCTCAAATAGGTGTTTTGCCTCTGGCTTTCCTACAAGATGTTGCCATGCCTCTTCTTCAAGCCCCATCTCACCTCATAAAACTGTGTGATTATCACAGGACCTGTTGCTTGTGTACTCAGTCAAAAGTCTGTCTGATCAGTTTTGGCTGAGGGTGGAAGCAAGAGCTTCTGAAACCAATCCTATGAGAATCATGGGGTTTTATGAGACAAGATGTAAAAAGTTATTTTTGACTCTCTTATATAATTAATTTTATCACTTTATATTGTACAACAATGGAATTTTAACAAGTATTCTATAAATACAGAATTTGAAGGCTAGAAGTAATTACCAACAGAAAGATTTGATGAGACAAACCTCAGAACTAGAAGCTGGTATTGTAACCACTAGTCCACCAGGATAGTCTTTCCCCATGATACAACATGCTATCAGTCATTTGCTGGCCTCACATCCACAGATTATAAATCCAAAAATATCTTTAACCTTTTCACTGCTGAGATATTTCCAACCTTTAAAACCCTCCTTGCTCAATGCAGGGAGAAATATTGGAAAAAGTTTATTTAGGTTCCTAAGAGATGGCAGTATATGCCTGCCTAGTTTGAAAGCAATGCAATACATATTATATAACTAGCAGGCGTTTGGAGTTGAGAATGGATATACACACCCATAGCACAGCAAGCACTTTCTTTGCCAACGGATATACCCGTTCGTAGCAGTGTAAAGGTTAATGGAAAAGTAAGGATGTAAGGGAATTTTATCAATATTTCTATTTAATCCCAGGGGATTATTTGATCCTATTTGAATTATTAATAATTGCAAACTAGATATATTCAACTTAAATTTTACCCCCCTTCAAAATAAAACTTTACAAGGTAATGAAAATATCTGCAAGTACAACAAATTTTATAACTTTATCATCTCCTGTTTAATATCTTCCACTGCACAATTTATTCAATAACCATCAACATTATATTAAATGAGAAAAATCTAGCTCCTCAAAGTAAATATCATAAGCAAGAATGTTAATGACAGCCAGTGTAAGGGTGACATGTGAAGCTGCTACTTGTTGTAGCTACCCAACACTATGCTATCTATCTGCAATAACATAACAGCCCATGTTGGGCCACAGCCTCTCCTTTTGTTAGGAGTTACTAGACCAACTTAATTTAGTTATGTTTACTTCCCTGCAGATGTCATCAACATACCAACCCAATGAGACATCTAGTGGGCAACTAAGGTATTACTAACAATAATGGTCAGTAAATTTTGCACAGAGGCCTCTATATTCAGGTTTGTGGTTCTTTAACAAGCCTCAAAATCTTCAGAGTTGGGACCCACGATTTAAAGTCTCTCCTGGAGGACTTTTGCGTCTTGGATTTTTCTATGCTAAGAAATCCATTGATCCAGTCCGGGTTCAAATCTATGACCCACGGGGAAGAAACATAACTACTAGAGAACTGCAGTTGACGGGCACTGGTCCATACTGGCCAAAATTCCATGAGAAACTTCCTTCTTCCATGCGGACTCAAAGTAGCACAAGTCCTGTACATTTTTTGACAATTCACCTCATAAATTTCATGTTTTTATGATACTGCAGCTTCAAATGTAATCACGTCCACAACTGCGACTGATGAAATTCTTCGGCCGTCAACTCTTCTATTGTCACCAACTTTAGCACTACCATCTATGGTTGAATTTATGAACTTCGTAATCAAATTTTTAGGAATATCAAAAGCAGCATACAGCTATTCATCATGAGGAAGAAGTTTGGGAAAACCAAAGAAAAGATGGAAAGAACAGCAATTTGGAGCTGGTACAGGCTAGTAAATATGCCTAAACCGTGAAGAAGAAGAAGAAGAAGAAGGAATGTCAAAATTCATTCATCTATCTTTATTTTTCTGAATGTATATTTTCTCCCAAACTGTCAATTCCAAAGGCTTCTCTACTTGTTTTAAAAGTTTAGCTTCTCTTCCAATTTCATGATGTTCTAATAAACTAAGTGCAGCAATTGCAGACTTTTCAATTTCACAATTTTTAATTTGGAAACTCATAGAAAAGAACATTTTAGAAATACCAATAATTGTGAAATTGAAAAATCTGCAATTGCTGTACATAGTTTATTAGAACATCATAAAATTGGAAGAGAAGCTAAACTTTTAAAACAAGTGGATAAACCTTTGTAATTGACAGTTTGGGAGAAAATATACATTCAGAAAAACAAATATAGAGCAATGAATTTTGATATTCCTAACAAATGAAATTTGACAACAAAGTTCATAAATTCAACCATAGATAGCAGTGCTGAAGATGGTGATAATAGAAGAGTTGGCAAGTGAAGAATTTCATCAGTCGGAGTTGTGGCACAAGATGGACGTGATTACATTTGAAGCTGCAGTATCATGAAAAACATCAAATTTATGAGTTGAGTTGTCAAAAAATGTTCTCCGATGAATGACATGAAGTCTTGTATCACTTGGCTGCGACATGGGACTACGAACAAGATGGCTCTGTTAATTTGTTATGAATATAACTGAATAAGTGTGCAGATCAAGGTTGTAATCCTCAATTTTTCCAAAGTTCACTTTTACATGGTAGAAAGTTACTAGTGACATGACATAGAAGTCCTGTGCAATATATTTGTTTTAGTTATATTTAAATTAATATTGGGAAGTAAACATTATGAGGTTATATCATTAATAGTGAGTGGAGAACATATTTTTAACGACTCACCTCATATAATTTCAAATTTCTTTGATACCGGCGGTTTCAGACAATATCTTGTCCCTCTTCAGTCATGGCTTCCACTGATGAAATTCTCTGGTTGTTGATCTCTCCAAGGACACCACCTCCTGTGCTGCCATCTTTGGTTGGGATTATAAACTTTGTAATTTAATTTTTATCCACCAGAATATCGAAGTTCATAGATCGATATTTATTTTTCTGAATGAATTTCTTTTCCCAAATTGTCAATTCCAACGGGGCTTATCCAATTTTTTCAAAAGTTTTGCCTCTTTTTCAATTTGAAACAATTGGATAAAACCGCTGGAATTGACAATTTGGGAAAAGATATTCATTCAGAAGAATAAATATCTATCTATGAACTTCGATATTCCGGTGGATAAAAATTTAATTACAAAGTTCATAATCCAACCAAAGATGGCAGCACAGGAGGTGGTGTCCTTGGAGAGATTAACAACCAGAGAATTTCATCAGTGGAAGCCATGACTGAAGAGGGACAAGATATTGTCTGAAACTGCCGGTATCAAAGAAATTTGAAATTATATGAGGTGAGTCGTTAAAATATGTTCTCCACTCACTATTCTTCTTCTTCTTCCTTCCAAGTATTAGGCCAAGACCTGTTACGATCCTATAGAAAATTTTCCCTTATGGGAAATTCTCGTATAAGACTTGAAAGCATAATAATAGTCCCTTCGATTGGTTGCTGGCCAAAGGAAGGCAAGACCAGTGATGGGGCTGCCATCTTATAGCCTCTGGTCAGGCTTTTCTGGAGAAGAAAAGAAAATAAAGGAAAGATGAAATGGAAAAAAGGAAGGACTCCCTAGCCCTCGGATGCCCTAATAGCGTTAATTATTTGTTTTAGGATCGTATAAAATGTTTCAATTGCACTTTTTTCAAGTAAAAATGAACTATACGGATTACAATCTTCTTATGGACAGCTATTAATTTATAAGAGCAGTGATATTTAGGCAAGTTGTAGCCAGAATTTTGCAACATTTGTATCATTTCAAGGAAATTAAAAAAAAAGAAAGTGAAGCATGAAATTGAACCAGTGCTGTCATGTTACCTGGTTAATATGAATGAAGATGTCGCCACATACCTGGGAGTTTCAATGTCAGGCACCTGAAGGAAGTTGCTACTTTTGGGTTTCTGGGGACTGTGCAGTGTGGGCACCGCACGGGCTAGAAGCTCGGCCACGGGAACCTGAGGTGAGCCGAACCCAGTCGAAATCCCGTACAACATCTCTTGGAAAACGCTGCAACATGAACGTACAGAAGATTAAATTAAAATGCTTCATACCCAGTTTTCTAAGTAGGTCATGATTTCAAACCCTGGGCAGCTTCATCTTCAATACCCTCTCATCGACTGATGTTATGTCAATCAGGAGAACTGCTACTTCTTCCCTCTGTTGGTGGACATATAAACCTCCAGATCCAATCAGAATCTGCAGGAATTTCGAAGTTCATAAGTTTTTCTTTCTTTTAAAATACAATAGGAAGTAACATTAAGAGGATTATATTTGAAGAGAAACATTTTCGCCTAGACCGAGACTCGAACTCGGGACCTTTGGCTTGCCGGGCCAAATGCTCTACCAACTGAGCTACCGAGGCAAGTTGCGATCTAGACACAAATTTTTCTCTTTATACGTTCTGATTCCCTCGTGAAACCTTTGCTTCTATCTTTGCAAATGGCTGCTTCTTAGTTAAGAAGACATTTATTGGGAATTTAACACTACTTTATAAAGCCAGTAGGACTTCTATTGACTGTTTTTATTATTGATTTAACACTTCTCACTGAAGGATAAATTATATTTGAAGAGAAAAATTTTCACCTAGACCAAGACTTGAACCCGGGACCTTTCGCTTGCCGGGCCAAATGCTCTACCAACTGAGCTACCGAGGCAAGTTGTGATTTTCAAAGCATTTGGCATAGGTTTCAAAGTATTTGGTGCGAGGGAATTACAACGTATATAAGAGAAAAATTTGCATCTAGATCACAACTTGCCTCGGTAGCTCAGTTGGTAGAGCATTTGGCCCGGCAAGCCAAAGGTTCCGGGTTCGAGTCTCGGTCTGGGCGAAATTTTTTCTCTTCAAATATTTTTTCTTCTGTTTGTTTTATAAGTGTGCTTTCATTAATTAATTTTTGTCTTTTAAATTTATTTATTTTCTTGTGTACCATATTTTCTTCAAAACCATTTTTGTTGCAACATTAATTATATATGAAACATTTTAAACGTCACAGTGATTTATTCCTAAAATAGTTGAGAGTTAAGTGGAAAAATCAGCAGTAGCTGCTCATGCTTGGTCTAAAAAACATCTAATTGAAAGAAAGTCTAGTTTAATAAAACAAAAAGAGCTCACAATAATCAACATCAAGAAAACAAGAAAGAAAAATTAATCATCAAACATGCAAGTGTTAGGCCATGTGGCCTCTTACAATCTCAAAGAGGAATTTTCCATCCAGTGCTTTTTTTGGACGTCCCAGTGATCTTTTGCCTTTTGGGCAGTAACAAAGCATAGCTTTTGGAATTCTATGAGACGGCATTAGTTGAAGATGAGCTTTCCAGTTGTTCTGGTAGTTTTGCATATGCTGGAGAATGGGTTCTACATCCAACTCTTCCATAATATCCTCATTTCTTTTATGGTCCCACTTAACTGCATTATAATACCCTTCTGGGACAGCAACCCATTGGGTGAAAAATTTACATTTGGTTTCAAGTCTCAAACTAAAGCTTGGATGAATCAAACTGTTGAAGCTTGGAAAATACGAAGAAGAAAAATTAATAAATTTTGAAATTCCCCGAGAAGTTGATTTGAATTGGAAGTTGATCGGTGCACCATCAGATGGAGTGCTCCTGGATGACAGAACATTGATTGTGAAATTACAGATGATGGAACCACGCATGTTTTGAAACTGGTCTAATTACAACAGAGGATATGAGGTGAGGTGAAACAGTATATTGCGATGCGAGGTTGTGAAGATGTTTTTACAGAAGCAAGGAAATGATTAAAATCCAAACAATAGTGAGGCTTTTAACTTCCAAGATTCTGTAAAACACTTCACAAACGTGCATTGTACATTATTTTTTGCACGATGGTGTTTTCAAAATAATAAATAATAGTAAAATAATAACATCTTTGTTGGACATATTTGCATTCATTATAAACAACTGACTAGCATTAACAGTGTGGCCAATGTTTATAGGGTAAATGTTGAAAGTAATTTAGTTGAGATTACAGCAGGCATGACACCAAGCACACATAAAATGGCAGCAAGAACATATTTATTGTTATATATTGTTTCAAATAAAGTTCAGTTCATTTAAAATGCAGTGATTTGTTTTGTATAATGTATATTAACACTACCTTTTGGATATATTTTTGTATATACATTGTACGTACTATACATAGAGGGCAGTGGTTTTACTTCCCGCACTAGGTAGGTAATTTGTAATATTAAATTATAGTTATTTATAGGTTGGCAACCCCAAAATTTAGGAAATTGAACTTTCAATCATGGTCGCCATTGCTGTAAGTACGACAGAATGCACTATCGTGCAAAAACAATTTATTTCAAATTGTGTTTGAATATTCTCTATGGGATATAGCGGGATTTTAATATCATAATAAATATGAAAGTTAAAGTTAATAATTTTGTATTTTATAATTCTTTTAATATTTAAATATAACTTAAATAAATAAAAGCATCTAAATAATTCATTGTTGGTTATTGTTGAATAAAAATGTCTCAGTAACAATTAAAGAAATTGTATTATATAACAGTTTTTGTAAATAATGCTTTTAAAAATTGTTTTAAGTCATTGTTGTCAGAATTATAAATCCTTCTGTTATAACTGTAATAAGAACACCTGCCTAACTTCATATTCTTAAATGAAAGTAAACTAAACTCTGATTGGATGTTAAAACAATTAACTTTCTTATTTAACAAATCAAATTAAACCTTATATTTAAAGAACTATTAACCAATAGAATTTAAATATAACATCATGTGGTGTAAAATGTTCTTTAAAATTATAAAAGAATTACACTAGTCATTCTGCATACAACTTTCAACAAAGATAGAAGCAAGAAGAGATCTCCTGATAAAATGTGATATTTAATACAAGAAGAATAATTGATTCAAGAAAAGAAAAGAAAATAATTTAATTTTAATTGACCACCTATATTTACTTAATCTGCTGGGAACTTTAAGAAGTGAATAATTTGTAATTATTTCTACAAGAAACATTTTTTTAGCAATTGTGAAGTGTTTTCCTATCCAGTGTACCAACTACTGACCTTAAGAAGATAATCCAGCTCTACCGAAAAATTAAACCCAACCTGGACCAGTAATTCTTCTTCGGGACACAAATCCTTCTTCAAAATGTACTACAACATCAGGCATGAAGAGAATTACTTCTTCAGGGTGAAGAAACACATGGTGAGAGATTTCACCTTGGATGAATGTTTTGCGGGTGATATGTGTTTGTGTTTCACCTACCGACTGCGAACTCCTAAGATTGCTCTGACGCCGATGAGTTTGGTTTTCTGTTTGCTCTGTCCGACCAGGAAGACCACATCGAACAGGTTAGCGTTGATGGTCGTGTTCTCATCATTGTTAAGGAACATCCTCGTGAAGTCCTTGGCGAGCTGGTCGTAGTCCTCGAACTGGTCTCTCACGGAGTCAAGCAGCGGACTGGAAGGTCGCATGTGTCCAATGGGACGCCAGGATCCCCGCCTGCAACACAAATTAAACATATGCTCAACTCTGGAAACAGCACAGGAACTCGCGTCACAACTTCTCTCGAAAAAACGTTAAACTGAAAATATATAAAACTATTATTCTCCCAGTTATATTATATGGGTGTGAAACATGGACTCTTACTTTAAGTGTGGAGAACAGATTATGAGTATTTGAGAATGAAGTTCTTATGAACATTTGTGGAACAAAGAGAGATGAAGAGACAGGTGAACGGAGAAGACTACATAACAGTGAACTACATGAATGTAATAAGAATAGTTAAGTTGTAAACTATGAATGTTTTTATTATTTATTTGATACATCTCAATGATAGATAAATTATATTTGAAGAGAAAAATATAAGCACACACTGCAGTTTGAACCCAGGACCTTTTGATTTCTATGTCAATGCTCTACCAACTGAGCTACATGAGCAAGCTCCAATCTAAATGCAAGTTTTTCTCTTATATATGCACTATTAATTCGCTCGCAGCAAATGCTATGAAACTTACTTACTTACTTACTCACTGGCACTATCGAACCCGTAGGTTCATGGCCGCGCGGACATAAGCTCTTCATACATCCCTATCCTGAGCTAATGTTTTCCAATCATTCCCTGTATAATCTACTTCCCTCAAATCATAGTTAATGTTATTCTCCCACCTCATTCTTGGTCTACCAACTGGGCGTTTTCCCTCTGGCTTTCCTACAAGAAGCTTCCATGCACGTCTTTCATTCCCCATACGTGCAAAATGTCTTGCCCAACGCAGTCTACGAGACTTAACTGTTCTTATTATATCTGGCTTCCTATAAAGACCATGTAGTTCATTGTTATGTAATCTTCTCCATTCACCTGTCTCTTCATCTCTCTTTGGTCCAAAAATTAAATGCTATGAAACTGTTGCTTTAATCTTGCAAATGGTGGCTTCTTTATTAAGAAGACATTTAATTTGCAATTTTTTTCAAGGCCTCCTATCTAAAGAAAATTCTAGCAGTCTCTAAATTCACTCCCTCGAGACTGGTCTATGTACTAGCAAGAGAACAGTTCTTCCTGGAAGACCTCAGAATGCGCTACTACCTGCCATCCACTAACAACAGATGCAAGAGAGAAGCGGGATGCCATTCCTGAAGAATTCTACGGTACGCCTGCCATGATAGATAGGAGCTGGTGTGGACCAAACAAGGAACTAAGGCACCAGATGCAGTGTGAATGTCACTTACCATCAAATCGAAGACACTTGCGGACTAAAGTGTACAAGATATCATCTGGAATTGTGTTCCAAAGTGACAATGTCATTAGCACAATACGCCAATTAATTAATTTTGCACGATTGTGCGCAACTATATTATTATTATTATTATTTGGAAATGCCATATTCAAGACATAACCAAATTTATTATAGATAAACGAAAATATTGGAAGGGCCATATAGAAAGAATGGAAGAAAACCGGCTTGCAAAAAGATCTAAAGAAGATAGACCAATGGACGGGAGAAGAACAAGAGGAAGACCAGCCAAGAGATGGATAGACAGTGAATGCACATCCAATACGTCTTCCTCCGAGGAGTGATTTTGGAAATAAACAGGATGAAAATCCTACAAATTAAGTTTAAGAAGAAGAAGAAGAAGGAATTTTATCATGATCATCATCATCATAGTACGTTCACGAATTTAGGCCATTTGTCAAGAGAAACAGCATCGAGGGAGGGAATTACAACGTATATAAGAGAAAAAATTGTGTCTAGATCGCAACTTGCCTCGGTAGCTCAGTTGGTAGAGCACTTGGCCCGGCAAGCCAAAGGTCCCGGGTTCAAGTATCGGTCTAGGCGAAAATTTTTCTGTTCAAATATAATTTATCCTTCAGTGAGAAGTGTTAAATCAATAATAAAAACATCAAGAAAAAAACTTACTCACTTGCTGTGAATATCAAAACATAACTTTGGATAAAAAATGGCAGAGTTTGTTGTGATGCCCTACTCTGACTCTAATCCCAATAATTTTATGAATTTGAAACAAAAAACAAAAAAAATGTTGTTGTTAAAACGCGGTGTTTTTTAAGTGACGTGACTTCGCTTGTAATTAACAAGCGCCGAGACTTAATTAGCTGTCCATTGTCCACGCCACCCCCCTCCCTTTTTCCATTAAAAGATACAACGCTTACAAAGCTAACGAACTTCACCTTCATTGGGACTGCAATATATCAAGTAACCAACTGACAGGTTCATGGCCATTATCCCCTATACAACACAAATTCACCCACAGTGGTTATGTTTAAAGGGTTGCGGTTCAAACCCGTTGGGGGTCAATGGATTTTTTTAGAATGGAATAACCTAAGGAAAAAATCCTCTAGTAGAGATTTTAATCTGAGGATCTTGATTCTGAAGATTTTTCAGCCTCGTAAAAAATCCTTAAGATGGAAAAAAAAAAAAGAGGGCTTTGATCAAAATTTACCCTATATCATCCAAGTAATACTTCATTTCGTAAATTAACGAGTCTTTTTTTTAACATCTTACCTCATATTTTTTGGGGGCTCGCCGTAGCGTAGTGGTTAAGGCACTGAGCTACAAGTCGGAGGATCGAGGGTTCAAGTCCCGTTGAGGTCAGGATTTTTAAACTGACCCAAAACCTCTGGCAGCACTATGGTCCTCAGGTCGACTCAGCCTCTAACGGAAATGAGTACCAGACGCTTGTTCTGGGGTAAAGGCGGCCGTCACGCAGGGCTGACAACCCGGCTGACATAAAGTGCCGATTGTCTAGAAAAAGTGGGAGCCTTAACCTCCTACTACCCCAAGGGTCTCCGGGCCTGTTGTGGGATCACTTTACTTTTTACCTCATATTTTATGTTTCTTTAAACACGGGAACTAGTTTTCAAGAGAAGGATCTCTCTCATTTTCAACCGACTTTATGACTACTGGATTTTCATTGGAATCTCCACCAAATTCAATATTACTTTGGCACCGATAAATAAATTTAGCCTTGGTAATCTATTAATAACCAATAAGAAACTGAACACCACAGATAGCAAAAAATCTGGAATTTATCAAATTAATTGTAAGGACTGCAATAAAGTATACATAGGAAAAACAAAAAGAAATTTGGACACTCGCACTAAGGAACACTTCAGAAATATTAAAAATGGTGAAATTGAAAAATCAGCTATTGCAGCACATAGTTTATTGGAGAATCATAACATTGAAAAAGAAGCCCTACTTTTAAAACATTTGGAAAAACCTTTAGAATTGACAATTTGGGAGAAGATATATATTCAGAAGAACAAATTTAGATCCATGAATTTCGAGATTCCTGATGAACGTGACCTCATCTCGTTCATCAAATCAACACCAGATGGCAACGTTATTGGTGGAGATTCCAATGAAAATCCGGTAGAGATAATGTTGGTTGAAAATGGCAGAGATCCTTCTCTTGAAAACTAGTTCCCGTGTTTGAAGAAACATAAAATATGAGGTAAGATGTTAAAAATGACTCATTAATTTACGAATTAAGAACCTCATAATGTTATTTCTCATATTTAACTCTGAATGCTTTATTTACCTACTAGATGTATTATTGGCCACATACCATTCATTTATTTATTTAGATTTATTTTATTTAGCCTGGTGGAGTTAAGACCATGTGGCCTTCTCTTCCACTCACATATGTTACATCAGAATATAACAATCACAATTAACTCTAATATTAAATTCTAAATAAAAGTTTCATAAAAAAATACCTATTATATTACGATCTATAATGCAACCAATTAATGTGACATCTGTAGGAAAATAAGTGTAAACTATAGGAAATATAATTATGAGGTTTAATTTAAACTTCACAACCTGTGATGCGACTTTTTTAATTCCTTCATAAACTCCTGTCAAATTGTATTCTTAGGGTTTCATTTTTCATATAATTTCCCACCATTTACAATGATTTTTACATTTTTCCTAACAATTATTTGAATATATTTTTTTACGATATTGAACTGCATGAAGACGTGGCAGCCATACTGATTTTAATGGATATTCTATGTCCAGTCCAGCCAACTACTAAATATGTGGTCACACATAGAAATACATTACATAATGAAAATGAACAGCTAATGACAAATGAGGGAAATTTTGAGGAAGTGGCTGAATTCAAATATCTAGGAACAATAATCACAAATAGGAATGAGATGCACGAAGAAATTAAACATAGGCTCAATTCTGGAAATGCGTGCTATTATGCATTGCAGAGACTCTTGATGTCCAAACTCCTTTCAAAAAACGTTAAACTGAAAATATATAAAACTGTTATTCTACCAGTTATATTATATGGGTGCGAAACATGGACTCTTACTTTAAGGGAGAAAAGAAGATTACAAGTATTTGAGGATAAAGTTCTTAGGAAAAATTTTGGACCAAAGAGAGCTGAACAGACAGGTGAATGGAGAAAACTACATAAGAATGAAGTACATGGTCTTTATAGGAAGCCAGATATAATAAGAACAGTTAAGTCTCGTAGACTGCGATGGGCAGGACATGTGACACGAATGGAGAATGAAAGACGTGCATGGAAGCTTCTTGTAGGAAAACCAGGGGGAAAACGCCCAGTTGGTAGACCAAGAACGAGGTGGGAGAATAACATTAACTATGATTTAAGGGAAGTAGATTATACAGGGGATGATTGGAAAACAGTGGCTCGAGGATAGGGATGTATGGAGAGCTTATGTCCATGCGGCCATGAACCTACGGGTTCGATAGTGCCAGTGAGTTAGTTAGTTATTGTGTGTTCCAGTGCAGCCAACATAGAGCCTGTACTAATCAACTTACACTAAACAAAAGCAGAGTGAATTCTCTCACAGGTTAGATGACTTAAATTGCGTTAGGTTAGCTTTTAGTTTGGTTGGCAACGCGAGTTCAAATATCGTGCATATGTTGGCTGCATCCCGTGATTCCATACTGTAAACCACTTCACAACTGTCTGTGTGTGGTTGGAAGTTAGAAATATTTTTCTTGTCACATGTTGTAAAATATTTTATACCTGAGTGAATGAATGGAGGAGATTGTCCAACCAAAATTCGCTTCTTTGGTGTAAAGTTGAAGACATACCTGTAAGGTTTGGGTATCTGGCCGGTTTCTGCATGGTTTGCGAGGTTGGCAACTATGTCTTCTAGCATCTGTGACCTGGTGCGCTCCTGCATTCTTGCAAACTTGGGAGCTGAGTAACTCGCCCGTTCTCCGTTCACTATCTTGGTGAGGAGCCACTCCCTGAACATGGGTCCCTTGTCGAACACAGACTGTTCCCACAGGTAGGGCTTGTAGGCCCCGACTTCATCGCGGGTCACCACAGACACCTGCAAACAACACTGAGTTTGTAGTGAAGGACCTGCACATAATGGAACATGTATATTCACTGATTACAGTTCACACTGCATAACATCCATCTGAATATTATCCTCCCACCTATCTATGTACATTCATATTTTCTTTTATTCAATAACACCCTAAGGGTCGTATCTATGAACGCATTAGACCGTAAAAGTCGTTCTCTGCTGAGAAAGTTGCATCCAAAGACGTGTACTCAAAAACCTGTTCATGCGATAATAATTGTCGAAATTCCTAAGCTACCTGGCGAGGTGACTTTGCAGAGAACGAATCGTGAGCAACCCGATGGGAACCGACGGTAACCGATGTACTTTGAAACCTTGCTGCTTTATCCAAGATGTCGGACCTTGAAGACTTCGATCATGTTTTCGGTACACGCGGAGAAGAGGAATTTGATAGAGTCTACCAAAGAATTCAACTGGAAGAACAGGAGAATCGGCGTAATATCGCGCGACACAGACGTCGTCATATACGGTTTTATTTGCGGGACGCAAGCGTAAATGCGTTCCTCTAGCAGACGAAAATAACGGAAGTGGTTTTATCGCTGAAAACCTGGGCAATTTCTGGCCAATATTACGAAAAAAACTACTTTCATGCATGACCAGTCAGCGACTCGCTAATTCGAACTTTGCACGTTCTCACGGAATACTCAACTCACCAGAGACTAATGTATTTGGATGTGGCCCTTAGACATTCTGGTATTCTCTCCTGGCATGGCGTTATTGTAACCAACTTATGAGGTTGGGGCACCTTTAAGGCTGAGTTATGCTGCCCTGATGATATCATCATCATCATCATACTGTTATCGTGACCTCCTTTTCGAAGGTTGACTTGCCCCGATGTTATATGGCAGTAAATTAATTTAACAATTAAAGTTTTCAGAAGATGATCTACAAAGAACTATTTTTAATTTGGAAAAAATTAGGCGCCAATTGTAATTTAAAAATTTTAAAGAATAAAACTAAAATTTTAGCATTTAAAGGACATGATACCTTAAGAGCAAAAATAGTAATTGATAATAAAATTTTAGAGCAGGTGAACAGTTTTGTTTTAAATTTATCATGTGTTAAAATTGAAGATATTAATGACAAAATAAATAAATTTAATCTAATGTGTGGCACTATTAAAAGAACCCTTAAAAACACAAGAAAAGAAACAAAAATTAAATTTTATAAATTAATGGCTGTTCCTGTATTGATGTATGGATCAGAATGTTGGACGATCACTAAAAGACAAGAACAAAGATTGGAAGCAGCTGAGATGAGATTTTTAAGAAATATAGCAGGATATACTCTGCTGGATAAGAAAAGAAATGAAGATATCAGAAAGGAACTAAATATTTTCAAACTTACAGGCCGAATAATTAAATATAGGAACGACTGGAAAGAACATATTGATAGAATGCCAGAAGGAAGATTTCCAAAATTATTGCTAAATTATAGAGCGCACGGAAGGAGAAATGTTGGTCGCCCACACAGAAGATGGTCTGAACAATTTTAACAATTCTAGCTTTCATGAAACAGGAACGAGCCAACAGGCTTAATCCCTGGATGATGAAGAAGAAGGCTCTGCTGAGTATCAAATCCTGGTCTCCTAGTCAGGAAGTAAAAATGTGAGGTAATTACAATTGATGTTTTTATTATTAATTTAACACTTTTCACTGAAGGATACATTATATTTGAAGACAAACAATTTCGCCTAGACCGAGATTCAAACCCAGATCTTTGGCGCTTTCCCGGCCAAATGCTCTACCAACTGAGCTACCAACGCGAGTTGGGATATAGACGCAAAATTTTCTCTTATATACGTTGTAATTCCCTCGCGCCAAATGCTTTGAAACCTTTGCTTCTATCTTTGCAAGAAGCCGCCATTTGCAAAGATAGAAGCAATGGTTTCAAAAGCATTTGGCGCGAGGGAATTACAACGTATATAAGAGAAAAATTTGCGTCTATATCGCAACTGGCCTCGGTAGCTCAGTTGGTAGAGCATTTGGCCCGGCAAGCCAAAGGTCCCGGGTTCGAGTCTCGGTCTAGGCGAAAGTTTTTCTCTTCAAATATAATTACCATTGTTTCATTATGAGTAACTTCTTATCTCTTCTTAAACTTGCAACCGATTTTTCCATCTCTTGGCTCAAAATTCGAACCCAGATGCTGTTATGAATGAAGCTATATTTTCATATGATAACATTGTGAGCAGAATCTCAGTTGAACACTGTGTTAAAGTTGAACCCACCTCGTATCTGGTTGGCTTCCTCTTGATGCGTGGGCTGGTCCTCACCAGGATGAAGGTGTGCAGGAAATGCGACTTGATGCAGGCAGGTGAGAAAGACGTGTTGTCCGCCTCCAAAAACACCACACACACTATGTCGTTCCCTATGTGGCGCTTCCTTTGTAACTGAAACATACAGTCACACGGCTGCTGTCAACACCTGGTAGCAACACTAACTCAAAAAAATAACTTTTTAGGAATATTAAACTCGTGCCTCAAATGAAAGTCAATCACGTTTCAATGAATTTTGTTTTACAACCAATCACATTCGTGTTTCACCTCACTCTTTATCGATTTCTCTTTATCAGCTCCTACTTTTGTGATAAAGAAAACTTCTGCTCCCACTTTTTCTGGACAATCGGCACTTGATGTCAGCCCTGCGTGACGGCCGCCTTTACACCAGAACAAGCATCTGGTACTCATTTCCGTTAGAGGCTGAGTCGACCCCAGGGCCATAGTGCCACCAGAATGTTTGGGTCAGTTTTAAAATCCTGACATCACCGGGACTTGAACCCTCGACCTTCCGGCTTGTAGGGCAGTGCCTTAACCACTACGCTACGGCGTGCCCCAATAAAATGATAAATATGTTATTTACTTTTTTAACCTTTACACTGCTACGAACGGGTATATCCGTTGGCAAAGAAAGTGCTTGCTGTGCTATGGGTGTGTATATCCATTCTCAACTCCAAACGCCTGCTAGTTATATAATATGTATTGCATTGCTTTCAAACTAGGCAGGCATATACTGCCATCTCCTAGGAACCTAAATAAACTTTTTCCATATTTCTCCCTACATTGAGCAAGGAGGGTTTTAAAGGCTGGAAATATCTCAGCAGTGAAAAGGTTAAATTGCTTAAAAATTAAGGTGCGTCTTATAGTCATAACAACTATACAGAACATTCCATTAATAATCATCTAGGAAGCTACTTACTTTATTTTATATCATTTTAATTTTAATATATTCTATGTTTTTTTAGTATTAGATCACATCATCATTGTATTTTGTTTAGTCTGTATTTTAATAATATCTTAAAATTGTAATGTGTATGTAATTTTTGTATAATTCTACTATTCGCTGGTTGAGTGGAAGAGAAGGCCTTATGACCTTAACTCTGCCAGCTAAAATAAAGCATTATTATTATTATTATTATTATTATTATTATTATTATTATTATTATTATTATTATTATAAGACTATTATTCTACCAGTTATATTATATGGGTGCGAAACATGGACTCTTACTTTAAGGGAGGAAATGAGATTACGAGTATTTGAGAATAAAGTTCTTAGGAAAATTTTTGGACCAAAGAGAGATGAACAGACAGGTGAATGGAGAAGACTGCATAACAATGAACTACATGGTCTTTATAGGAAGCCAGATATAATAAGAACAGTTAAGTCTCGTAGACTGCGATGGGCAGGACATGTTGCACGTATGGGGAATGAAAGACTTGCATGGAAACTTCTTGTAGGAAAGCCAGAAGGAAAACGCCCAGTTGGTAGACCAAGAATGAGGTGGGAGAACAACATTAACTATGATTTGAGGGAAGTAGATTATATAGGGAATGATTGGAAAGCATTAGCTCAGGATAGGGATGTATGGAGAGCTTA
>JASPKZ010000456.1:147500-220000 GCA_030220185.1 Diploptera punctata | reverse complement strand
CAATAATCACAAACAGGAATGAGATGCACAAAGAAATTAAACATAGGCTCAATTCTGGAAAATACGTGCTATTATGCATTGCAGAGACTCTTGATGTCCAAACTCCTTTCAAAAAACGTTAAACTGAAAATATATAAAACTATTATTCTACCAGTTATATTATATGGATGTGAAACATGGACTCTTACTTTAAGGGAGGAAAGGAGATTACGAGAATTTGAGAATAAAGTTCTTAGGAAAATTTGTTGGACCAAAGAGAGATGAACAGACAGGTGAATGGAGAAGACTGCATAACAATGAACTACATGGTCTTTATAGGAAGCCAGATATAATAAGAACAGTCAAGTCTCATAGACTGCGATGGGCAGGACATGTTGCACGTATGGGGAATGAAAGACGTGCATGGAAACTTCTTGTAGGAAAGCCAGAAGGAAAACGCCCAGTTGGTAGACCAAGAATGAGGTGGGAGAACAACATTAAGTATGATTTGAGGGAAGTAGATTATACAGGGAATGATTGGAAAGCATTAGCTCAGGATAGGGATGTATGGAGAGCTTATGTCCGCGCGGCCATGAACCTACGGGTTCGATAGTGCCAGTGAGTAAGTAAGTAAGTATGTTTGGCGCGGGTTGTCATCATCTAATCACAATAATATTTCTTATTTGAATTATTAAGGTCAATCAGAAAGAAATAGAGGGTGTGCGTATTTGATTTTGCGAAAAAAAATCTTTTATGTCTAAGAACACCCTACTGTACACCTCTCATTATCCAGACTGGTGTTCTCCTCTACCCCACATTTTTCAACCAATCAGCGTCTGATCTGAAACTGGCATCGCCATGCTACGCAATAACCGATAACAAGGACTGATGCAATTCAACGCCTCCCGAGGTTGAAACAAGGCATGTGGTCACGGGGAAATACCAGCACAACGCGATGAAAGGGGAAAGCTATGTCATGCGCAGCATGATCGTGTTTTGTTCCATGCCAAGATACATACAATCCAAAAGCGAGGACAAGGATATCGAGAGATATTTAACCAAACTAATTTAGTTACACTTATTTCCCTACAGATGTCAGCGAGTGACCTGAAACAGATAATTAGCAGAGAATTAAGATACAACTTGGATAAGAAAAAAATTATTAAATTTAGCGTTGGGGTTGTTTTAACTCCACCGAACGACAGGCATGGAAAGCCCTTCGCCTTGCAGCCGGCTGCTGATCTCACATCCACAGTGAAGAGAACCAGGTGGTTATGTCAATCTGGAGCTGCTATTTGTTGTAGCTAACTGATAATGTGGGACCCAGAGGTTTATAGAAAGCATTTCTATCCATTTCCTCTATAATTCACCTTCTCAAATCATGGCTAATATTATCCTCCCATCTAAACCTTAACTTGAGTCCTTTCCCTCTAGTTTCCCCTGCAAGGATTGTTCATGCCCTTCTTTCATTTTCCATTCGTGCCACATGTCCTGCCCATTGCAGTATAAGAAGAGACTTAACTGTTCTTATTATATCATGTAGTTCATTGTTAAGTAGTCTTCTCCATTCACTTGTCTGCTTTCTCTATTTGGTATAAAATTTTTCCTAAGTACTTTATTCTCAAATACTTGTAATCTCCTTTCCTCCCTTAAAATAAGAGTCCATGTTTCGCATCCATATAATATAACTGGTAGAATAATAGTTTTATATATTTTAATTTTATCATTTTTTGAAAGGAGTTGGGACATCAAGAGTCTCTGCAATACATAATATCACGCATTTCCAGAATTGAGCCTATGTTTAATTTCTTTGTGCATCTCATTCCTATTTGTGATTACTGTTCCTAGGTATTTGAATTCAGCCACTTCCTCAAAATTTCCCTCATTTGCCATCAACTATCCATTTCCATTGTATAATGTATTTCTACGTGTGAACATATATTTAGTTTTATTCATGTGTACGCCCAGTCCCAATTTCTTAGTGTTAATGAAATAATAATAATAATAATGATAATAATAATAATAATAATAATAATAATAATAATAATAATAATAATAATAATAATAATGATGATAATAATGCCGGTAGTTAAACAAATGGAAAAGTGAGTATAAATCGGCCAAGACAACAGAAATACTGCATAATAACCCAGCGGTACCACAATGTTCTGGTATCAACAAGCAAGTGCTGTGTAGTGCAGTAATGAGACGCAGGTTAGTGGTGGCGCTCAAAGTAACCGCCACAGTAACTTAATTAACTGTGAGAAGCATCCCCCCTTCCTTTATTTGTTTATTAATTTTGTCACTAGACGCGGTTACGTATTTAACACCTCACTGCGTTATCAAAAAATTCCTATCTTTTTAATTTGTTTAACAATAATTGACTTGTACAGGTGTTTATTGGACTTTGGGTCTCTCATAAAACACAGAATCTCTTATATTTATGTATTCTTAGCACTATCTTGCTCCTCGTGTAACTGGTGAAGACTTGCACAAGTTTCGGGACATGCCGAAGTAGTGCGTAACGACCGCTACTCGAACAGTCTGTAAACCAATCCTTCCAGAAAACACGTCCGGACAGATCGCTTTTAGTTGTGCACACGTACATTACAAGGCATACTTGAAGAAGTATTTTAGTCAGTTCTTCATTATGCCCCTCGTTGTGGCGACAATTTTGAAGAAGTAATTCTTTCCCCATATTGTGGCGATGTTTTGAAGCAGCTAACTCTCTTCATGCCCGATGTTGTATTAATATTTTGAAGGATTGGTGTCCCAAAAAGAATTACTGGTTCAGGTTGGGTTTAATTTTCGGTAGAGCTGGACTCTCTTCTCAAGGTCGAAGTTGGTACACAAGATAGGAAAACACTTTAAAAATCACTAATAACTGATTCTTGTAGAAATAGTTGTAAATTTATTTACTATTTAATATCCCAGCAGATCAAGTAAATATAGGTGGTATTATTCTTCACCGTCAATTAAAATTAAATTATTTTCTTTTCTTGAATCAAATATCACATTTTATCAGGAGAGCTGTTATTGCTTCTATCCTTGATGAAAGTTATATGCTGACTGACTAGTGTAATTCTGTTATAATTCTAAAGAACATTATTACATCACATGATTTTATATTTAAATTCTATTGGTTAATGGTCCATTAAATACCAGGTTTAAATTTGATTTGTTAAATCAAAAAGTTAATTGTTTTAACATCCAATCAGAATTTAGTATACTTTTATTTAAAAATATGAAGTTAAGCAGGTGTTCTTATTACAGTTATAACAGAAAGCTTTATATTTCAGACAACAATGACTTAAGACACAATTTTAAAAGCATTATTTAGAAAGACTGTTATATAAAGCAAT
This sequence comes from Diploptera punctata, assembly GCA_030220185.1. Classification (NCBI taxonomy): domain Eukaryota; kingdom Metazoa; phylum Arthropoda; class Insecta; order Blattodea; family Blaberidae; genus Diploptera; species Diploptera punctata. The sequence continues at coordinate 216,659 of JASPKZ010000456.1, read as the reverse complement.
TTCTTTAATTGTTACTGAGACATTTTTATTCAACAATGAACAACAATTAATTATTTAGGTGTTTTTCTTTATTTAAATTATATTTAAATATTAAAAGAATTTTAAAATATAAAATTATTAACTTTAACTTTCATATTTATTATGATATTAAAATCCTGCTATATACTTGAATCTTAGCACCGCACCACATGCAAAATTCAAAAGGCGCTTCTTTGACCAAAACATTTATTACGTTAAATTAATAATTATATTATTATTATGATGTTCAGAAAAAATATTGGACGAATACGATAACTGGAATTTGAAAATAAATAAAAAAAAGCATTTTATATGGGATGTGGATCCGAAACCGAAGATTTGATATTAGAAGATCAGAAGGGGTATATTAGAGGATGGGAGTAAAAGTAGATAAAGAGGATAAACAAGAAAGTGATATTAAGAACAGAATAAATAAAGGTAGAGCAATAACAGCAACGATGAATGGAGTCTTATGGAACAGACATATAACCAGGAAAAATAAGTTACAAATATATAATTCAACAGTGAGAAGTACTGTCACATATGGAGCTGAAGTTTGGAAATTCAACAAAAACTTATGTCGATGGAAATGGATTTCTTGAGGAGAGCAGCAAGATGTTCAAAATTAGAAAAAAAAAAAAAAAAATACTGTCGTACGAGAAAAAATGAATATTAGATATTCGTAAGTAATGCCACGAGTGATTTCCAAATTATCGATAAATTCGAAATCAAGAGTGGCATTTGTTAGGACTATTTAACGAATAAAATTAAGCTGTTTGCTCACAAATCATTATTTAACTAATAGTTATTTTAAAATATTTATATATTTAATGTAAACGGCGGTGTTTGAAAACAAATGAGAAACGATTGGTATGCTTCATTTGCTTCTTTTGTTCATCACTGCAACCAGATCAATTATTTATTGCCAAAGGAACGCAATATTGTAAGAATGCACTCTAGTGGAGAAAAAAAAAAAAGAAACAATTCTGGTCCTATGATGTAAATATGACAATTCTATTTTTCTGGAATGTTATTACCTGGGAAAAATACATTTAAGAAAGTGCAAACCGTGGTTTCTATTTTTGGTGGTATAATCAATTGCTACAAATGTTTTTGTATTAACTCCCGCATGCGCTACGTGTTGACATTCATGCACTATATATACAATCTGGTAGCCGTATTTCTTAGAGAGTCAGTCACTGCAAAATAATGCTATGACCTATTCAGAATGTTAAAAAGGAGGCGCTTTCTTTATTACGATAAACTTTAGTTGGTAAATTTTAGGCGAAACACGACTGTGATTGGTTGTAAATAAAAAATGATTGAAATGTGATTGGTCATTGACTCACATTTTTGGGGCATGAGTTAAATAGTCTGTGTAAATATATTAGATTTATTGATGTTTACTTGCACCACAATTTTACGGTGTTACTCAATAGTGTGTGTGTGTGGGTTGGCCTTTAGTATCCCCTAATACACAACATATTGAACCTACACCTCTTAAAAATCGCCACCTCACAGCTGCAAGACGTGTAACACCTTAGAACAACTTAAACGGGAGAGGTTAAACTGAGGGGACCAGAAGATGGTACGAAAAGCTGTTTTGAATGCCAGTTAGTTGGGAGTGGAGAGGTCAACAGACGCGACACCACGTGTTAAACTCTGTCACTTACTATCGATTATTCCTGTAGGTGCTGCCACCTGTTGGCTGCTAGCACCAAGCTACAGGTGGCAACTTAACTGTTACGTATTTTCATTACAAGATTTTAATTTGAGCTTTTATGCTCACCAGCCAGAACTCGTAAAACAGTTTTATTTTCTGCAATTTGTAAAATTTTGCTTCATATTAGATATATCCGAAGGAATGACGCCATTCAGGTTTTTCTCATGGGAATATTTTCGGGGAAAAAATACATATTGTGAAGCATTGTTGGTCCGTTGAACAAATTACCGCCTTTGAATTTGGCGGGCGGAAGCAGGACTACTTATGAGCCAATAGGAGATATATTTGTGCAATGTACGCCCAGAAAATGAGCTCTCCAGAAGTGCTTTCTGGATAAAGCATTTTCTAGATAAATGGATTCTAGAAGAATCGGACTGTCGAAGCTTCCAATCGAGAAAAGTCTGCATTTGATTCAGGAATGTTCTTGCTGCGTATATAAGAAGGTGCGAGAGCCCGAGCAGCCACATGTGTCTGAATGATGTGCCAGGGAAGTGAAGTCGAGATGAGAAGACAAGAAGATGTCAGCGAGTGTAAGTAATAGGACGATCAAATAAACTGTGAAGGAAGATACTTTATTAGAACCAAATTATTTCTGAAGAATCAGTGAAATATTGTGGAAGAATTAATAAAGATAATTTGAAAATTTCGTGTTAACAACTATGGAGTTAATTCAAAGAAATTCCATCTGAAATCTTCGCTACAGCCAGGCGCGACAATATCTTCTTAGGTTCGAGTTACTGGTAAAGGTCTTATATGCTATCAGCAATACATATCTGACACGGTATTGAACACACAATGTAGCTCAGTATTATGTAGTCTTCTCCATTCGCCTGTCTGTTGATCCAATAATCCATGTGTTAGTTGATCGTGTTCCACGCCATCTGAGGCTTACAGTGACATCTCTAGAGAGAGTTTTTAAACTCTTGCTCATACGTATGCCATTTTGACCACATGATGACATGGAGGGCCTCCTGGATGGCTCAGTGCCGTGTCCACCTCTGAGACAACACCAACATTTAAGACAAGACTAACCATATGTTATACAGTGAAACTTTTTAAATCCGGAACGTGAATAATGCGGAAATCTGTCCAGTGTGAACAAATTTATTGGTCTCGGCGAAATAATAATAATTTCACATGTATTTATTTTGTATAAAACAGAATCTGTCCAACGCGGAAACGGGAGGATATTTCTACACAATTCATGAAAAGAAATATATGAGGCGGAAAGGCAGAGACATAAATTAGTTTCCACTTCCTTGATTTCCCGTTATGCCAAAATAAATAAGGAATGATTCCTGCCGCCGGGTGAAGTAGAGATTCTACCTGTACCTGAAATTTTATTTTGGCCTCACTGCACACCCGTAATGCGAACTACAGACACCTGTCTTACAAGTAACCATTGCACTGTATAATCTTAAATTAGTTTAAGTTCTGAGACCGATCTTTCACAGGTAGCGTTGTGAATTTACGGAATAAAGATGGCTGAAACGTATGTATCATTCTCATTAAACGAAAAAGTGAAAATGATTGAAGAATCTCCTAATTTCCGGACCGATGCTCCAAAGTCCAGCTCTAGCTGTTGCTAAATCCGTAGGGAATAACGATTTCAAGGCATCTTCAGGTTGGTTGTGGACAGTTTTAAAAGACGACGCAATGTAGTGTGGAATGAAATTTGCGGGGAATCAAAGGATGTGGACGAAAGTGTAGTTAGTGAGCGGAAACCGAAACTGCATTCTTTAATTTCAGGTCACGTGCTTAAGAGACTTTTTTAACGCTGACGAAACGGGACTGTTTTTGCGCGCGTTACCGCCGAAGTCGCTCGTACTTCACATTCCAACGGCAGCGAAATTAGAATTAATCCAAGTTATGTAAAAAGACATATAACTCCTGGCGCGACAGGCCTATAAGGCCCTTAGCCTACCAGCCGGCTGCTGGCCTCACATCCACATGTGTCAATCATAGAGGTAGATGATAATCAGCCAGTATAGGGGTGACATGTGGTCAGCATGTCGAGTCCCCCAGCCGTTATAGCTGGTTTTCTCAACCTGGAGCCGCTACTTATTGTAGCTACCCAAATGCATCACGATGCTGGGTGGGCACCGGTCCCATACTGGCCGAAATACCATGAGAAAATTTCTTCCCCCATGGAGACTCGAACCAGCGCAAGTCCCGTAGCTCTGCGCCAAGGCTTCCTGCCTTAACCACTCGGCTACGGTGCGGGACAAAAAGACATATACGGTGCTCTATAATATCACATTATTAATAAGTTTTAATTTTTTTCATAATGCGGAATTTTGTCTAATGTGGAAAAAAATTGGTCCCATCGATTCCGCTTTGAGCAAGTTTACTGCGAATATGGTATGGCTAATTGTGATGGCCAGATAGCATTCGGGAACTGTTTGGCCCTTTAAATTTCCTAACATTTGTCTTACAGCTGATGAAAAAAACTGTATAAAACCTCACCTAACAAACTTATTCCGTCCAGAAATAGAACCCGGACCCGCTGCTTATAAGGCCATTAGACCACAGTGGTGAATGCAATAACCATTTCCAAAACTAGTAAAACCATCGTTAGGACACTTCTTCCGAACGGTCAATCTGCTTACATTGTACACATTTATCATAAATAACGCCGCCACGAGTGATTTCCGAATTATCTAGAGAATTTGGAAATCAAGAGTGGCATTTGTTAGGACTATTTAACGAATAAAATTAAGCTGTTTACTCACAAATCATTGTTTAACTATTAGTTATTTTAAAATATTTATATATTTAATGTAAACGGCGATGTTTGAAAACAAATGAGAAATGTGAGGTTATGTTCATTCACTGCTGCTTGATCATATTATTTATTGCCAAATAAGATCGCAATATTGTAAGAGTGCACCCAAGTGGAGAAATAATGAAACACATCAAACTACATATCATAATCAACATTACGGGTTATTCATTTATTTTTTTAGTAAACAACTCAGTAAAATCAAGGAATCTTTTCATTATTTGCTATATTCAATGTATTTGTTGGAGAAAAATAATGCTTTGACCTGTTCAGAACATTAAAAAGGAGGAGCTTTCTTTATCACAAAAGCAGGAGCTGATAAAGAGAAATCGATAAAGAGCGAGGTGAAACACGATTGTCATTGGTTGTAAAACAGCATTAATTGAAACGTGATTGGTCATTGTCTAGCATTTCTGGCATGAGTTAAATAGTCAAAGTAATGGAGGGCTCTGTGTTGGGAATGTTCCCTTGTATGTACAGCTAATCTCTAACGCTTTGTCTGGGCAGTGCTGCACGCCACTGATGTTTAAGCTACATACAAACATTTGACATGAGAATGTTTTATTTTTACGAAAGAGAATGGGATTTGTGATGTCGACAGTGCATTGTCTGGTGCTTACGTCACTCAGTCATCAATATCACCAGACGGTTATTGCTTCTATAAAACGCAGTCCGCCGGCCGGGATTACAATGAACTGCGGATTCAGTTACAACACAAACTTTATATTGATTCAGTGGCGTGCGGTCTTATTAATAGCTTACTTCGTGTTTTGTCTTTTGTTAGCTCTCTAAGATAATTAAATTCATTATTACTGGAAGTGGGCCAGCAGTAATCGACCAACATACATCTTGATATGCGTTTTCCATCAGATAGGACATCCTTATAAAGAGGCCTCCCATTAGTATAATTATTATTTCTATTATCATCGTGATCCTTTTTATAGTAGGGCCTGTATATAATTGTATTAACATTAGAGTTTATTATTATTACCGATAGATAAAAAATCTAAGATTGATTACTTATTTACGGTCATAGCCCTTCCTTTGTTAAGGGGGTGATGGGCAAAATTTCTATTTTCTACAGTTTTTAAGTTACATACTTGATGATTTGTACACACATTCACGCCATAATAGGTGATATTATACTGAAGTTTCGTCCTTCTAGGCTTAAAGGGTTTTGAGATATTGAAGAAAATCCATTTACAAATTTGCATATTTAAATTTTTAGTAAGTTCCATAATTTTTTAGTAATTTTTTTTAAATTTTCCTACACGCCACTGACCTATTTAGAACAACACTGTGCATTAACTTTTCTATATCATTATAATAAAGGAAGAACAAATATGTACATCCTCTTACTTACTTACTGACACTATCAAACCCGTAGGTTCATGGCCGCGCGGACATAAGCTCTCCATAAGCTATCCTGAGCCAATGGTTTCCAATCATTCCCTGTATAATCTACTTCCCTCAAATCATAGTTAATGTTGTTCTCCCACCTCATTCTTGGTCTACCAACTGGGCGTTTTCCTTCTGGCTTTCCTACAAGAAGCTTCCATGCACGTCTTTCATTCCCCATACGCGCAACATGTCGTGCCCATCGCAGTCTACGAGACTTAACTGTTCTTATTATATCTGGCTTCCTATAAAGACCATGTAGTTCATTGTTATGTAGTCTTCTCCATTCGCCTGTCTGTTCATCTCTCTTTGGTCCAAGAATTTTCCTAAGAACTTTATTCTCAAAAACTTGTAATCTCCTTTCCTCCCTCAAAGTACATCCTCTGCATATTAAAATTTAACTTTTTTTAATTACTGCACATATTTTATTTTTTATTTAGAAAACTATCAACGTTGTTTCAAAATCCGTGCACAGAATTATTAGCCACAGTGAGTGGGACATGCAGTGAACATGTCGTGCTTCTATCATTAAATTTGTCAATGCTATTTTGATTTGAATGCAATGAAAATAAAAGTGTGGAAAAGCCAATTTGAAAGTTTGCATGCAGTTAAATTAGAATGTAGCGCCCTCCTACAGTCATTAGGGAGACTTACAAGCGCCACAGGACACTCAAACTGCACCAACTTATACTTTAAGGTACGTAGTATTTTTTAATACAAAAACAAAAAACGCCAAATTTGACCGAAAATGTCGAAAATTTCACCCATCCCCCCCCTTAAGGATTTCTAGACAAAGTTAATTTAGTTATGTTTATTCCCTATAGATGTCATGAATGCGATGTAGTCAACAAACCGCCCCAAACAGCCATCTAGTAGCCAACTATGATATTACGTGGATGATGAAGCTCAGGTTGTGGTGGTTTCATGATTATGTTTGTTCCGAGTGTCGCGAGTTCAATTCCGGCCGGAGACGATGAATGTTGAGATGCACAAAGAAATTAAACATAGGCTCAATTCTGGAAATGCGTGTTCATATGTATTGCAGAGACTCTTGATGTCCCAACTCCTTTCAAAAAACGTTAAACTGAAAATATATAAAACTATTATTCTACCAGTTATATTATATGGGTGCGAAACATGGACTCTTACTTTAAGGGAGGAAAGGAGATTACGAGTATTTGAGAATAAAGTACTTAGGAGAATTGTATGTACCTAAGAGAGATGAACAAACAGGTGAATGGAGAAGACTACATAACAGTGACTTACATGGTATTTATAGGAAACCAAATATAATAAGAACAGTTAAGTCTCGCAGACTGCGATGGGCAGGACATGTGACACGATTGGGGAATGAAACAGGAACATGGAAACTTCTTGTAGGAAAACCAGAGGGAAAACGTCCAGTTGTGGGCGAGGGATCAGGTGAGAGAATAACATTTACAATGATTTGATGGGCACAATTTATAGAGGGGATAATTGGAATAGGTATCTATGGAGAGCTTATGTCTGCTCGGCCATGAACCTCCGGGTTAGAATTATTTACTTATCACGTTTTGTTCCCTAAACATAATGCTGACTCACCTGGTCCAGTTTGAGGAGCTCTTCGGGTGTGTCCGGTAACTGACCGAGTGTCAGTGGCGGATTTATGTTCACTTCCTTGCCGAGAGAGCGCACTACTTCTTCTCTGTTGTAACGGTCCGCAAACACACAGGACGCGGGAATCAAACCATGGACCGTATAGCTGATGGCACGAACCAATATCCTGTAACAGACAGATTTCCTAAAGTACAGGGTGAAGTCACAATACTGAGCATTGAGGCGCCTGTACATCAGGATGAACACAACAGTACACTGCTGATGTGTCAGTCACATTACGATGCGAGGTTGGGAACTGGTTTTTACAGAAGCGGGGAAATGTTTAAAACCCGAACGATAGCGAGGTTTTTAATTTCCGAGATTCTGTAAATCACTTCACAAACGTGCGTTGTACATTATTTTTTGCACGATGGCGTTTTCAAAATAATAAATAATAGTAAAATAATAGCATCTTTGTTGGAAATATTTGCATTCACTATAAACAACTGACTAACGTTAACAGTGTGGACTGTTGGCCGTGGTCTTGAGGCTTGTAGTTCCCCGACGTTTCGCCAGAGACTGCGTCCAGCATCCACAAGGATTGTCGCAGATAAATGTATAAATAGGGCAGGTAGTCGACAAAATTGCCAGCCTCAAGACCACGACCAACAGCCGGGAAATCTTCTACAAGATCATCATATTAACTCCGGCCGTGAAAGCCTAAGTCAATAAAGTGTGGGCAATGTTTATTATTTGAAACTACAGCAGGCCGTGACACCAATCACAGATAAAATGACCGCAAGTACGTATTTATTTTTTGTATTGTTTCGAATAAAATTCAGTTCATTTAAAATGCAGTGATTTGTTTCGTATAATGTATATTAGCACTACCTTTTGTATATATATTGTACGTAGTATACATAAAGGGCAGTGGTTTTACTTCCCGCATTAGGTAGGTAATTTGTAATATTAAATTATAGTTATTTATAGGTTGGCAACCCCGAAATTTAGCAAATTGAACTTTGTATCATGAAGAATTGAGGAGAAGGAATTAAAGTGGTTAGGACATGTTTTAAGAATGGAAGATGAGCGATGGCCGAAGCAACTATATGAATGGCATCCGAACAGAAAGAAGAAAAGAGGAAGACCAAGGTTAACATGGAAGGAAAACATGAAGACAGTAATGCAAGCTAGAGGGCTAAGCATCGAAGATGCCCAACACCGTAGGCTTTGGAGGTTTGGCACGGGAAGACGGCAGCAGCTGTAAAAACCCGAAGATAGATAGAATAGAGAACTTTGTATCATGGTCGCCATTGCTGTAAGTACGACAGAACACACTATCGCGCGAAAATTATATTTAATTAGAAACCAAAAGGAGACTGGAATGTTGGAAGACCGAAAAATAGATGGGGTTAACATTTCAAGGAGAATCCATGAGAAGGGAACAAGCCACAGAATGTTGTTGATGATGATGATGATGTGCCATTGCATTGAAACAAATGCAGTTCTCAGGAAGAGAGATTGAAATGTCTTGTTGAAACACGAACAAAGGACGCTCAAGAAAAGAGACATTGATGTATCACCTGTGCGCGCTCTCTTGTCAACAAAACACACTCTACATTCACTCAACAAAAGAAAAACTTGGCTACTTTATAAAAAAAATCACATTTACACGCGGAAAGTTGGAAAATTATAGCGGGGCAACTAACTGACTCTATCACGAACATTATCCAACATGGGAAGCTCTCCATACAACTCTATCCTAACATAATGCATTCCAATCATCACCAACCTACTTCCCCCAAATCACGGTTAATGTTAGCAACTGGTTTTCCTACAACAAGCTTCCTTTCCCCCTTTTCATTACACATTTGAGCCACATGTCCTGCCCATCGAAGTCTATGGGACTTAACTGTCCTTATTACATATAGTTTTCCATAAGATTTTGTAGTACACTTTTTATGTAGTTTTCTCCATTCACCTGTTTGCTCATTTCTCTTTGGTTCAAAAATTTTCGTATGGACTTTGTTCTCAAATATTTGTAATCTCCTTTCTTCCCCCAAAGTAAGAGTCCATGTTTCACATCCATATAATATAACTGGTAGAATAATAGTTTTATATATTTTCAATTTAACGTTTTTTTGAAAGGAGTTGGGACGTCAAGAGTCTCTGTAATGCATAATAGCACGCATTTCCAGAATTGAGCCTATGTTTAATTTCTTTGTGCATCTCATTCCTGTTTGTGATTATTGTTCCTAGGTATTTGAATTCAGCCACTTCCTCAATATTTCCTCATTTGTCATTAGCTGTCCATTTCCATTATATAATGTATTTCTACGTGTGACCATATATTTAGTTTTATTGATGTTTACTTCCAGTCCTAATTTATTAGTGTTACTCAATAGTGTGTATTTTGTTGGCTCTTAGTATCTCCTCGCTATCACCTAATAATACTACATCATCAAAATATAGCAACATATAATAAAAATAATAATAATAATAATAAATAATATTATTAATAATAATATTAATAATAATAATAATAACAATAATAATAATAACAATAATAATAATATCAATAATAATAATATTGATAATAATAATAATAATAATAATAATAATAATAATGATAATAATAATAATAATAATAATAATAATAATAATAATAATACTTACAGGGCTGACAACCCGGCTGACATCAAGTGCCGATTGTCTAGAAAAAGTGGGAGCCTTAACCTCCTACTACCCCAAAGGCCTCCTGAGGCCTGTTGTAGGATCACTTTACTCACTGGCACTATCGAACCCGAAGGTTCATGGCCGCGCGGACATAAGCTCTCCATACATCCCTATCCTGAGCTAATGCTTTCCAATCATTCCCTGTATAATCTACTTCCCTCAAATCATAGTTAATGTTGTTCTCCCACCTCATTCTTGGTCTACCAACTGGGCGTTTTACCTCTGGCTTTCCTACAAGAAACTTCCATGCGCGTCTTTCATTCCCCATACGCGCAACATATATAATAATAATAATAATAATAATAATAATAATAATAATAATAATAATAATAATAATAATAATAATAATAATAATAATAATAATAATAATAATAATAATAATAATAATAATAATAATAACAATAATAATAATAATAATAATGATAATAATGATGATAATAATAATAATAATAATAATAATAAAGTAATTTTTCAGCTGTGTTAGTTTGATTTCTATCCCCAGATTTCACAAAACTTTTCTTTTATCTCCGCAGTTTAAGCAGCTTAAGGTTTGATTCGTAACCGCCCCCCCCCCGAGGCGCCGTTAATGTGATTTCATCACACAATCAGTTGAGTTGATCAAAGCGATGTTTCCTCGTCGCTGTCGCATGCACCGGGTTCAATACTCACTGCACCCCCTTCGTGTGTGTCTTGTAAAACAATTTAACGAATTACGAATGAACGAAACTATTTGGTTGTTCTGTTAACAGATCCTATCCGTAACTCACCTTACAGTGTCGGGAGGGGGATTTGATACCGTGGATAACACACACAAGGACATGGAAGTGATCTCCGAGACGACGCGGCATTAAGACCAAACTAAACATGGTGATAATGACGACCTTAAAGTTCCCTGACATTTGTCTAACAGGTGAGGAAGCTATCACGGAGAAAAGTTGCCCACCGCGCGCGTATGAGATATCCTCGCTACCCTCGGACCATATGGGGACACTCCGTAGCATACTGTAGTTGGTTAAGTTAAGAAGCTACACACCAGAAGGTGAAGAGTTCGAGTACCAATGGGGTCAGGATTTTTTTAAACTGATTCAAGCGGAACCATGTATCTGCGGTCGACTTCAGTCTCTAACCGGGAACAATACCAATCGCTTGTTCTGCAGCGCTGACAACAAGAGGCTTAACCTGCTGGTACCCAAAGAGCTCCTAAGCTTAGAAGTGACACTACTTTATCTACATGTATGTGTTAACACTCTAGCGACCACTATTTTCGTTTTATGAGAACCAAACTTGGAATATATCAAAATAGAGTTCCTTAACCAGCAAAATCACACCATTAGCAGTAAAGTTTAAAAACCTCTCTAGCGGTCGCTATTTTCTATTTTTCACAACGAAACTCAGTACATCATATTGAAATAAATTAAGGAAGGTATTATCTATAAGTCAGCGAAATGCGGTCATTAGAAATGGTGGTTTAGCTGAACCTGAAATTAAAAAAATGGCTTCAGCAGCCCAACTTGTATCAGAGTAGAGAACTACATTACAATAAACTGTGAAAGAAGACACTTCATTATCAGAAAATTAATTACGTAAAATCAGTGAGTTGTTGTGAAATAAAGTTAAATTGGATTTTATGTAAAAAAAAATGTTAAGTTAATTTAAGGAGATTCTATCAGAAACCTGCAGGAGCGCCTGGCGTGGTGCGGATCTTGAGGTAATGTCTGTCCGTAGAATCTGTAGAGAAGTTGTTCGAAATAAGCCAACGAGGCCGCGGAAGGAAGTGCAGGAGGGAGAACAGACACGTCACATTACTTATTTCGCTCACGAGTTTCAACCGAGAAAGATATCTAATCGAAAAGTTGGAAAATTTCTCTACACATTCCATGGACAGACTATAGCTACAACAAGTAGCGGCTCCAGGCTGACAGGGCCGCCACATGTCACGAGCCGCCACTGTTGTGATCTAACAAAGCAGACTGTAGCATATTGTACACATGTGAATTGTCCAACCAAACCAAGAGGCGAAAAAAAATAAAATAAAATTAGGAAACAAGGTTTGGTTTCCATAGCAACCAATAAGCAAGAAAGACAGAATTATGATTGGCTATTTGAAGGTTTCGCGTGCGGCTCGTCATCACCCACGCACAAGTTCTTACCATAACTCTACGTCATCCCGTGTCACGTGTTTCAACACATCAAGACGCGAGAAAATTGAACCCGAGAGAATTCTCTATCAAGTTGCACTATTTTTTTTGTGAATTCCCAATGAACATATCTATTGAGGTTGTTATAGAGAAAATATTTTCTTTTTCTACTTCTTCTTCTTCTTCTCTTCTGTAGGCGTAAGCGTGTTTATTTACACACACTATGCCACCGCTCCGCTGTGGTATCGAGGTAGCGTGCTGCCTTGTCACGCAGCGGGCCCGGGTTCGATTCCCGGTCGGGACAGGCTCCTGGGTGAGGTTCTTTTCGGAGTTTTTCCTCACCTGTAAGACAAATATGAGGAAGCTTAGGACCCAACGGTCCCCGAAAATCATCCGGTCATCATCATCATCATCCTTCACCGGTGTGGAAAGCAACGGGAAGCTACCACACCTACAATTCCCTAGTAAAGCTGCAAGCATAGCATTTTCATGCTACGATTGCAGTGAAAGACCTGCCCTCGGGCAGAATTATTATGGATGGATGGATGTCAATGATTAAGAAAAGAAATGAAGATATAAGAAAGGAACTAAATATTTTCAAACTTACAGACCGAATAATTAAATATAGGAACGACTGGAAAGAACATATTGATAGAATACCAAAAGGAATATTTCCAAATTATTGCTAAATTATAAACCGCACGGAAGGAGAAATGTTGGTCGCCCACACAGAAGATGGTCTGAACAATTTTAACAATTCTAGCTTTCATGAAACCGGAACGAGCCAACAGGCTTAATCCCTGGATGATGATGATGATGATGATGGATGTCAATGATAACATCTCTTGAGGGGTCTGCCCACTCCTCTTTTTCCTCTAGGACGTGAATTCTACGCTGCTTTAATAAGCTCTATCCACGTGGACATTCCATTCCCTTTAAATGTGTCAACATCTATGATACCTCACATCCTGGTACAAGTCTTGTTTTGTTTCTGATGAGTTTTGTTTGGCTCTGTATTATGTCGTGTTTAAATATTCGTTTCTCCAAACAATCTACGAGAACTAGATTTCCAATATTCTCAAACATATTTACATTTTCCCCAATCATACTTACGTCACAGACATGTGTGTGTGTGTGCGTGTTTTAACGCTGTAACTAACTAGCCCACTGGCTCTATGGAACATACAGGTTCATGGCCGTGTGACATAAGCTTTATGTTATAAATAGGACCAGATAATTTTAATTAGTTATTTCTTCTTCTTCTTCTTCTTCTTCTTCGGCTTTCCCCCACTTATAGGTTTGCCGTCTTCAGTTTCCATTTATATCTATCATTCCAATCTCCCTCTTCCAAATTCCGATCATCCATTATAGTTCTGACGTAGGTTTTCCATTTCCATCTTGGTCTGCCACGTTTATTTCTTCCAGGGGGTGACCATTGGTATATATTTTTTGGCCATCTTTCATTTTCCATTCTTTGTACATGGCCATACCATTTAAGTGTTTGATTTTCAATCCTCTTAACAACAGATGTGGTGACATTCATTTCTCTCCAAAGGAATTCATTTCTTATTTTATCCTGTCTTGTTTTTTGGAGGCTTCTTCTAAAATAAGTTATTTAATAGTCTAATTAAACTAGGAAATTATGATTCAAAACCCTCATGTTGGAATTCGTATTCATGTAGTGACAATATACCGTTAGGAATTTGGTCCTGGAAACATCAGATCGTTAGGGCATAAGAACTTGGTATGCTTGGAGAGAGAGTACGAAAAGTGGGGTGAACACACAAGCCTCAGAATAGGACTTCAGAGCGAGAAATAAAAGGATGATCAGGTGATGAAGGCTGTCTGACTGTCGACAGAATTACTGGAGGTAAAGTCTGCACCAAGTATTCTTAATAGGATTTTGGGGTTTTTAAAAAGTAAACCAATATGGGTTTTAATACTAGATTTATAGCTCGTGGATAGGAACCAATTCAAGTAGCTATGAAAGTAAGGTAAGTTACGATTAAGTCAGGTCATGTGGCATAGTTTCAACCTATTATAGCAAAGTTCTCTCTCTTTCTCATCCAAAGATAATGAAATAGAATAAGTTAGGCTAGTTTAATTATTTGTAATGATATATGCATTTGTTCTTATAGTTTTAAATATAGAATATTACAGTTGTTTAATTATTCGTTTATTCATCTCGACTAATAAAGTCATCAGCCATACCGCTCGGCTAGCACTAATCCGTAGGTAAATCACACGCTATCTTACCGTCACAAGTAAACCATGTTCCAAAGGTCCTTTATGCCCTAAAATAAGTTTTCAAAGCGTAACACTCTACAAACATATTTAACCTGAGGTAATGTTTTTCAATTACCTCTTGTATAATTTACTTCCCTCAAATCATGGTTAATGTTATTCTCCCACCTCATTCTTGACGTAGCTACTGAACAGCTTTTCCCTCTGGGTTTCCTACAAGAATTTACCTGCCCTTCTTTTACTTCCCATTTGTGCCACATGTCCTGCCCATCGAACTATAAGAGACTTAACTGTTCTTATTATATCTGGTTTCCTATAAAGATCACGTAGCTTACTGTTATGTAGTCTTCTCCATTCACGTGTTTGTTCATCTCTCTTTGGTTCAAAAAATTGCCTAACAACTTTATTCTCAAATACTCCTAATATTTTCTCCTTCCTTAGAGTAAGAGTCCATGTTTCGCACCCATATAATATAACTGGTAGAGTGACAGTTTTATATATTTTCAGTTCAATGTTTTTTGAGAGAAGTTGGGACAAGAGTCCCTGTAATGTATAATAACATACATTTCCAGAATTGAGCCTATGTTTAATTTCTTTGTGCATCTCATTCCTGTTTGTGATTATTGTTCCCAGGTGTTTGAATTCAGCCACTTCTTTAAAATTTCCCTCATTTGTCATTAACTGTCCATTTCCATCATATAATGTATTTCTATGTGTGACCATATATTTAGTTTTATTGATATTTACTTCCAGCCTCAAATTCTTAATGTTAAACTATTATTATTATTATTATTATTATTACAGTTGAACATTCTTTGTATACATTTATATAAACTGGTAAGGAAAACTGTTATATTTGAAAAGAAAAATATACGCCTAGACTGGGGTTTGAACCCAGGACCTTTGACTCTCTATGTCAATGCTCTATCCAAGTGAGCTACCTAGGCCTCCATTGACATAGAGAGTCAAAGGTCCTGGGTTCAAACCCTAGTCTAGGCATATATTTTTCTTTTCAAATATAATTTGTCATTGAGATGTTTAAAAATGAATAATATGGACATTGAAGGAAAACTGTGTTCGGCCAATTTAAGTGTCGGAGCAACGCTGCTATATTTTCACCTGCAGCTCGGGTTGAATCTGGTAGAGAGTAAAATTAAATTTATTTTGTAGAGAAATTAGGGGTAATGCGGTACCGGAAGAGCAACGTGTGGGAGGGGCTGGATCGATACACTCCCACTGAAGGATCCATCTCTGTGTGGCGGGCGGGTGTGTGGGAACATCGCGCTCCACACAGGACCTACTCTACGTACTCACTCAATGTTTGAGTAGTTTACAGCAAAACTGGACCAAGTCCATAGTTTACTCTTTTAAGAGGTACTTATAAATCCGCTCGGCTTACTCGTGTGAAGATGAGTTACCATCCCGTCGCACAGCCCCCAACCTGGAGGACCAGAGGTTTTTATATTGGGGTCTCTTTCCCTTAGAAGGTTGCTTTATCCTCGGCTGACGAGAGTCCTCTTCCCGGGTTTATTTTTGGAGTTTTCCTTCTCCTACTCCCTCCTTACCAATACTCACACTAGGGGGCAGACATGTCTAGATCCGCCACCTCTTGCCGGATGTGGAAGGGACATTGGACAGAACATCTGCAAAGAATGACAGAGCATACGATACCAAAGATGACGCTGATGTATAATCTTGGATGACGAAGATCGGTGGGAAGACCAAGAAAGTGATGGGCTGAACAGATGTGAGATCGGAACAGGCAAAGATACTATAATCCGTGAAGGAAAGTGATGTTGATAAGAAAAACTGATAAAGGACGAAGATATAAGAACGGAGTTAAATGTATATCCACCGAATGATAAAATCAAAGAATACAGAGATAAATGATTTAGACATGTAGAAAGAATGAATCTAACAAGATTACCAAAAGCAGCATTTAATACAAGCCAAGAGGTTCAAGGAATGTAGGAAGATGGACAGAACAACCGTGAGGCGGAACAGGCAATGTGCCTAGCCCGTGAAGTGAAGAACAAGGCCCATTACATTATTTGCTAACTAACTCACTCACTGGCACTATGGAACCCTTAGGTTAATGACCTCGCATACATAACCTCTCCACACATCCCTATCCTGAGCTAAAGTTTTCCAATCATTGCCTGTATAATATGCTTCCTCA
The DNA here is from genome assembly GCA_030220185.1 of Diploptera punctata. NCBI lineage: Eukaryota > Metazoa > Arthropoda > Insecta > Blattodea > Blaberidae > Diploptera > Diploptera punctata. The sequence continues at coordinate 199,866 of JASPKZ010000456.1, read as the reverse complement.
AATCATGGGTAATGTTATTTTCCAACCTCGTTCTTGGTCTACCAACTGGGCGTTTTCCCTCTGTTTTTCCTACCAGAAGCTTCTATGCACCTTTTTAATTCGCCATTCGTGCCACATGTCCTGTCTATCACAGTCTATGAGACTTAACTGTTCTCATTTTATCTGCTTCCTATAAAGACCATGTAGTTCACTGTTATGTAGTCTTCTCCATTCATCTGTCTGTTCATTCTCTTTGGTCCAAACATTTTTCTAAGAACTTTATTCTCAAATAGTCGTAATCTGCTTTTCTCTCTGCACACAATACAACAATACATCATCTACTTAAAGTGGTCGGCCGAAGTGGTCCGTAAATTGAAAATATACCTTATTAACGTCATGTATCCATCACCGTGGAAACCGAAGCACGTAAAATGCAGTGGGTGACATATTATTTTCATGGAACACTGACAGATGGCGTTTATATTAGATGGAAAGTTGTTAGGGGCGAAAGAGATTTGAGTGCACTAAGTAGCGTAATTCCCTCGTGATGTGGGTCTCATGTAGGTAAGCGAGGATTTGCAATTATTTAAATATTTACAGCGCTCTCCTGTGGAATCGATACTAAACCTAAGTAGTGATTGTCTTGTCCTGCATACAGGGTGTTCTGTACAACACACATACATGTCATCTCCCTTAGGGCCCATTCAGCACCTATTTTCCCTGCCGATACTTTTTACCGAATTACTGAAGTTACGAGTATTCAGATTTTATAAAAGTAGAATTTGATTCATACATCTCTCTATCTTCGGGTTCTTACAGCTGCTGCCGTCTTCCCGTGCCAAACCCCCAAAGGGGCATCTTCAATGCTTAGCCCTCTTGCTTGCATTAATGTCTTCATGTTTTCCTTCCATGTTAACTTTGGTCTCCCTCTCTTCCTCCTTCTGGTCGGATGCCATTGATATAGTTGCTTAGGCCATCGCTCATCTTCCATTCTTAAAACATGTCCTAACCACTTTAATTCCTCTCCTTAATTCTTTCAATTATGCTTTCTTCTGCTTCCATTATGTTTCTAATTTCCTTATTTGTGACATGTTCTAATTTAGACTTACTGACACTTCTGCGTAAATAATCCATTTCTAGAGCTATTAGTATATTATTGTAGTACTTATTGATTGTCCATACCGCACTTCCATTTGATTTATATACAATTCCTCAAAATGAAAGAAGTACAGGAAACTTTTCCCTTTGATGTTGTTGTTGTTCTCAAGAGAACATCACGGATCGTGTGTAGTATTCGCTGAAAATGCCTAAACATAATCTCTGTGTTTGATAATCTAGCGGCCGCTAATATAATTTTATCAGAACCAAACTTGGAATATACCAATCGATTGAGTAAAGAAACGTCAAGTTCATAAACCAGAAAAATTGGATAATAGGTGTAGAATTTAATCTAAAACAACTATTTAGAGACAGCTCTAGCGATCGTATTGTTCTACGTTTTACAACAAAACTCAGCTTATGTTATTAAACTAAACGGAGGAAGGCATTCTTAAAAATGAGCGAAATCTGGTTTTATCAAAATGTATGTATCCACAGTTTGAAACCCCTGTCCCGACAGGTCGTGCCACTGCAAGGCCCGGGTTCAATTGGTTTCCTATAAAGATCATGTAGCACAATGTTATATCCATAGAAATTATGCTCGAGGGCAGGTCTTTCACTGCAATCACAGCATTTTCATGCTATGCTTTCCAGCTTTACTAGGGAATTGTAGGTGTGGTAGCTTCCCGTTGCTTTCCACACCGGTGAAGGATGATGATAATGATAAGGATGATGATGATGGCCATATGATTTCGGGGACCGTTTGGGCCTTAAAGTTTCCTGACATTTGTCTTACAGGTGAGGAAAAACCCCGATAAAAACCTCACCCATAAAAACTGCCCCGACCGGGGATCGAACCCGGGCCCGCTGTGTGACAAGGCAGCACGCTACCTCGCAATGTTATGTAGTCTTCTCCATTCACCTGTCTGTTCATCTGTCTTAGGTAAAAGTACATATTAAGTGATAGTTTAAGCTATGCGTGGTGTAGTTGCATATTGCTTCCCTGAATGAGCGATCAGCTGAATGTCAGGGCCACCTGCGAGACAACACAACACACATTCACGTGATAAGATATTCAGGACTTTCAGTTCACTGATTGTTGTCTTTCTAAATGAGCAATATAAAAACTAGCAGCAAATTGCTGTGAACCAGGGATCGATCCCGGGCATGCTTCATATGACGCAACAAAGTTACCGATAACAAAGTTTGTTAATATTGTTATTCATTGTAAAACAACAATAAAACTAAATATATTCACACACAAAAATACATTATACAGAGTGAAAATTATTTAAACCGACAATCTCTGGGAGGTTGTAGGGGACACCAAAACAAATATTTTTCCCTAATGTCATTTTTTCCTATGAGGATTATTTAAACCGGTAGAGGGCGTATTACGCTCTTCAGTTGTCATGACTGCAACTGCTGTTGATGGTAGAAATTGTTTTGTCCACCCAATGTAGTAGTGAATTGTATCTGTTTACTAATGGAGCGATGCACCTGGAGTGAGTACACTGATATGTGTTGTTGGGGACTGTTTAATTGGGACATATCTCCTACCTAGGCCATTAAATGGCAGACACTATTACAATTTTCTCGCCAGAGCATTGCCAGAATTGCTGGAAGACCTCCAGCTCCCTACAAGACAACGCATGTGGTTCCAACATGACGGGGCGCCGGCACATTTCAGTCGTCGTGTACGTCGGTTTTCAGAAAAGTGGGTTGGATTTTTTTTTGTGTGGGGAGAGATGCGCAACCTTGTTCACACAACTCCTGTTGCATCAGAAAATGATCTGGTTGCCCGGATAGTAGCAGCAGCAGGAGCAATTAATGATACTCCTGGAGTTTTTGCCCGTGTTAGACAGAACGTGATCCGCCGGTGTAACCTTTGTTTACATGTCAATGGAGGCATTTTTGAACCTCTACTGTAATTGAAGTAATTGCGTTGTGTTAATGTGTTGTCTCGTGGTAATAAAAAATGCAAAAGTGTTTGTTAGTTTAATTAATTTGCCGCCAGAGAAATCTTCCTCTACCGGTTTAAATAATCCTCATAGGAAAAAATGACATTAGGGAAAAATATTTGTTTTGGTGTCCCCTACAACCTCCCAGAGTTTGTCGGTTTAAATAATTTTCACCCTGTATAATGGAAATGGAAAAATTACAAACAGGAGTGAGATGCACAAAGAAATTAAACATAGGCTCAATTCTGGAAATGCATGCTATTATGCATTACAGGGACTCTTGTCGTTCCAACTCCTTTCAAAAAACATTAAACTGAAAATATATAAAACTATTATTCTACCAGTTATATTATATGGATGTGAAACATGGACTCTTACTTTAAGGGAGGAGAAAATATTACGAGTATTTGACAATTTTATTCTTAGGAAACATTTATGTACCAAAGGGAGATGAACAGAGAGGCGAATGGAGAAGACTACATAACAGTGAAAAACATGGTCATTGTAGGAGACCGGATATTACAAGAACAGTTAAATCTTATAGATTGCGATGGGCAGGACATCTGGAACAAAAAGGCAATGGTAAGAGAGGCATGGACATTTCTTGTAGGAAAACTAGAGGGAAAGCATCCGGTAGGTACGCCAAGAAGGAGGCGAGAGGATTAAAATTGACTTGAAGGAGATAAATTAAACAGGGGATGATTCTAAAATATTAGTTCTAGATAGGAATGTATGGAGAGCTTATGTCTGCGCGGCCAAGAAATATTAATTTTAAATAACATTTTGCACAAAATGGTTGGTGACACGAACATATGATAAGAGGCGGTTAACAAACAAGGTGTTAATAAAACGGGCTGTTAATGTATTCCATTATTTCACAAATGTTTTCTTTTAATTGAGTGCTGGCGCGTGACTTTGCTCAAATCCACACGTTGTATAATTACGCGATAATGCACGCACACCACGGCCCACTAGATCTCAGCTCCGTTACCAACTTGTTTCTATAATCTCTCACATTTCCGCTTCTTTAATGTTCTCTTTGCAAACAGCCAACCGGCGACACAGCAATTCATTATTGTTATTAGCAAGTATGAGCGGGTTTCATGCACAGATATCTGCGTCACAAGACACTGGATTTCTTCAACAATTCGAATGTATTCTTGGTGATTTACACAGCAAGAAATATAATAAGATAATTTAATAAACAATAGTTTTAAAAAACCAAAACAACACGCTTTATTAGAAAACCGAACTAAAAAATGAAAAATAATTTTAATTTCCAACACGCTTGGGATAAAATTAAAGTGGTCAACAAAAAAATTATCTCCAACACATCTAGAATAAAATTAGAGTTATCAACAAAAAGAAAATAATTTTACCATCAAAAGCGTGGGGTGCTCTATATCAATTAATATATTTGATAATTAACAGACATTGGTACAAGTAAAGTCTCTAAGAAGAAAATGTAAAAAATCATAAAAAGCACCCCACGCTTTTGATGGTAAAATTATTTTCTTTTTGTTGATAACTCTAGTTTTATTCTATATGTGTTGGAGATGATTTTTTTGTGGACCACTTTAACTTTATCCCAAGCGTATTGGAAATAAAAATTATTTTGCACTTTTTAGATCGGTTTTCTAATAAAGCGTGTTCTTTTAGTTTTTAAAACTATTATTTATTTTATTTTTTAGTTTTAATATTTTACAGAATAAGATAAAAATGTAAATAACTTTAAAATTCGATACTACTGTAGTATGGGCTAAAAGTAATACTTTTCTATAAAAAAAACCCTCCCAGCCGGATTTGAACCAGCGACGTACAGATTACTGAAATTATGTACCGCTAAGAGTTCACTGCTCTACCAACTGAGCTCATACAACGATTGACTAAAAACTCGACAAGTCCGCAACCTATTATACCAGTTTTCATTTTTTTGATTTTCGGATGATTCTGGCCAGGATTTTAGGAACAAAATATGAAATTATTGTATTGCCCCGGGTCCTCTACACGTATACAAAATTTCAAGTCGATCCAATGTTTCTAAGTGGGTGAAAATCGCGTTGAAAGATACCTTTACACTGATACAAAAACACTTTTTTTGATTTTCTGATGATTATGGCCAGGATTTTAGAAAATAAATATGAAATTATTGTATTGTCACGGGTCCTTTACAAGTATACAAAGTTTCAAGTCGATCCAATGATTTTAAGTGGGTGAAAATCGCGTTGAAAGATTCCGTTACATAGATAGATAGATACAGGTCAAGCTAATATAAAGCGTGTAAAAATTAACAGCATGTTTTAAATTTATACAATATCTATAAAACAAATTTGATTTCAGTTCGAATCAATAACACACAAACAGAATGGACCGAAATTAATAGGGGCGTAAGACAAGGATGTGGCCTCTCGCCCTTGCTCTTTATCATATACATGGATAGAATACTCCAAGATTGGCGACAGATGAGACACAGTTCTGTCCAAATTAATAGAAACCATAAAATAGACTCTTTGCTTTTTGCAGATGATTTGGTATTAATAGCTCCAACAGAAACAGATTTACAGTATTCTATACACAATTTTAATATAATTGCAAAAAGGTACAATATGGAAATCAATACAAAGAAAACTAAAGTGATGGCCTTTTGTGGGAAATACCCTATACCTAGCAAAATTGTTTGGATGATGAAATTTTAGAATGAGTAAACAAATTTAATTATTTGGGTTATAATTTAACATTTCAAGATGAAACTGATATATCAAAGAAAATCACACATTTTACAAAAACAACGGGGATAATTAACAGTATAATGAAACCATCTTTAGTACAAAAGAACACAATATTACGGCTTTATAAGGTTCTCGCAAGACCAGTATTAAGATATGGTAGTGAAGCATGGACAATACGAAGAAGAGATGAAAGCCGACTAACAGCAAATGAGATGTGATTTATGCGCCGTACAGCAGGCTACACAAAGTGGGACCATAAAAGAAATGAGGAAATTATGGAAAAGTTGGATGTAGAACTCATTCTTCACCATATACAAAATTACGAGAACAACTGGAAAGCCCATCTTCAACGAATGCCGTCTCATAGAATTCCAATAGCCATACTTCGCTACTGCCCCCAAGGCAAAAGATCGCTGGGACGTCCAAAAAAGCGCTGGATGGAAAATTCCTCTTTGAGACCGTAACAGGCCACACGGCCTAATACTTGTATGGATCATGATGATGATGATAAAAATTAAAAATTAAAGTAATGGCTTTCCATGGAAAGTACCCAGTAAGAACAAAAATAGGAATAGAAGATAAAATGTTGGAACAGGTTTCACACTTGCAGTATTTGGGCTGCGATATAACTTATGAAGAACAACATATAAATAAATAATAGTTTTAAAAAACTAAAAGAACACGCTTTATTAGAAAACTAAAAAATGAAAAAAATTTAATTTCCAATACGCTTGGGATAAAATAAAATGGTCAACAAAAAATCATCTCCAACACATATAGAATAAAACTAGAGTTATCAACAAAAAGAAAATAATTTTACCATCAAAAGCGTGGGGTGCTCTATATCAATTAATATATTTGATAATAAACAGATATTGGTAAAAGTAAAGTCTCTAAGAAAAAAATGTAAAAATCATAAAAATCACCCCACGCTTTTGATGGTAAAATTATTTTCTTTTTGATGATAAGACAATGCAACCCTAATTGAAGAAGCTATGCAGATGCCGTGGCATTCAATATGGACGCTGCATTCTGTAGATGAAAAAGTTGAGACACTAAATGACTTTATACTACAATTATACAACAGACATGCCCCACTAAAAACTAAACTCGTGAAACGACGCCCTGCACCCTGGATGACTCTTTCAATTCGTAACTTGATGACTGATAGAGACGCAGCACATAACAAAGATAGACTCAACAAAACAGACACAAGTCTCACTCAATATAAACAGTTACGTAACAAGACAAATCAAGCTATAAGAAACGCCAAACTTAGACATTTACACAACCTAACAAATACCAATACTTCAGAAATCTGGAAAAACTTGAATAGAATAATAATAATAGCTTTTTTAATGTTACCTGGCGCAAGTTAAGGCCTTAAGGCCGTTATGGTCACCACACTCACCAGGATGGTAAGGATGATGGCCATAAAATGTCGGGGACCGGTTGGGCCTTAAAGTTTTCCTGACCTTTTGGTCTTACAGGTGAGGAAAAACCCCGATAAAAACCTCACCCAGAAAAACTGCCCCGACCGGGGAATGGGAATTGGGAGAAAAGACACACAGTGTAGAACAAATTACCTGTTTTCCTGGACACACTCAATAATCACTTCACAGGTATAACTACTACGCCAAAGGATAAAGAACAAACAATAACTGAATTATCAACTGACAAATCAAACCCCGACAGAGAAAACATATTTCCCCTCTCATATGTTACAGCGACTACAGACGTAAAGAAAGCCATCATGCGAATAAAAACCAAAGACGAAGCGAACTGACCGTACATAAATATTACTAAATTACTGCAATAAATAAATCGAAGCTCTACATACCAATACTATAACTAATATTTTTCACTCCTCACTAAAAACTTTCTACCCATTTAAAGACTCTCCTTGTGGAAACAAGCCCTCGTACGTCCACTGCCTAAAGTTAAAACGCCCTCAACCCCGAACGACTTTCGACCCATTAGCATTTTACCTACTCTTTCAAAAGCTCTGGAACGATTAGTCCATAAGCAACTGACTGAATACCTAAATGATTACAACCTTCTACATCAATTTCAGTCAGGTTTCAGGACAGGACACAATACAAATACTGCTCTACTAAATATTTGCGAAGACATACGCGAAGCTGCTGATAATCGAAAACTTACCATTCTTACATTACTGGACTTTAGTAAAGCATTCGACACGGTAGACTTGGACTTATTATTGCATAAACTTAAAAACCTCTTACTCTCTGACAGTCCCACGAAATGGTTCAATTCCTACCTTCATGAGCGCCAGCAATCTGTTATAGGAAATCATACATTATGTTCTTCTTGGTCCTTCCGTAAAGCTGGGGTTCCACAGGGTTCGGTACTTGGACCTTTGCTTTTTTCAATCTACATAAATGACATATCTAAGTCCCTAAAGCATTGCAAACATAATTTATTTGCAGACGACATGCAAATCTACATCCACACAGACAAATATTCACTAAATGACGCTGTTGCCAAAATTAACGAGGATCTTGACTCACTAATGACTTGGACAGTTAAATATGGACTGCAATTAAATCCTAAAAAGTCACAATCAATCATTATGGGTCATCAGAGACTATTATCTACAATTAACCTAAACACAGTTTCGCATGTGTCACTAAACGGAGTTCAAATCCCTTATAGTGAGACAGTAAAAATTCTAGGAGTATTTATTGACAAAAACTTAAATTGGAATACACAAATAAACCATACATGCAAAACAGTCTTCTCAATAATACATTCATTAAATCGCGTAAGAAATTGTCTGCCATTCGCTCTAAGGAAAATGTTAGTAGAAACACTTGCAATGCCCCATTTTGATTATTGTGACACTCTTTTTACAGACTTAAATATTATTTCCACTCAAAGACTTCAACGTGTTCATAATTCTTGCGCACGTTTTATTTGTGGTATTCGCAAATTTGACCATGTTACACCGTCCCTTGAACAATTATCGTGGCTTCGTCTAAGAGATCGTAGAACTATCCATTCCCTATCCCTTCTCTATAAAATACTTCACACATCATCGCCTAATTATTTATCACGCCGCTTCATCAGACTATCCGACACACATAATCTTGACACTCGATCCCATCAGCACATTGTCCTTTATATCCCTCCTCATCACACTGTATATTATTCATTATCTTTTACGGTCTCACTTACTAAAACATGGAATTCCCTTCCGCCCTATGTCAGAGACTGTCAAACTATAACATCCTTCAAAAACAAATTAAAGAATTATTTAATAACAAACTATCGTATACACCTCACTGATAGTATTCTTTTAACAATATTAATAAATTTAATTATTTATGAAAATAATATTAAGATTAACAAATATTTTTATTTGTTTTGTTTTAAATATTGTATAATCGTAAAATTAGTTTTCTATATCTCATTATTTTTCTTTGTTTTTTATATACACTAGACAGGGACAATTTAATATGTCTTGCTTGTATACATTTTATTATTAGTTTTAGTCTTAATTTTAACTAATATTAACTGGTTGTATTATAGATCGTAATATGTATATTAGATATTATCTTTTGATCAAATTTTTACTTAGTGTTTAATATTAGAGTTAATTAAGATTGTTATATTCTTATGTAATATATGTTTGTCCTGGTGAGTGGAAGAGAAGGCCACATGGTGTTAACTCCACCAGGCTAAATAAATCTTAAATCTTAAACTCTAATTTTATTCTATATGTGTTGGAGATGATTTTTGTTGACCATTTTATTTTATCCCAAGCGTATTGGAAATTAAATTTTTTTCATTTTTTAGTTTTCTAATAAAGGGTGTTCTTTTAGTTTTTTAAAACTATTATTTATTTTTTATTTTTTAGTTTTAATATTTTACAGAATAAGATAAAAATGTAAATATCTTTATATTCGATACTCTTGTAGTATGAGCTGAAAGTAATATTCTTCTATAAAAAAACCCTCCCAGCCGGATTTGAACCAGCGACGTATGGATTACTGAAATTATATACCACTAAGAGTTCACTGCTCTACCAACAGAGCTCTTACAACGATTGACTAAAAACTCGACAAGTCCGTAACCTACTATACCAGTTTTCATTTTTTTGATTTTCGGATGATTCTGGCCAGGATTTTAGAAACAAAATATGAAATTATTGTATTGTCACGGGTCCTTTACAAGTATAGAACATTTCAAGTCGATCCAATGTTTCTGGGTGAAAATCGTGTTCAAAGAATCCGTTACATAGATACACAGACACTTTTTTTTTATTTTCTGATGATACTGGCCAGGATTTAAAAAAATGAAATTATTGTATTGTCACGGGTCCTTTACAAGTATACAAAGTTTCGAGTCGATCCAATGATTTTAAGTGGGTGAAAATCGCGTTGAAAAATTCCGTTACATAGATAGATAGATATATAGATAGATACAGGTCAAGCTAATATAAAGCGTGTAATAAGATCAAGTGGGCCGTGCATTCTGGCGCTCTACAAGACAAAACACAGATATACGACTCAATAAGTTTGTGGAATTGTGAACAAAAGGCAGGACTTTTTTTTGATCCAAACAGACTACCAAAAAGCGTCGTGCAGGAAATGCGTAAAATAAGCGAATTTCTCACCAATTCGAATGTTTCATCCTATGTTTGGTGATTTAAGGAGTATATATTTCTTTTGTCCACCCCTGTGGTCTCGAGGTAGCGTGCTGCCTTGTCACGCAGCGGGCCCGGGTTCCATCCCCGGTCGTGGCACTTTTTCAGGGCGAGGTTTTTATCGGGGTTTTTCCTCACCTGTAAAGACAAATGTCAGGAAAACTTTAAGGCCCAAACGGTCCCCGAAATCATATGGCCATCATCATCATCATCATCCTTCACCGGTGTGGAAAACAACGGGAAGCTACCACACCTACAATTTCCTAGTAAAGCTGCAAGCATAGCATGCAAATGCTATGATTGCAGTGAAAGACCTGCCTTCGGGCAGAATTACTATGGATGGAGATACCTACTTTCGTTACGAAACATTGAAAACTGTGACAGCTGGAGTGATTTTTAAATTTTAATTTCAGATGAACTCCTACACCTAATGGTCCAATTTTCATGGCTGAAGAACTCGAGCTTTCGTTTTTTAATTTAATTGCAATATGCTAAGTTTGATTTCGATAAAAAAGGCTACTGGAGCGTTATAAACTGATCTAGGTCATCTTCGGTGTCGAGCAGATAGGATCGCTGAAGCACTGTTATGTACCAAGGCAGTGCCAAAAACATATTTGACGTTTTTAATACCAAACCATTAAAATTAAGCTCCAAATCTCTCATTCAAACTACAGGGAAGTAATAAAACTCCTGACTTGGTGGATTGCACAACCGTCACTATCTGCCCTCCGCGCAGCATCCGCCTCACTCCACTCCGCACTAAACCAAACAGGGACGTCCATAAGGTACGTGCAGCCAGTTGTTATTGCTGGATTCTGGCTTCGATTTGTGTGCCTTGAATTAAGAAAGGCAAATATATTTTTCGCACGGCCTCGGTGCATCACAACGGATCTCTGGGAGAAATGTCAGCATGCGATGTTTGACAGTTCCCTTCTTAGATGTTCCATCCTAAAGAGTGCATCCAATGTGTACTCACCGGAACTGGTCCCGTCCGTTGAGGGTCTCCTGTTTGATGCTGAGTATCACCGGTCCCAGGTCCTCGTCGTTGGTGAAATAGTTCCAGTGCTCTGTTCCGTAGAAGTACTTTTCGTAGGTCTCCTGCTCCACGGACGTGAGTTCGAAGCCCTGGTTCTTCTCCCACTGCTCCTCGATGGCTGTCTTCTTCTTGGGCAGCTCCTCGTCCTCTTCGTCGTCCTCCAGCAGACAGTGGTCCACGTCACCGCGCCCCGAGCCCGAGGTGCCCTCCCCGCCGTCATCCTCACGGTCCCGGGTTCGTATCCCGCCACCTTCCTCCTCCTCCTCCTCTTCCTCCTCGTGGATCTCGTGTTCGCTCTCGGACTCGTCCCAGATGGTGTCTGACGCGATCTTCTGGCGCGAGCACTCGATCCAGTAGCCGGGCGTCGGGATCAGGTTGTGCGGGAACTCCTCACAGAACTCGTCTGCAACACAAACACACTCTGTAAACACTTGACAAACGTGCGTTGTACATTATTTTTTGCGCGACGGTGTTTTCAAAGTAATAAATAATTGTAAAATAATATCTTTGTTGGAAATATTTGTGTTTATTATAAACAACTGACTAACGTTAACAGTGTGGACAATGTTTATTACTTGAGACTAGAGCAGACCGTGACACTAATCAGTGATAAAATGACGGCAAGTACGTATTTATTGTTTTATATTGTTTCAAATAAAGTTCAGTTCATTTAAAATGCAGTGACTTGTTTCGTATAATGTATATTCACTACCTTTTGGATATCTTTTTGTATATACATTGTACGTAGTATACATAGAGGGCAGTGGTTTTACTTCCCGCAAGAGGTAGGTAATATGTAATATTACAGTATAATTATTTAGGTTGGCAACCCCGAAATGTAGGAAGTTGAACTTTCAATCATGGTCGCCATTGCTGTAAGTACGACAGAACGCATTATCGCGCAAAAAATATTATTTCCATACGTTACCACTCCAGGTCCGGTTATAAACAGTGTAAACTAATAATTTAAACACACAAAACTTGAAACATATTTAAGGCAGGATTTTAATATTTTAATAAATATGAAAGTTAAAGTTAATAAATTTGTATTTTTAAATTATTTAAATATAACTTAAATAAATAAAAACTTCTAAATAATTCACTGTTGGTTATTGTTGAATAAAAATGTCTCAGTAACAATTAAAGAAATTGTATTACATAACAGTCTTTGTAAAGAATGCTTTTAAAATTGCTTTAAGTTATTGTTGTCAAAATTATAAAGCCTTCTGTTATAACTGTAATAAGAACACCTGCTTAACTTCATATTCTTAAATGAAAGTAAACTGAACTCTGATTGGATGTTAAAACAATTAACTTTTTGATTTAACAAATAAAATTTAAACCTTATATTTAAAGAACTATTAACCAATAGAATTTAAAATTACCATCATGTGATGTAAAATGTTCTTTAAAATTATAACAGAATTACACTAGTCATTCTGCATACAACTTTCAACAAAGATAGAAGCAAGAAGAGATCTCCTGATAAAATGTAATATTTAATACAAGAAGAATAATTGATTTAAGAAAGGAAAATAATTTAATTTTAATTGACGGTGAAGAATAATACCACCTACATTTACTTAATCTGCTGGGAAATTAAGAAGTGAATAAATTTGCAATTATTTCTACAAGAAACAGTTTTTAGTAATTTTGAAGTGTTTTCATATCCAGTGTACCAACTTCCGACCCTAAGAAGAGAATCCGGCTGTATCGAAAATCAAACACAACATGAACCAGTAATTCTTTTTGGGACACAAATCCTTCTTCAAAATGTTACTACAACATCGGGCATGAAGAGAGTTCATCATCATCATCATAGTACATTCACGAATTTAGGCCATTTGTTGACCTGTTTCGGCCTCAAGAGAAACACCATCCAGAAGTCTTTTGAGTGGACGTCCTGGTCTTCTTCTTCCTGCAGGTTGATATCTTAACATTTGTTTGGGTATCCTGTGATCTTCCATTCGATGAACATGTATCCATCTTGACTTATAATCAGAAATTTTGTTTTCTAAAGATTCCATGTATAATTCTTCTAAGATGTCTTCATTTTTTTTGTGATCTAGTAGTGTGTATCCTGCAGTCCTCCGAAGATATCTCATTTCAGCAGATCTAAGTCTCTGTATATCCTTCTGTTTCAACGTCCATACTTCGCTACCATACAGAAGAGTTGGAAGAGCCAGTGTTTTATACACTTTCAGTCTTGAATGCTTTTGGACTAACTGTGGCTTGAAGATAGAATTTATTAACCCTAAAATTCTTAAAAATTTAGATATTTTTGCATTTACATCCTTTTCTTCTTCATATGAGATATTGCATCCTAGATATGTAAAATTATTCACCTGCTCCAAAATTTTATTGTCCAGTACAATTTTACTTCTGACAGGATCTACACCTTGAAATGCCATAATTTTTGTTTTTTCTGTAGATATCTTTAATCCATATTCTTCTGTAATTTTGTTAAGTTCATACAGACCTTTCTGTAGATTATCTTCGGAATTTGCTATTATTATTTGGTCATCTGCAAACAGTAGGGTGTTTAATTTTCTATTTTCTGATATTCTTATTCCAAATTTATATGTTTTGTTCCAGCAACATATATGAAGAGAGTTACTGCTTCATATTTTAAAGAATACAAGTGTAAGATGATAGCAGTGCAATTTAACATTACATGGGCAGTACCAAGTTACGCTCCTTATAAGCACTCTGATAAAAGCAGTTAGCAGTGCAATTTAACATTACATGGGCAGTACCAAGTTACGCTCCTTATAAGCACTCTGATAAAAGCAGTTAGCAGTGCAATTTAACATTACATGGGCAGTACCAAGTTAACGCTCCTTATAAGCACTCTGATAAAAGCAGTTAGCAGTGCAATTTAACATTACATGGGCAGTACCAAGTTACGCTCCTTATAAGCACTCTGATAAAAGCAGTTAGCAGTGCAATTTAACATTACATGGGCAGTACCAAGTTACGCTCCTTATAAGCACTCTGATAAAAGCAGTTAGCAGTGCAATTTAACATTACATGGGCAGTACCAAGTTACGCTCCTTATAAGCACTCTGATAAAAGCAGTTAGCAGTGCAATTTAACATTACATGGGCAGTACCAAGTTACGCTCCTTATAAGCACTCTGATAAAAGCAGTTAGCAGTGCAATTTAACATTACATGGGCAGTACCAAGTTACGCTCCTTATAAGCACTCTGATAAAAGCAGTTAGCAGTGCAATTTAACATTACATGGGCAGTACCAAGTTACGCTCCTTATAAGCACTCTGATAAAAGCAGTTAGCAGTGCAATTTAACATTACATGGGCAGTACCAAGTTACGCTCCTTATAAGCACTCTGATAAAAGCAGTTAGCAGCGTAGCTTTCTGTTTATCAAAACATTTCACCAGGCTGCTAACTAGTAAAATTTACACCGCTAATAAATAACTGCTAAAGATACAACTTTTAAAACAATCCCCTAAGAATGTTAAGGATGGACGTACAGGAAGCTTCTTGTAGGAAAACCAGACGGAAAACACGCAGTTGGTAGACCAAGAATGAGGTGGAAGAATAACATTAACTATGATTTGACGGAAGTAGATTACACAGGGAATGATTGGAAAACATTGGCTCAGGATGGGGATATATGGAGAGCTTATGTCCGCGCGGCCACGGACCTACGGGTTCGATAATGCCAGTAAGTTAGTTAGTTAGTTAGGACGCACAGGTTTCAATGTATTGTTATATATCTCACGAGAGTAACACAAAGAAACTGCGGCTGGAAATAAACATCAATATAACTAAATATATGGTCACACACAGAAATACATTATATAATGGAAATGGACAGCTAATGGCAAATGAGGGAAATTCTGAGGAAGTGGCTGAATTCAAATACCTAGGAACAATAATCACAAATAGGAATGAGATGCACAAAGAAATTAAACATAGGCTCAATTCTGGAAATGGGTGCTATTATGTATTGCAGAGACTCTTGATGTCCCAACTCCTTTCAAAAAACGTTAAACTGAAAATATATAAAACTGTCATTCTCCCAGTTATATTATATGGATGCGAAACATGGACTCTTACTTTAAGGGAGGAGAGAATATTACGAGTATTTGAGAATAAAGTTGTTAGGAAAATCATTGGACCAAAGAGAGATGAACAGACAGGTGAATGGAGAAGACTACATAACAGTCTTCATAGGAAACCACATATAATAAGAACAGTTAAGCCTCGTAGACTGCGATGGGCAGGACATGTGGCACGAATGCGGTATGAAAGAAGGGCATGGAAACCAGTATACAGGCCAATAATAAGTTGGGAAAATACCATTAACAATTTTTGAGGTAAATAGATTACACAGGGGATGTGGTTGGAAAACATACGCTCAGCATAGGGATGCATGGACATCTTATGTCCTCGCGGCTGTAGATTCGATAATAGTTATATATAAAGTTAAAGTAATCCCACTACAGGCCTCAGGAGGCCCTTGGGGCAGTAGGAGGATAAGGCTCCCACTATTTCTGGACAATCGGCACTTGATGTCAGCCGGGTTCTCAGCCCTGCGTGACGGCCGCCTTTACCCCCAGAACAAGCGTCTGGTACTCATTTCCGTTAGAGGCTGAGTCGACCCCAGGGCCATAGTGCCGCCAGAAGGTTTGGGTCAGTTTAAAAATCCTGACCCCACCGGGACTTGAACCGTCGACCTTACGGCTTGTAGCTCAGTGCCTTAACCACTACGCTACGGCGTGCCCCCCAATAGTTATATATATATATATATGTGTGTGTGTGTGTGTGTGGAACCAGTAATTCTTCCACCTTGAGATTTGAAATAAACAGTATTAATTAGTTTTCTAATAAAGGGTGTTCTCAAAATTGCGAATGATACTTTACCATTATTCATAAACATGTTCACGGGTGTGGAAAGCAACGGGAAGCTACCACCACTTATAACTCCCTAGTAAAACTGAAAAGCATAGCATGAAAATGTTATGATTGCAGTGAAAGACCTGCCCTCGGGCAGAATTACTATGGATGGATGGATGTTCATAGCTGTGGCGTGCTGCCTTGTCATGCAATGGGCCCGAGTTCCATCCCCGGTCAGGACAAGCTTCCAGGGTGAGGTTTTTCCTCACCTGTTAGACAAATGTCTGGTAGCTTTGAGGCCCAAAAGGTTCCCGAACATCTGTCCATCATCATTATTATCCGCGGTCTGGAAAGCAACGGGAACCTACCACATCTATAATTCCATAAAATAACTGTAAAAGCATAGAATGCAAATGCTATGATTATAGTGAAGGACCTGCCCTATGGCAGAACAGTATAGAATAGAATTCATTATTATGTCTGTTTTGAGCATTGGTGTACAATGTTTGTGACGGTGAGCACAAATATAAACATATTATTTGTTTGTACCAGTTTTGCTATCTTTAGGCTCATTTGACCTACAATGTTCCAAATGTTTGCAGTGAAGACATTTTTAACGTGCGTTGCTTCGCCTAAATAAATGAAATATTAAAATAAGGATCAATGAAATTGTGACGTGCAGCAAGTTGTGCACTCGGCATCTTCTCCAACTGCTGTGTGTTGCGTGCAGTCTAGTCAAGAGGTTGCAGGCGGTAATCAAGTCACAGCGTGGTTCTATCTGATTGTTACGTCCCTCCGCAGGACATAGAGTGATTTTAACCAAATTAGATATACTTATTTATCTACAGATGTCAGCGAGGGACATCTAGTAGCAAACTAAGTTATTACTCGGATGGATGAAGATCGGGTTAATTTTGCTCAGGTCTTTTTTTTATTTAGACTTGAGTTTGTTTTACGAGCCTGAAGATTTTTAGAGTCGGGACCCACTGCTTAAAGTTGCTTAAAATGTCCTGACATTTTTCTTACAGGTGAGAAAAAACCCCGGAAAAGAACCTCACTCAGAAAACTTGTCCCGAGCGAGGATCGAACTCGGGTCCGCTGCAGCACGCTACCTGGAGACCACATCTACGTATATAAACGTGTGAGTCTGTCTGTGCTATATGGAATCAAAAACTACTTCAGCGGTTTGGATGGGGTTTTTAACCAACATTTAGACAATTTATGGGTATAGTTGACGTATACAGGGCTGGAGATAAAACAAAATTACATCTGTGTATTAAAAAGTAGCTTTTTGTGCGCTTAAATGGCTTACGCTGCCCAAACCATAACAAATATTCTATTCTGTGTACATTACTCCGTTATTTAACATTTTCCAACACTGTTATTTTAACACAGTTCCAATAATGGATCATGTTATAATGATATTGTGAAAAGAAAAATTAATGTCTGAACCAGGAATCGAACCGTGGACTCTAGTTCTCCAGACTAGTGTGCAGCCCACTACACCATTCCAGACTTGGCACAAACATTAACAATTCTTTCCACATATACAAATATATAATTCTCGTTTCGTCCGCTGTCAGGTAGGTGTCACTACTGTCGCCAACGGTTGGCTTCGTTTAGAAGTATCTACATTTGAGAATTTTACACCACAACTTTTATAAGCAGTAAACGATGTTATTTAACATTTTCCAATGCTGTTATTTTAACACAGTTCCAATAATGGACCATATTATAATATTATAATTATATTGTGGAAAGAAAAATTAATGTCTGGACCAGTAACATAGAAAGAGAAACTCAAAGAATTTTTGTTTCCATTGTTGTAGTTAATTCATCTGTCGCATGTTGGACAATAATGACATAAAACAAAATGGCGACTCCTAACCAACGAGCCCAAGCTGTTTTCTGGTATGCAGAGACGAAGTGAATAATCACAGTGCAAAGAAATTACAGGAGAGAATATGGAGGAAATGCACCTGACGGGAAGACCATTAAGGCATGGCTTGAGAAGTTTCTGGCGACTGGAAGCGTTAAAAAAGAATCAGGAGGTACTCATACACGTGTTCAGAAGAAAAGATTGAAGAAATTAGAGCAGGATAGAGGTGTTTTAGTGCGTGACAATGGAAATTCTTTGAGTTTCTGTTCCGTTTAATACCGGCCTCATTTCATAATTCCGCATACTTTGTTAGTTATGATTAATTAAAATGTGGGAGATTTGAATGGGACACTCTGTATATATATATATATATATATATATATATATATATATATATATATGTTGCAGATTTTCGCGGATGTAAGTATTAATATGAAAGTTTTGTTGGGTTTTCCGCGTCTTGGATTCAAGTTCGGCCTCTAGCCACAGATTCCGGTGTTTCGGCATGATCCCACATTCCTTGATAATGACATGTGGGATCATGCCGAAACGCCGCAATCAGTAGCCAGAGGCCGAACTTGAATCAAAGACGCAGAAAACTTTCATATTTATACATACATACATACATACATATATATATATATATATATATATATATATATAAATTATAAGCTAATACCGCCGAATATCGTAGGTTTTGGAGCATTGGCACGGGAAGACGGCAGCAGCTGTAAAAACCCGAAGATTTATAGACACATTTTAGCCACGGTCAATTTCAATAACTATTAAATAGGATCGGTGAAAATTTGTAAGATTTTTCAAAAATATATTCATTAAAACAATCTGAATAACAGTTAAAAATGAGAAGCGTGAAGGTAGCTACATGTACTGTAGTCACGTGACCAGAGGAAGGAAGGGCGCGAGCAGGAAGTCACTTTGTAATGAACATCAGCACAACCTGCTCCTTTATATACCACCACACTAAATAACCCTATCATAAGTCTCTGCTTTTCCCCTCCATGCCTCTCTTTCATTCTCGACGCTCTGCCTAACGCAGTCTACGAGACTTAACTGTTCTTAATATATCTGGTTTCCTATAAAGATCATGCAACTCACTGTTAAGCAGTCTTCTCCATTCGCCTGTCTGTTCATCTCTCTTCGGAGAAAAAAAATTCCTATGAACTTTATTCTCAAATACTCGTAACATTTTCTTCTGCCTTAAAGTAAGAGTCCATGTTTCACATCCATATAATATAACTGTAAAATTATTGTAAAAATAAAATATTGATAAATAAATAAAAACATACTTACATAGATATATATACATAAATAATTAAACATTTATATTAGCGTGTCCAAAAAATCTAAGTCTTTTATTTTTAACTTTTATAAGATTCATGATGTGTTCCGTTGAGGTTTATTCAAAATTAATATAAAATTATAGAATATTCACCTGAAAGGTCCGTCTCCTCAACTTAATTATCATTTAACTGTAGCGCTTTCGGGACTTGTCCCATCATCGGCAGGATTCAAAACTGGTGTTTCACTGAAGATCTGGTAGAGGGGGTTGCATGTATTGGGTTCATTTTCGTTTATCAGGCTGTCGTTGTGAGCTGCTTTCATGATTTCCATCTCTTCGAGTACGTTTATCTTCGCTGGATTATTTTCTCTGTGCATCACGGTTAGGGTGTTTTCAATATTTAACATGCGATGTCCTTCATGGATAACGTGTTTTGCATAGCTTGATTTACCTTCTGCGTGAACGAAGTCTCGAAAATGTTCTTTGAATCTGATGTTAAAACTCCTGTTTGTCCTTCCTATATAAAATTTGTTGCAGTCCTTACATGTCAGCTCACAACGACAGCCTGATAAACGAAAATGAACCCAATACATGTAACCCCCTCTACCAGATCTTCAGTGAAACACCAGTTTTGAATCCTGCCGATGATGGGACAAGTCCCGAAAGCGCTACAGTTAAATGATAATTAAGTTGAGGAGACGGACCTTTCAGGTGAATATTCTATAATTTTATATTAATCTTTTATTTTTATCGCACACCCTGTTAATTAATTGTATAATGTTAAAGTACAACTTGGTGTACTTATGACAACCCGTGCTGACTACATGTCAGTACTTGCTGACTAACACCAACTAAATTTCTACAATATTTTTTTTTTTAAATAGTAAATAGTTACATGTTTTGTACATGTTGATGTTTTATTTACTAAATAAACGTTTAGTTGTAGAATCCTTCTATACTAACACAGTACAAATTTTCATGTCTTATGTTTGTCGCGGGTTGTCATCATCCAATCACAATAATATTTGTAATTCCAGTTATTAAGATCAAACACAACAAACTGGAGGGTAATGCGAAAAATATAACCTCCGTTGTCATGGGACACCCTAATATATAAGTAAATATCAATAAAACTAAATATATGGTCACGCGTAGAAATACATTATATAATGGAAATGGACAGCTAATGAGAAATGAGGGGAAATTTTGAGGAAGTGGCTGAATTCAAATATCTAGGAACAATAATCACAAATAGGAATGAGATGCACAAAGAAATTAAACATAGGCTCAATTCTGGAAACGCGTGCTATTATGTATTGCAGAGACTCTTGATGTCCCAACTCCTTTCAAAAAACATCTTCTTCTTCTTCTACTACAAGGTTTAGGCTATGCATCCTGTTCCGGCGAAGTTAAAAGTGGAGTCCATCTTTTACGTGGTCGGCCAACATCTCTGGGAGTATACAGGAAGGTTCTTTTTGGTATTCTTTCGTTGTTCATTCTCATTAAGTGTTCTGTCCATTTCTTATTATTTTCGCTGATTTTATCTTCAATTATATATATATATATATATTTAATTCTTCTCGTATAGTTTCATTCCTTATTCTATCCGCTCTTCTGCATCCTTTCACATTACGTAAAAACATCATTTCCGCAGACTGTATCTGCTTTTATCCCTTGATTTCATTATCCAAATTTCACTTCCATACAACAACAAAGGAACAGCCATTGTTTTATATATTCAAAAAAACGTTAAACTGAAAATATATAAAACTGTTATTCTACCAGTTATATTATATGGGTGTTAAACATGGACTCTTACTTTAAGGGAGGAAAGGAGATTACAAGTATTTAACAATAAAGTTTTTAGGAAAATATTTCGACCAAAGAGAGATGAACAGACAGGTGAATGGAGATGATAACAGAAAACTACATGGTCTTTATAGGAAGCCAGATATAATAAGAACAGTTAAGTCTCGTAGACTGCGATGGGCAGGACATGTGGACGAATGGGGAATGAAAGACGTGCATGGAAGCTTCTTGTAGGAAAACTAGAGGGGAAAACGCCCAGTTGGTAGACCAAGAATGAGGTAGGAGAATAACATTAACCATGATATGAGGGAAGTAGATTATACAGGGAATGATTGGAAAACATTAGCTCAGCATAGGGATATATGGATAGCTTATATCCTCAAGGCCATGATCCTATGGTTTCGATTGTGCCAGTGAGTTAGTTAGTTATATTTATATAATATTGTGTGTATCAGAAGAACTAACAAATGACCTCCGTCGAATGTTGTGGTAGTCTACACTATACAACCTCATCCTGTGCCCAATATTAAGTTTTGATTCTCTTCCTCCATTCATCTCTATCCTTCCAATCACCATCCTGCAGTCCCCTGTCCTTCATCAAATTCATAATTCCCTCTATCCATGTCTTCTTAGGTCTCCCTCTTCTTTTCCTTCGATATGGAACCCACTCCAAACTGCTAACTGGCAATCATCCTCTTCACGTGGCCGAACTATTGTAATGGTTTATTATTTAAGACATTTATACATAAAGAACTGTCAAACTTCAGGAATTACCTGTTGTCTAATAATTCATTTTTCTCTATTTATTTAAATTTATACTACGTCATTTATAATTTTTTCTCTTTTTTTATATATCTTGTACATATTATATATTAAATTCGTTAAATCTAGATTAAATCAAAATACATTATAAATATTAATTGTATTGTATTTATAACATGTAATTGTTCATGTTTATTGTAATTTAGATGTATGACTTTTTTTTGTATTTTTTAAAACCTGGTTGAGTGGTAGACAAGGCCTTAACTGTGCCAGGTAAAATAAAGTTATTATTATTATTATTATTATTATTATTATTATTATTATTATTATCAGTTGGAGATGTATCAACAGATACAATATATTACACTGTTATTTGCGGATGACCAGATAATAATTGCTCAAGAATATGAAGACATGGAGTTTATGTTCAGAAAATTATCGGACGGATACGATAACTGGGGTTTGAAAATAAATTTAGAAAGAACATTTTATATGGGAGGAGCAGAAACCGAAGATTTGATATTAGAAGATGAAAAGAGGTATATTAGAGGATGTGAAGAATTTGAGTATCTGGGAGTAAAAGTAGATAAAGAGGATAAACAAGAAAGTGATATTAAGAACAGAATAAATAAAGGTAGAGCAATAACAGCAATGATGAATGGAGTCTTATGGAACAGACATATAACCAGGAAAAAAAGTTACAAGTATATAATTCAATAGTGAGAAGTACTGTCACATATGGAGCTGAAGTTTGGAAATTCAATTAAAACTTATGTCGATGGAAATGGATTTCTTGAGGAGAGCAGCAAGATGTTAAAAATTAGAAGAAAAAAATACTGTCATACGAGAAAAAAATGAACATTAGATATTCAACAGTAGATTATATAAAATATAAACAGTTAAATTGGTGCGGGCACGTACGGCGAATGGAAGAAGAAATGTTACCCAGAAAAACATTGGAATAATGTCCACCTGGAAGAAGAAAGAGAGGACGACATAGAAACTCGCGGATGCAAGAAATAAGAACTGGAATGACAACAAGAGGACTGGAGGACATGGAGTGGATGGAGAGAGACGAGTGGAGAAGGAAAATAAAACTTCAGGCACAGAAAGATGTGTAAACGTTAAAATATATATATACATATATTTATAGTGACTATTTAACTCATGCCCCAAATGGGAGTCAATGACAATCACGTTTCAATGATTTCTGTTTTACAACCAATCAGAGTCGTGTTTCACGAAATATTTATCAGTGTTATAATTACCATATTAAAGAAAGCTCCTCCTTTTTAATATTCTGAACAGGTCTGACCATTATTTTGCAGTGACTAAGCTTGCAAGAAATACGGCTACCAGATTGTATATATTATAGTGCATGAATGTCAACACATGCCGCATGCGGGAGTTAATATAAAAACATTTGTAGCAATTGATTAGGCCTATACCACAAAAAAAAAACACTGTTTGCACTTTCTTAAATGTATTTTTCCCAGGTAACAATCCAGAAAAATATAATTGTCATATTTACATCATACGACATCAGAAATGAATTAATATACAGTTTGATGTGTTTCATTTTTTCTCCACTAGAAAGCATTCTTAGAATATTGCGTTCCTTTGGCAATAAATAGTATGATCTGGTTGCAGTGATAAACAAAAGAAGCAGATGAAGCGTACCTATCGCTTCTCATTTGTTTTCAGACATCGCCATTTACATTAAATATATAAATATTTTAAAATAACTATATTTAAATAATGATTTGTGAATAAACAGCTTAATTTTATTCGTTAAATAGTCCATTATGATCAATATATTGGTGTGGCGTCAGTAATGTTAAACTCTGAACACCCTTTACATTTGAGTCGAAATTAAAGAGTTTTGTACGATGATGAAAAAAAAGTGGAAAGGGTTTAGAAATGTGCGACACTGTGAGTATCGGGTTGGCAGTGATTGCCTGTAACAGGGAGAACATAAAACCAATACATGTTCAGTTTAACTTAATGAAAGGAAACAAAAACCTAACACATGCCGTGTGCTTTCTGCTTTACACATCCAGCCCTCACTTCACACAATGTTATTGCTCTTGGTCTTTCCTTCTCCTACAACACAATTAGGGGCTTCGAGCTCAAAGTAATTATACAGGGAATGATGACCTTGCAGAAGATTTCCGGGCTGTTGGCCGTGGTCTTGAGGCTTGTAGTTCCCCAACGTTTCGCCAGAGACTGCGTCCGGCATCCTCAAGGGTTGTCTTGAGACTGGAAATTTTGAAAAGTAGTTCTTGGTGGAAAGGCTCGCCAAATTAATGACAAGCGGTGAGGAATTCCTTTTGGTTCTCCTGGATGTCCAGAAAAGGAGAACCCCGGGTTCCTGCTAAAACATTTGCCCCGGTGTGATTTAGAAAGTGTATAGTTACCCATATAAATAAATAATAAACGAATTATCGCCATTCTAACCTGCATGGTAGCAGCTGTGTGCATGTTTGATTATGAATGTTTGAAATTGGCGCTTGTGGCCGTTAGCCAATGAGAGGCGAGTGATTTTATAAAGTGTTTATTATTATATAATGTTATTTAGATCATCATCATCATCATAGTACATTCACGAATTTAGGCCAGTTGTTGACCTGTTTCGGCCTCAAGAGAAACACCATCCAGAAGTCTTTTGAGTGGACGTCCTGGTCTTCTTCTTCCTGCAGGTTGATATCTTAACATTTGTTTGGGTATTCTGTGATCTTCCATTCGATGAACATGTTGCATCCATCTTGACTTATAATCAGAAATTTTGTTTTCTAAAGATTCCATGTGTAATTCTTCTAAGATGTCTTCATTTTTTTTTGTGATCTAGTAGTGTGTATCCTGCAGTCCTCCAAAGGTATCTCATTTATACCGGGATTAAATGTTTTCCATGTTGTATGTATTGCTTATTGTAAGCGAATGCATGTGTTTTACTTTATTTAGTTTAATTTATATATATTAATGTCACGAAAAATGTCTCAGCCATTCGCGTAGCCGTCTGTGGGTGCCACGCCCCTTTTTTAGAATTATAATATTTCGTTTGATTAGAAATATATAATTGTATTATATTGATTTTTAGATTGGATATGTTAAATATGTTTTCATTTATTTCCGATGTTTTAAAGCGCCTAAAAGCAGCTGAGTTTCTAAGCCAATTGGATGGCAGTGTACTGGCAATTTTGCAATTTTGTCGACTACCTGCCCTATTTATACATGTATCCGCGACGAGTTCCCTGCGCGGTCCGTTACTTCGCACATGTATCTGCCTTCTGGTTGGCTAGCATTAGGGTCTTCCATTGCACTAATGAGGTTGCTGTCTGATGTGCTAGTAAGATTGTTCTCGTAGGGGTTTACATCTGGCTTTTGTTAAGACTGGTATCCATGCTTTGTTGGCTTTTAATGATTCTTCTTTTCTATTGCAACTATTTTGATGTCTAAATATTTCAATGGCTTCTCGTTGCAGACATATTCAAACATCAAAATAGTTACAAAATAGCTCCAAGACCACGGCCAACAGCCCGGAAATCTTCTGGAAGATCATCATAGTAACTCCGGCCGTGAAAGCCTAAGTCAATATATACAGGGAATGATTATAAAACATCTCAGAATAATGGTGTAAGAAGAGGTTATGCCCAGGCCATACATTTCCGGGTTCAAAAATGCCAATGAATTTGTTAGCTGGTTTGTTATACATTTCTGATTTTAAATATATTAGAATTATGCATTAATCTCCCAAGTTTAGAAACACCTTTGTTTAATGTCGTGACTACAGAAAAGAATATTACAAGTTGATATGAGCTCTCCATATATCGTTATCCGGCAACACACCAATCGAACACGATGGCAGAAGCCTTGCGAGATTATGGATACACAGTTTATGAGGAAGCTCATGGTGTGGCCACTAATGGAAGTAACAGACGAATAGATATTATTGCATTTAGACCATCTTCTAAGATTGGTATGATATTAGATCCCACAATCCGTTTTGAGACTCATAGTGGCCAACCTGAGGAAGTTGACTCTGAACAGAAAGTCATATATGAGCCAACAGTTGATAAATTCCAATTAGATAGTATAACTGTCACAGGATTGATGCAAGAGGTACTATACCAGGATTCTTAGCTAAATTTTGAAATTCCTTAGATTTGCACAGAATGTATCTTTCTTAAACTGATATGACTGTCATTAGATGAACAATTTCAATTTTAAGAAACCATCTTTACAAAATTTCTACTTTATAGAATATTCTTCAATTTAAATTTTAAAATTTCAAATGTATTTCATCAATTTCGAAAATTAATTGTCTGCATCACTTTGTCCTTGTGGCAATCCTCTAAGTTGTATGTAATGAAACATAATAAATAATGTTGTTTACATTACAATACAACATAATTATAACATTATGAACATTTTACCAATACAAGTAATGACTGGCCTGTTAAAACGTGCTCAGTTAAAATGGCTTCAAATTTAATTATCCCATTATTTAGAACTTAAAAATATTAACATGTTATTAATGGGACAATGGTTTTAATTAAATTTAATTATAATCCACTCACCCATAGTAATACTGCCCGAGGGTATGTCTTTCACTGCAATCATAGTATTTTCATGCTATGCTTGCAGCTTTACTAGGAAATTGTAGGTGTGGTAGCTTCCCGTTGCTTTCCACACCGGTGAAGGATGATGATAAGGATGATGATGATAATGATGGCCGGATGATTTCGGGGACCGTTTGGACCTTAATGTTTTTCTGACGTTTGTCTTACAGGTGAGGAAAACCCCCGATAAAAACCTCATCCAGAAAAACTGCCCCGACCGGGGATCGAACCCAGGCCCGATGCGTGACAAGGCATCACGCTACCTCGAGACCACAGCGGCGGACTCGAGAAACAATAATAAATAAATACATATATTACAAACAGAAATGAGATCCAGAGGTTGGGAAGTAGTTTTTACAGAAGTGAAGATATGATTAAAAATCGAGCGATAGCGAGGTTTTTAATTACCCAAATTCCGTAAAACACTTCACACACATGTGTTATACATTATTTTTTGCACTGTAGTGTTTTCAAATTAATACATAATAGTAAAATAATAACAACTTTGTTGCAAATATTTGCATTTATTATAAACAACTGACTGACGTTAGTAGTCTGGCTAATGTGTATACGGTAAATTACGAAAATAATTTACTTGAGACTACAGCTGGCCGTGACACCAATCAGATATAAATTGGCGGCAAATACGAACTTATTGTTTGATATTGTTTCAAATAAAGTTCAGTTCATTTAAAATGCAGTGATTTGTTTCGTATAATGTATATTAACACTACCTTTTGGATATATTTTTGTTTATACATTGTACGTACTATACATAAAGGGCAGTGATTTTACTTCCCGCACGAGGTAGGTAATTTATAATATTACAGTATAGTTATTTAGAGGTTGGAATCCCCGAAATGTAGGAAATTGAACTTTCAATCATGGTCGCCATTCCTTTAAGTACGACAAAACGCACTATCGTACAAAAAAATGTGTTAAACTAGAAACTGTTATTCTTCCAGTTACATTATATGGATGTGAAACTTGGACTCTTATTTAAAGGAGGAGAAAATATCGGCAGTATTTGAGAAAAACTTCTTTAGGTGTATTTTGAACCAGAGGGACAGACAGACAGACAGACAGACAGGCAGACAGACAGACAGACAGACAGACAGACAGGTGAAGGAGAAAATCACGTAGGCCTAATTGTGAACTACACAATCAGAAGACTACGAGGGCATGTGGCACACATGGAGAATGAAAAAAGCGTATTGAAGGTTGTAGTAAAACCAAAAGGAAAGAGCTCTATAGATAGACCAAGAATGAGATGGGAGATGATCTTTGAGAAGGCGAATTCTACAGGAGATGATAAAAAACCATAAGCTGAGGATAGGGTTGTATGGAGAGCTCCGATATCGATAGTGGCATGTAGCAAGAGTAGTGTTTGTAGTGCCGTGACAAGTGCTTGTGGACGCCATCCTCTCGACTGGAGCACGTCCTCTGTTTTGTAACAACATGAGTAATGATATTCACTAGTGGAATAAAACCTGGACTATGACAAAGAACTCTAAGAATTAAATTAGCACTTTTGAAAGAAAGATTTTGGATCAGCAAGAGAGAATGGAAGATGGAGAATGAGGTATAATAAGGAAATCTATTACCTTTATAAAATTTTGAGGAAGTGGCTGAATTCAAATACCTAGGAACAATAATCACAAATAGGAATGAGATGCACAAAGAAATTAAACATAGGCTCAATTCTGGAAATGCATGTTATTATGCATTGCAGAGACTCTTGACGTCCCAACTCCTTTCAAAAAACGTTAAACTGAAAATATATAAAACTATTATTCTACCAGTTATATTATATGGATGTGAAACATGGACTCTTACTTTAAGGGAGGAAAGGAGATTACGAGTATTTAAGAATAAAGTTCTTCGGAACATTTTTAGATCAAAGAGAGATGAACAGACAGGTGAATGGAGAAGACTACATAACAATGAACTACATGGTCTTTATAGGAAGCCAGATATAATGAGAACAGTTAAGTCTCGTAGACTGCGATGGGCAGGACATGTTGCACGTATGGGAAATGAGAGACCAGCATGGAAGCATCTTGTAGGAAAACCAGAGGGAAAACGTCCAGTTGGTAGACCAAGAATGAAGTGGGAGAATAATATTAACGATGATTTGAGGGAAGTAGATTATACAGGGGATGATTAGAAAACATTAGCTCAGGCTAGGGATGCATGGAGAGCTTATCTCAGCGCAGCCATGAACCCACAGGTTCGATAGTGCAAGTCAGTCAGTTAGTTATGACCTTCCTAAGAACCTGATATATGAACTCTTGTGAAATATAAAAAAATGCAATGTGCATTTTGAGACACGTTCAAAGATGAGATGTTTGGGAAGCGGCCAGTAGGAAAACCTAGGAAAAGATGGATGGACTCAGTGAAGGAAGATTGTATCAAACCCTGAACTGTAGGAACTGGCAACAGAGAGCACTGGATAGAGAAGATTGGAGGTCTCGCATCAAGAAGGTCCGGGCACACTATGGGTTGTAGTGGCATTTCAAGAAGGAAGAACAAACTAACTAACCGGGAGGTTCATGGCCGCGCGGGAATAAGCTCTCCATACATCCCTATCCTGAGCTAATGTTTTCCAATCATCCCCTGAATAATTTACCTCTCTCAAATAAATGTCAATTTTATTCTTTCATCTCAGTCTAATGGGCGTTTTCACTCTGGTTTTCCTACAAGGAGTTTCCATGCCTCTCTTGCATTCCCTATTCGTGCTACATGTCCCGCCAGTCGCAATATTGGACACTTAACTGTTCTAGTAGATAAGGTAGCTCACTGTTACACATTCGAGTGTTCGGGTCTCTTTGGTCCAAAAAAATGTCCTAAGAACTTTATTCTCAAATACTTGTAATCTCCTTTCCTCCCTTAAAGTAAGGGTCCATGTTTCACATCCATATAATATAACTGGGAGAATAATAGTTTTATATATTTTCAGTTTAACGTGTTTTTAGAGAAGTTGGGACGACAAGAGTCTCTGTAATACACAAGAACACGCATTTCCAGAATTGAGCCTATGTTTAATTTCTTTGTGCATCTCATTCCTGTTTGTGATTATTGTTCCTAGGTATTTGAATTCAGCCACTTCTTCAACATTTCGCTCATTTGTCATTAGCTGTCCATTTCCATTACATACTGAATTTCTATGTGTGACCATATATTTAGTTTTATTGATGTTTACTTTCAGCCCTAATTTCTTAGTGTTACTCAGTAGAGTGTGCGTGTTGACCTTAGTATGTCCTTGGTAACATCTAGTAATACTACACAATCAACATAAACTTACAGCTTAATAACAATAACAATAATAATAATAATAATAATAATAATAATAATAATAATAATAATAATAATAATAATAATAATAATAATAATAATAATAATAATAATAATAATAATAATAATAATAATAATAATATAGTAATAATAATAATAAATCTGTGTTTCCAGACTAAATGCTTTATCTCTCACTCAACTGGAAAAAAAGACACATCCAGAAAACAAGGATACAATAAAATGGTGCACTGATCCCTACCGTCAACCAACAGAACCCAGTTCATATCTCTAACATGCAGATCACTTTCAAGAGAAATTATGTTAAATTGATTGTGCAGAAGAATGTGTGCTCCTGGGAGGACACTTGTTTGTTCATACAAAAGAGTACAATTTTCACAAATTAAGGGAACCTTAAGCTTTGAAATGAACACACGAAGGCCAGTCAAAAAGTAATCCCTCACATTTTTCCTCTTCTTCTTCATTCAGCCAAATCTTAGCCTACAGGCCTGTTACGATCTCACTGATGAATTTTGTATCCAGTGCTTCCTTGGACGGCCCAGAGATGTTTTCCCTGTTGGACAATAACGAACCATGGCCTTGGGAACTCTATCTGAACGCATTCGTAACAAATGATTCATCCAGTTGTTGTGGTACCTATGCATGTATTCAATGACCGGTTCTAAATGTAGTTCCTTTAAGATCTCATCATTGCGTTTGTGATCCCATTTGGCACATCCTGCTGCGTATCTCATGAACCTCGCCTCCTGTTTGTTCCTCTTTTAATTGTGACGATATTTAAATGCACTTTACGCACCATTGAACCCACGACATTGAAGATTAATTTGTCACTTTTAAATATAATCTCCATCCTTTTCCACTGTTTTTGTCCACCTCTTAACAAGGGCATGTATTCCACTGTGGTAACAAGCATGCTCTTGCTTCCTAAGCCATTGCTGCATGGATGTTTTTACGGGCTCCTCATCATCAAAGTGAATGTAGTGGCCCGGACAGGTGGCGCTAGGTCAGGGCTATAAGGTGGATGATGCAAAACTTCCAATTCACCGTGAACAAACTTTCAAGTACCCCAGTTGTTGACTTTACTGATGGCGAGAATGAGACCCAATTCATCTGTTGTTACCCGGCGAATGATCTCATCGCCTCGCTGAATGTTACATGGGGTCATTAATGTGTTCTGTCTTTCCTTCCGCTTTGCATCAGCCAATTGTGTTTGTGTTTCAGCGATGAACACATCGCAGTGTTGAATCTCCGTACACATTTTTCAACCTTTCATGAATGCGTTTCACCTCCCACATTCAAGAATTCAATCACAGGACGCTGTCTAACAAATACGTCAATGTCAGCCATTTTACAAGGGGATGCAGTGCTGCCACCCGTTGACTTAGGAAGTTATTTTTTCACTGGATTGGAGAAGAATGTTTGCGGAATTGAGTAGTTGCCCCTAAAAGATATGTAAACCACAAAAATTGGAAAGTTGAGTTTTCAGTGGATTATTGTCTATCAGGAGAGTATCAAGACATGGTGGCGCATGTAAAACTATCCATACTCTCTTCCAGACCTGTTTTATTTATTTTTAAAAGTTGGTTTTCAAGCGAATAGTGATCTATATGTAACAAAATGGCGGAAGCAGTTAGTCAAGTCATTAATAGTAGTGCAGAAAAACAATTATTGCACATGTCCAAATTCATTCCACCACAGTTCCGTGAATTATAATCAGAATCTTAGAGAAATTGAGTGAAAATAAGAAAGACGCAAAGAATGTAACGAAATAACATTAAATGGAAAATAAATACTGAAAACTGATGAACTTAGAATTTTTTTAAACTGATTCAGCGTTCAACATGCATTTTCCACTCATTATTGTAGGATTTTTTGTTAAATATGTCTTAGATCATTCTTCCGCTATATAGAGATAGATCATTTTTGCACTCAATTCTGTATTAAATTGAAATATAAAATTATGGAATATTCACCTGAAAGGTCCGTCTCCTCAACTTAATTAGTTATTTAACTGTAGCGCTTTCGGGACTTGTCCCATCATCGGCAGGATTCAAAACTGGTGATCTTCAGTGAAACAGCAGTTTTGAATCCTGCTGATGATGGAACAAGTCCCGAAAGCGCTACAGTTAAATATTAACTAATCAAGGGTGAGGAGACGGACCTTTCAGGTGAATATTCCATAATTTTATATTTTAATTTTGAATAATACCTCAACGGAACACATCATGAATCTTATGAAAGTTGTATTAAATTGTTAATATTCAGTTGGTAGCAAGTTATTTTACATTCAAATTGGCTGCATGTGTTTCCAACAGGATGACAGATTAAAATGTATGTGATATGATGGCCTCAAAATGAACATTATCTGTTTTTTTTTCAACAATTTGTAGTTTGTGGGGTTGGATCTCTTTTCGGGGCAACTGTTGAATTTTGCCGAATTGAAATTTTTCACACAAGTAACTTATTAAAAGAAGAAAAACAGGAGGCGTTACTTTGTGACTGACCCATACAACACAGTGTTACAGAAGAGCCCAGGGCGCATGGTGATGACGCTGCCGGTGCGGACGCTAGCTACTGGAGTCCGCTCACTGTAAGGTAGAACACCAAACGGTACAAGCTCCAGGCTTGGTGTTCGAGCTTAGAGTGGACGGACCACAGAGTAAAACCTCTCCAGTCTTCTTCCCCTGACGTCTTCTTCATCTTCTTCTTCAGCCACATCTTCACTGCCACAACATATTTCATAATCTCACAAGGGAACTGTCAAATTCACCAGATATGTGTTGTGATGTACGTATAAAGGTCATATTCAAAATTTTATCTGCCGCTTTTAACTGCAAGGTACTAAAATAAATTATTTAAACATCCACCGCTGTGGTCTCGACGTAGCGTGCTGCCTTGTCACGCAGTTCGATCCCCGCTCGGGACAAGTTTTGTGGGTGATTTTTTCGGCATTTTTCCTCAACTCTAAGAGAAATGCCAGGAAACTTTAAGGCCCAAACTGTCCCCCGAACATCATCAGGCCATCATTAACATATTTATTAAGTTTAGCATTAAGGTCTCTCCTGGTGCATCATTACCATCATCATCACCTATCATATCATCGGGACAGCGCAACTTCGCCTTCCAGGCGCCCCAACCTCACAAGTGGGATACAATAACGCCATGCCAGGAGAGAGTACCACAATGTCGAAACGACAACTTGGTGGCATTGAATTATATATACTACAGGGAAGTAATAAAACTCCTGACTTGGTAGATTGAATAACCCTCACAACTTGCCGTTCGCACCGCGCCCCACCATACTCCACCGCAATTTATTCAAGCTTGCTTCGTATAGCGGGTTGCCATTGCTGGATTGTGGCCTGCATTCTGTGCCTTGCAGTTAAAAACAGATAATATTTTGTACACGGCCATGATATATCACAAGGCTTGTTCCTACGACAAACACATGAACATAACAGGATATCAAAGTGTATATGTATTCAGGTGGAAAAGAAAAATAAATTCAGTTGCGCAGGAATTTGGAAAACTAAAGGAATTCCTCAAGTCGAATTTGTAATCGCATTTTTAAGGTTTACGGAATTTGTATTTCTTTTGTTAATTAAATCGTATGAACATAGTTAAGAGAAAACAAATATGGCGGCCGCGAGACATATTTATAAATTTCAACTGTCAGATAAACCCGCCCTGCTAATATTAGTATTAAGATAATTTTTTAGACTATACTTATCTCTTTTACTTAAGTGGGATATACCTAGTTTGGTTGCGAAAAAGTCGTAGGCCCAAATTGGGGGCGCTAAAGTGATTTTCAAATGTTTAGTTTAGGTGAATCTTCACTCTTTATAGTGCGATTTTTTGGCTGATAAACTCAGGAAATTACCAAAATTTATATGTATGCACTGGCGGCTGCAATTTTGCTTTTTTCGAAACGAAATTCGGAATACAACAATAAAATAAATGAATTTAAAAAATAAATAATGGAGCACTTTAATGGTATGGCCATATACAAATATTGGAAAATGTAAGATGCCCAAAAATATATACCAATGGTCACCCCTAAAAGAAATAAAAGTGGCAGACCAAGATGGAAATGGGAAACCTATGTCAGAACCATAATGGATGATAGGAATTTGGAAGAAGGAGATTGGAATGACAGAGATAAATGGAAACGGAATACCGTAAACCTATAAGAGGGGGAAAGCCGTAGAAGAAACAAATGGAGTAAAAATATTACAAATAAAACCAATACATTGATATTGAAATAATTAGTACAGAGTGTTACGTTGCCTGGTGCAGGGACCTGGACTTTAGGTGGACAGCAAACAAAACAATTATTGTTAACAGCGATGGACTATTTTCGGGAAGAGCAGCAAGAAAATGAAGAAAGGAGAAAATTAGAGAAATTATTATTAATGTTAAACTTAATATTATATAAGTAATACATAACTAACTAACTCACTGGCACTATCGAACCCGTAGGTTCATGGGTGCGAGGACATCATACATCCCTATCCTGAGCTAATGCTTTCCAATCATTCCCTGTATAATCTACTTCCTTCAAATCATAGTTAATGTTATTCTCCCACCTCATTCTTGGTCTACCAACTGGGCGTTTTCTCTCTGGATTTCCTACAAGAAACTTCAATCCACCTCTTCTATCCCCCATACATACTTACTTACTTACTTACTCACTGGCACTATCGAACCCGTAGGTTCATGGCCGCGCGGACATAAGCTCTCCATACATCCCTATCCTGAGCTAATGCTTTCCAATCATTCCCTGTATAATCGACTTCCCTCAAATCATAGTTAATTTTGTTCTCCCACCTCATTCTTGGTCTACCAACTGGACGTTTTCTCTCTGGCTTTCCTACAAGAAGCTTCCATGCACGTCTTTCATTCCCCATACGTGCAACATGTCCTGCCCATCGCAGTCTACGAGACTTACTTACTCACTTACTTACTCACTGGCACTATCGAACCCGTAGGTTCATGGCCGCGCGTACATAAGCTCTCCATACATCCCTATCCTGAGCCAATACTTTCCAATCATTCCCTGTATATTCTACTTCCCTCAAATCATAGTTAATGTTGTTCTCCCACCTCATTCTTGGTAGGTTTAACTGTTCTTATTATATCTGGATTCCTATAAAGACCATGTAGTTCATTGTTATGTAGTCTTCTCCATTCACCTGTCTGTTCATCTCTCTTTGGTCCAAAAATTTTCCTAAGAACTTTATTCTCAAATACTCATAATCTCCTTTCCTCCCTTAAAGTAAGAGTCCATGTTTCACATCCATATAATATAACTGGTAGAATAATAGTTTTATATATTTTCAGTTTAACGTTTTTTGAAAGGAGTTGGGACATCAAGAGTCTCTGTAATGCATAATAGCACGCATTTCCAGAATTGAGCCTATGTTTAATTTCTTTGTGCATCTCATTCCTATTTGTGATTATTGTTCCTAGGTATTTGAAACAGGAATAAGATGCATAAAGAAATTAAACATAGGCTCAATTCTGGAAATCCTTGTTGCATTGCAGGACTCTTGTCCCAACTTATCTAAAAAAATGTTAAATTCAAAAAAATATATTAATCTGATATTCTGGCAGTTACATGGATGTGAAACACCTGTAAGGGAGCAGAAAATATTACAAGTATTTGAGAATAAAGTTCTTAGTAATTTTTTTGGACCAAACATGAATAAAGAGAAGGCTGAATTGAGAAGACTAGAGAACAGTGAACTACGTGCAAAACTAGAACATAAATTGCAATGGGCAGGACACGTGGCACGAATGCAAAACTAGAACATAAATTGCAATGGGCAGGACACGTGGCACGAATGGGGGAATGCAAAAGGGAAAGTGCACAGTAGATAGCCCAAAAGTGAGGTGGAACAATTAAATGAGGGAAGTAAATTATAGACAGATTGTTTGGTGAATGTTAGATGAGTGTAGGGAGAGACAGGAACTGCGGATACTAAACGAATTCCTCCCCAAGTACAAATTATAATCCATTATCTCGTCTGGGTTTGTACCCATGATCCTCGACACCAGAAGTAAGAAACTTGACCCCAAGAGCAGAGACACTGATATTATTTCCCATATACCAGTAGAACTTAACAAAGTTTTTCCTTGCCACCCTGTATATTGAAGTGGCTACATAATGCAGGGACGGTAACTCCGGAAGCAGATACAATTTTAATCTGATCCCTGGGGACACTTGATGCGTCTGCTGTTCTAAATATGGACATGCTCAACTGTAACCCATTGCGTCACATGCTCCGATGTTCCTTCTTTTGTTAATAAAACAATTAATATATCAAGTTTCATAGCGAAATAAAAAGTCAGGTATAATAAGAATATTTAAGTCTCGTAGACCGCGATGGGCAGGACATGTAGCACGTATGGGGGATAGAAGAGCTTACAACTGAATGGTATTAATAAGCTGTTAGTTTATGCTGACTATTTAACTCATGCCCCAAATGGGAGTCAATGACCAATCACGTTTCAATGATTTCTGTATTACAACCAATCAGAGACGTGTTTCACGAAATAATTATCAACGTTAGGATTATCATATATTAAGCAAAGCTCCTCCTTTTTAATATTCTGAACAGGTCTGACCGTTATTTTGCAGTGACTGAGCCTATACAAATACGGCTACCAGATTGTATATAATAGTGCTTACATGTCAACATTTGTAGCAATTGATTATACCACCAAAAAAAGAAACCACTGTTTGCACTTTCTTAAATGTATACGACATCAAAAATGAATTAATATACAGATTGATGTGTTTCATTTTTTCTCCACTAGAGAGCATTCTTACAATATTGCGTTCCTTTGGCAATAAATAGTATGATCTGGTTGCAGTGATAAACAAAAGAAGCAGTAGAAGCGTAGGCTACCTATCGTTTCTCATTAGTTTTCAAACATCACCGTTTACTTTAAATATAAAAATATTTTTAAATAACTGTAGTTAAATAATGATTTGTGAGTAAACAGCTTTATTTTATTCGTTAAATAGTCCTAACAAATGCCACTCTTGATTTCCAAATTCTCTAGATAAATTCACTCCTCACTTCGTGAGTCGTGAATTTATCGATAATTTGGAAATCACTCGTGGCATTACTTATGATGATGTAGTACTACTAGCCGATAGCGAGGAGATACTGAAGGCCAACACGCACACACTACTGAGTAAAACTAAGAAATTAGGACTGGAAGCAAATATCAGTAAAACTAAATATATGGTCACACGTAGAAATACATTATACAGGGTGTTTCGAAATTCAATGCTCAAACTGCTAGGTATGATGCAGAAGGCAAAAAAAAATATATTTTGTTAAATAACCATGTGTCGGAAATTCGTACGTATTGAGTACGGGGCATGCGAAAGTAATACGGGAGCTCAGAAGCAATTGCTCGTGTACTTGTCTCTGGATTGCGTTCAATGCGTAACAGCACGTTTTCGTCAAAGTTAGGTGTACGAACAGTACGTGGTCTGCCTGCATTAGGCCTGCTTACCACCAATGTGCCAGTATTCCCTAGTCGATCGTGGATTGAAGTAAATGTACGATAATCCGGATATCTTCGTGCAGGGTAACGTTCGCGGTACATTCTCTGGGCTTGCCGACTATTACCCTCAGCCGCACCATAGACAAAGTGCATATCTCGCAGTTCTCTCCATGAGTAGCGTTCCATGTCGATGATTAGTCCGTTACACAGTTACTAGTGCCGTTTACTTACTCAGTGTTGAAGTATGGCATCACAACGCACTGCACACTTCAAATCAAGTACAGTATTTAGTGCAATGGATTTGTAAAAATAATTGCTCATTTAATATTTCCTCTACTCTCGTACTACCTTCGCATGCGCAGTACTCAATATGTACGAATTTCCGACACATGGTTATTTAACAAAATATATTTGTTTTTGCCTTCTGCATCATACCTAGCAGTTTGAGCATTGAATTTCGAAACACCCTGTATAATGCAAATGGACAGCTAATGAAAAATGAGGGAAATTTTGAGGAAGTGGCTGAATTCAAATACCTAGGAACAATAAT
The DNA here is from genome assembly GCA_030220185.1 of Diploptera punctata. Taxonomy (NCBI): domain Eukaryota; kingdom Metazoa; phylum Arthropoda; class Insecta; order Blattodea; family Blaberidae; genus Diploptera; species Diploptera punctata. The sequence goes on along the minus strand of JASPKZ010000456.1, from coordinate 161,778 downwards.
CACAAATAGGAATGAGATGCACAAAGAAATTAAACATAGACTCAATTCTGGAAATGTGTGCTATTATGCATTGCAGAGACTTTTGATGTTTCAACTCCTTTCAAAAAACGTTAAACTGAAAATATATAAAACTATTATTCTACCAGTTATATTATATGGGTGCGAAACGTGGACTCTTACTTTAAGGGAGGAAAGGAGATTACGAGTATTTGAGAATAAAGTTCTTATGAAAATGTTTGGACCAAAGGGAGATGAACAGACAGGTGAATGAAGAATACTAAATAAGAATGAACTACGTGGTCTTTATAGGAAGCCAGATATAATAAGAACAGTTAAGTCTCGTACATTGCGATGGGCAGGACATGTGGCACGTATGGGGAATGAAAGACGTGCATGGAAGCGTCTGTTAGGAAAGCCAGAGGGAAAACGCCCAGTTGGTAGACCAAGAATGAGATGGGAGAACAATATTAACTATGATTTGAGGAGAGTAGATTATACAGGGAATGATTGGAGGGCATTAGCTCGGGATAGGGATGTATGGAGAGCTTTTATCCGCGCGGCCATGAACCTACGGGTTCGATAGTGCCAGTGAGTAAGTAAGTATCTTATTCCTGTTTGTGATTATTGTTCCTAGGTATTTGAATGCAGCCACTTCCTCAAAATTTCCCTCATTTGTCATTAGCTGTCCATTTCCATTATATAATGTATTTCTACGTGTGAACATATATTTAGTTTTATTGACGTTTACAAGTAGTTTTTATGAAATTGAATGTAATCTTAGCGGAGCTTTACTTTCAAGTGCTGCAGAGGCTCGAGTTGATGTTAAAGTTTGTATTCCTTTGAAGCCCGGATCCTCCTCCGGTCAATCGAGAGCACAAACAGTTGGTGCTGATGTGTACACAACATCAAGGATTGGGCAATTTACACGATTTCGTTGAAGCGGGTACTTGATAGCCCCGGGCTGTCGCTCCCCTGGGTTTCCAGACGGATCAAGCTTGATCTCATCAAATTATTTTTAATTTTTTTACAGCACTTGCTCGTTACTATCTGACAGTCATTAGTAACGCCACGAGTGAATTTATTGGAAATCAAGAGTGGCATTTGTTAGGACTATTCAACGAATAAAATTAAGCTGTTTACTCACAAATCATTATTTAACTATACTTATTTTAAAATATTTATATATTTAATAAAAACGGCGATGTTTGAAAACAAATGAGAAATGTCAGATTATGTTTAATTTATATTTGAAGAGAACAATTTTCGCTTAGACCGGGACTCGAACCCGGGACCCTTGGCTTTCCGGGCCAAATATAATTTATCCTTCAATGAGAAGTGTTAAATTAATAATAAAAACATCAATAGAAGCCCTACTGGCTTTATAAAGTAGTGTTAAATTCCCATTAAATGTCTTCTTCCTAAGAAGCCGCCATTTACAAAGATAGAAGCAAAGGTTTCAAGCATTTGGTGCGAGGGAATTACAACGTACATAAGAGAAAAATTTGCGTCTAGATCGTAACTCGCCTCGGTAGCCCAGTTGGTAGAGCACTTGGCCCGGAAAGCCAAGGGTCCCGGTGTTCGAGTCCCGGTCTAGACGAAAATTGTTCTCTTCAAATATAATTTATCCTTCAATGAGAAGTGTTAAATTAATAATAAAATCGTCAATATGTTTAATTTGTTCATCCAGTTCAACCAGAACATGTTATGTATTAATTAAATAAAAATAAAACGTAGTTTTATTTGATTTTCATATTTATTATATAATTCAGTGACATTATATGACTGAATTATATAATAAATATAAAAATGAAATAAAACTCCGTTCTCGTTAAGAAAGAAAGCAGGATGGTCATCAAGGTAAACACCAAATCATGCTTTTATAGTATTGATTGCCAAATCAATACTGTAAGAAGGAACTCTAGTGGAGGAAAAATTGAAACACTTCTACATCATCTTAGTACATTCACGAATTTAGGTCATTTGTTGACCTGTTTCGGCCTCAAGAGGAACATCATACACAAGTCTTTTGAGTGGTCTTCTTCTTCCTGCAGGTTGACATCTTAACATTTGTTTGGGTATCCTGTGATCTTCCATTCGATGAACATGTTGCATCCATCTTGACTTATAATCAGAAATTTTGTTTTCTAAGGTTAACTGTGTAATTCTTCTAAGGGATTGTCTTACATTTTTTTGTGATCTAGTAGTATGTATCCTGCAGTCCTCCGAAGATATCTCATTTCAGCAGATCTAAGAAACTGTATATCTTTCTGTTTCAATGTCCATACTTCGCTACTATACAAAAGAGTTGGAAGAGCCAGTGTTTTATATACTTTTAGTCTTGAATGTTTTTGGACTAACTGTGGCTTGAAGATAGAATTTATTAACCCTAAAATCCTTAAAAAATGTATATTTTTGCATTTACATCCTCTTCTTCCTTATATCAGATATTGCATCCTAGATATGTAAAATTAATTATTCGCCTGCTCCAAAATTGTATTGTCAAGTACAATTTTACTTCTGATAGGATCTACACCTTGAAATGCCACAATTTTTTTTCTCTGTAGATATGTTCAATCCATATTCTTCTGTAATTTTGTTAAGTTCATAACACATCAAACTGTATTTTATAATCAATATTATACCCTTGGTTATTAATTAATGTCCTACGATGTAATTCCTGGGAAATAACACATTTAACAAAGTTCAAACAGTGGTTTCTTTTTATTGTGGTATAATCAATTGCTACAATTTTTTTCTATTAAACCTCGCAAGCGGTACTTGCTTATATTCGTGCACTATATACAATCTGGGAGCCACTTGCGTCCTGCGATTCTTACACCTTAATACATTGCTATATTCAACGTATTTCTTAGAGAGTTAGTCACTGCAAAATAATGCTCTGACCTGTGCAGAATATTAAAAAAAGGAGGAGCTTTCTTTAATATGACAAACTTAAGCTGATAAATATCGAGGCGAAATATGACTGTGATTGGTTATAAAAAAATTCATTGAAACGTGATTGGTCATTGATTCCCATTTGGGACATGAGTTAAATAGTCAAAATAAAAACAATTAATGAGAGATTTTGAGCAATTTCTATTAATTATTATCGTCAGGCTTAGGGCAAGGGCTTAAACAACTTGGCGAGTTTTCCTGTTTTGTCGCTTTTAAAAGGTCTTTCAATTTGAACTGATATTCAGCTGTGAATTTAGCGATAGAATTCCTTATTTTGTCTTCGGATTTCTGATTAATTTTTAACATTGAAACAGCGTGATACAGACGCCAACGCGTAACGGTCAAATATTTATCTTTTTACTTTAAGCGGCAACACTACTTTTTTCGCTTCGGAACTAATTTTCTTTTTACTTGACATTATAAATTGGCAACAAAGCAGAAGAGACACGTGTTATTTAATCAAAATGATTGCAACGAACGACAAGTTGAAACAATAAAACACCGATTATGGCGAGGGCGGCATTTATAACGGACATAGCGGCACGTGAAATACGGCGGCGGTGGCTTTTAACAACGAACTTTAGTCTTAGTGACAATAAGGTTTGTTTTTTATTGTAATTTATTTGTCCATTTGGTTTGAGCGACCTGACATACTATGTAGCTCAGAAATTTCCCTGAAATTGCGACTCCCTGAGGCGTTAGTTTAAGGCCGAGAACTTGAACGTGGACGCGAGATAGATAGGGAGGACAACATTCTGGGACTTGGGAGTATGGTCTTTGACTGAGGTATCCCAAGGGGTAGAGGCATGGATCCAGATGTCCATTTGGTTTGAATCACTCTTTGTAAATGCCGCCTTGACACGTGTCTGCAGTAAAAAAAATTACCGATGCGTTAATAAAGGCTTCTAATATACCGACTGGATCCGCGAATAAAGAAATGTTTAACCGCGAATACAAGAACGCGTCGCCATTTTTATCCGGCGTATAAGGAGCTCATATCACGGTGTGGAATAAAAAGATTGTTTAGTGTTGAACTAAGTGAGTTCTGTTAACAAAGGAACTGTGCCGTGACGCAGACGTCCCCGCGGGGAGGGGAGGTGATATTGAAATGGATGCCAGTTGTATGCACATTAATCACTGCTGACATTAACCCCGATAACAATTAGCGCTCCATCTCTTGAGAATTAACCGCACTAACTTATCAAAAACATAACTTCTGCTTATAACGACAGGTGAATGGAGAAACTAGTGTAAAAAGAACTGTTCAGTCCCTCGGGAATTTTGTTAAAATTATTTGTTTTATCTGCAGATAATATCAACCCCATCACGTAATAAACATATACATGTTAATTCAATACACATTTTTGAGGAAGTGGCTGAATTCAAATACCTGGGAACAACTCTGGAAATGCGTGCTATTATGCATTGCAGGGACTCTTGTCGTCCCAACTTCTTAAAAAAAACGTTAAACTGAAAATATATAAAACTATTATTCTACCAGTTATATTATATGGATAAGAAACATGGACTCTTACTTTAAGGGAGGAAAGGAGATTACGAGTATTTGAGAATAAAGTCTATTCTACAATGGCACAGTTGAATGCTCCTTTGTTTAGGAATTACTATACCGCAGCCGTTGATTCTCCGGCCTTGACGTTTTCACGACAGTGTTGTCGATATGCATATTCAGTGGGAGTGACCGCTTTATGTATGCGGTTAGCAGGCATACAGGTGACAACATCTCAGCAATTTCAAACCTTACTAGCTCGCTATAGCTGCGTCAAGAGCAGTGATTGGTTGTGGCAGACATCTACTCTCACTACAACCATATCCTAAACTTCAGAGCCGGAGGTATGACGGCTCGGGTATAGACCAAGTTAATCTAGTTACCTTATTTGCCCATAGATGTCATGCGGTCAACACACCGACATCTAGCAGTCAACTAAGGTATTACTAGAATGTGAGGTCGGTAAATTTTGCTTAGAGGCGTTTTTATTCAGGCTTAAGGATCTTTTACGTGCCGGAAAATCTTCAGACTCGTGACCCACGGGTTAAAGTACATCCCGGAGGACTTGTCCGTTGGATTTTCATCATAAAAATATGGCGTTGAGCCGGGTGGGTCAGTTGGTTAAGCTCCTAACATCTTGTCTCGAAGGTCGGGGATTGATGGATTTTTTAAACATAAATAATCCATATACTCCACCCGGATTTCAACCCGCGACCACAGCAACCTAATCCGTAAATCACCGACGTTAAAATAGTTCGGTGAAGAATAACTACTAATACAAACAAAAGGAATATCATTAATTTCCCAACCACAGAAGAATCAAGTGGAAACCGAAACAACCACAAAATATGGTGAAGTTGATAAAAGATTTGCGGGCTGTTAGCTGTGGTCTTGAGGTTTCAAGTACCCCGACGTTTCGTCAGAGACACTCAAGACAATCCTTGTGGATGCCGGACGCTGTCTCTGGCATAACATCGGGGAACGAATATGTCCAATGTACGGGAGCTTTGAAGACGAGATACATACATTAGGAAAATGTAACGATTTAGAATATTGCAGGCGTCAGTTATTACCGGAAAAAAATATGAATTCAAATCGTGCTACGAGTTAATGATAAATCCAGAAAATTGGATGAACTTGGGTAAATTTGTGGACAAAACGCGGAAAATAAAAACAACACTGATTCGCGAATAAATAATGTAATATTGTACCGAGTACGCGTAATTTTTGGAACTTTTGTGTTGCCCCTACGTCTGTGGAGCCATGTTACGTCTGTGTTTCCCCGATCCTTTCTCCTTTGTATCCGCTAGTTTCCGAACTCTCCTTTCTCTCACTCTCCTCTGCGCGCACGTACTGCGCGAAAGAGGAGGTCCGTTCCCGGCGATACAAAACGTTACGTAGACGAAATCTGGCTTCGCTGCAAGCAGCCGGGACTGGCTTCGTAATAGACTGGAAGTCTTCCTGAGAAAGGAAGAGACTTTCTCCTAGAGTAGCGATGTGACCATTACTTCAAGATTTTGTTAGTCATGTTTAAGGAGCTAAGAGTTAAGTATTGTTTTTGGGTGAGTGTATGTAGTTCAAATGTTTTCTAGTATGAAAAACTTATTATTATTATTATTATTATTATTAAAGGAGAAAGTTATTTATTATGTTAACCTACATCATTTTTTTGATATTTTTCATTATATTTTGTTTATTTAACTTAGATGACTAATTTCATTTAATTCCACTTATTTTAGTTAATCCTTGTGATTAATTATTTATTGCAAGCATTAAGTATTTAGACTCTCTCATGGTGTCGTTAAATACCTCCCAAAATACATTAAAATATAGGTCAAAATATTATTTATTATATACTAGCAGTTGTTTACGAAATCAAGCAAGTCTGCGTAAATTTAGGGCCCAGCGCGCAAAATCTCTGTTTAGATTAAATAGTTATGTTTATACAATTGTTTATATTCAGCTACAATCGTATCTGTGATATAATATTATTGGGGAAGAGTAAACTGATTAAAATATAGGGATCAATTATAGGCGATCTTAACTATGCTTTGTACAATATAATTAATTTGTAATAATTCTACATAACTTAATTAATGTATAATGCTATTGTATTATTATGTAATTGTACTATTAATGTTTTCTTTTTTGTTTTACGTTATATTATTACCAATTATTACTTTATTGTAACGGACTGTCAACAGCATGTACGGCTGACAGCCCGTGCGACCCTTAACACTGTATGTATCTTACTTTTAGTCTAATAAAGTCCTATTACTACGGCCAACAGAGCCCGGAAATCTTCTTCAAGGTCATGATATCAACTCCAGTCGTGAAAACTTAAATCAATACATTAACCACAAGATAGAGTGTGCAATACTTACCGGAACAAGCTTGCGGTGGCAGCGGGAAGATGAGAGTGGTTGAGCTCTTTCTCCTGGCAACAGCACATCCCAGGCTCTGCGGTTTGAAACTGCGCAGTTGTTGCATGAAATCCGAGCATTCCATTAGCGCGACGTCTGCGAAGTGCAGGTCACACAGGATCTGGTTCTTGAAGCGCCGGGCTCGCTTCTGGTTCGGGCCCGTCAAGTTCAGACCGCACGAGTTGCAACGAAGACATTCTTCGTGATAGTGGTTGTTGTCGTACAAAGGAGACGGCTCTGCAACACACAACACTTCATTGTTTCACCGCACATTCTATTCTCAATCAAGTTTCCTTGGGTTTTCCCCGTCATGGAATTCAAGACCGGCCTTGGCCACTGATTCCAACGTTTGACATGATCCTGATGATGACATGTGGGATCATGCCGAAACTCGGAATCAGTGGCCAGAGGTCGGTCTTGAATCCATGACGCGGAAAACCCAAGAAAACTTTATTAATCATACTTATATCCGCGAATATCTACATAATAACATATATATAAAGGGCTTTGGGCAGTAACATGATAAGCCACATTCTGCTATGTATTACAATTATAGCAAATAAATGTATTGAAATATCCATAAAACCATTTGTAAGTTAAAACATATAGACACACAATGTATTAACAACAATACTGCACAATTAGTATTTATAATTTTTTGAAACATCAAATTCCTTATATCTCAGAAAGAACAATATGTCGCTTATCATGTTTTTGCCCTAAGCCCTTCATATATATATATAGGGGGTTCCAGAATAAGTGTTACAGACTTCTAGCAGTTATACAGCGGACTTAATACATAAAGTTTTGATAAGTAACCCATGTCCAAAATCGCGCCATTTCGATGAAAAATAAGTTTAAGATCGGAACACGATTGGCTGATATCGCGTGTCTTATGTTTCAAAATAAGTATTACAGACTTCTTTCTAGGAATTGTAGAAGAGACTTAACAGATAAAGTTTTGATAAAGAACCCATGACCGTAAACGTACCATTTCGATGCAAAATAAGTTTGAATATCGAAACACAATGGGCTGATATCGTGTGTGTTGTGTTTCAGAATAAGTATTACTGACTTCTAGGGGTTGTACTACACCTGTCGAGTCGGAGGAACATCTTCCTGCACGAATTCTGGCGACAGAAGAAATTATTGAGCACACACCAGGTCTTGTGTGACGTGTGTATGAAAACATGCGTCGCAGGTACACTTTGTGCAACGGACAACACGTGGAACCACACTTGTAGTACAACTCTTATAAATCGGTAACATTTATTCTGAAACATCCTGTATATATATATATATATATATATATATATAGGCCTATACTACAACTCACTGGCAATAACTCAATATAATGTAGTACAGGTGTCCGGGAGCAACAGTAATTAATAAATGTATTGCAATGCAGTTTGTTACAAAACACAACAGGTTTGTATGGTAAACAGTAGGGGCCTCTGGATTCGAGGTTCACAAATTAAAATCCGGTTAGAGTCGATTTTTCTTTTTTATCGGCTTAAAATCCTGTGAATAGTTTCCTTCCATAATGTGGGGGAGCTCCATCTTGTTGGAAGACGTAAAGCAAACAACAAATCGAAAAAAAAAAATTACATTGTTGTCACAACAAAACTTAAAATTACATAATTCCATTGTTGTGACCATAAAAATTGTTTAATTTATCTATGATTTGCAACAAACGAATTTACAATAATTGTATTAGTTTTTTTTATGATTTATAAATATGTGTGGCTGTAGTGCTGGTCTTGGACACGGTGTCTATATGGTATATATATGATTTCCAGGTAGCGTCACGGAGCGGGCCCAAGTTCGATTCCCGGTCGGAATAGGCTCCTGGGTGAGGTTTACTCGGGATTTTTCCTCACCTGTAAAACAAATGTCAGGAAGCTTAGAGCCTAACGGTCCCGAAAATTATCATCATCATCCTTCACCGCTGTGGAAAGCAACGGGAAGCTACCACACCTACAATTCCCTAGTAAAGCTGCAAAGCATAGCTTGAAAATGCTATGATTGAAGTGAAAGATCTGCCCGCGGGCAGAATTACTATGGATATATATCAAATGAAAAGAAAAATAAATGCTTGAGTCGGGATATGAATCCGAGTTTCTAACTTTGTAGATTTAGCGTTAGAAAAAGTTAGGAATTTGGGTTCAAATCCCGACTCAGGCATTTATTTTTGTATTCATGTCATAACTGGCCTTCATTGCTAAATGTCAAAAATATAGTTATAATATATATATATATATATATATATATATATATATATATACGATATGAAAGTAAAAATGAATGCTTGATTTGGGATTTGAACCCGAGTCTCTGAAGTCTGTACGTTCAGCGCTCTAACGACCTGAGCTACGCAAGTATTCCAACACAAACATACATATTTCTTATATATGTAGTATTCTCATTTCACACAAGAGGTATTAGAAAATCGTTCCGACTGACATCTTGTGGCCAACATAACTGTTAAGCAATTTTTTAAAAAGAGAATATTTACCTTATAGCAGTAACGCTTGTATATTTAGACACATTTAGTATATATATATATATATATATATATATATATGGTATGATAAGAAAAATAAATGCCTGGACGGGATTCGAACCCGGGTCTCTGAGTCTGTACCTCAGCGTGATATCCATTACACTACCAGGCGAATCCAATTCAAACACTTATTTTTCTTATATATGTATTATATTCTCCATTATTACTAGATGTCGCGAGAACTCGGTCTTCACTGCCATCTAGAAAAATAAGTGTTTGAATTGGATTCGCCTGGTGGTGTAATGGATATCACGCTGAGGTACTGACTCAGAGATCCGGGTTCGAATCCCGTCCAGGAATTTATTTTTCTTATCATACCATATTAAGCTTGCATTGCTCAATGTTAAACATTTAATTATAACATATATATATATATATATATATATATATATATATACACACAACTGACAGACACTATGGAACCGATAGGTTCATGACTACGCGGACGTAAGCTCTCCATACAGCAGTTTAACCTATGTCCGCGTTTCTTGACGGTTGTATTTTTACGTTGAAACATCGTCACTCTTGCGACCAAGTTTTTTTTTCGTCAGGATATCGACCTGTTCGGTATGGATAACCCATTCAAGCCACTCCACTGCGACAAGTAATAACATAAACACAGAATTAATTAAATGCGCAGCTGAATAACATAAAAGAAGGTTGGTTGTTGGAAATAACGCGCATTAATACACTCTGCATTAGCGAGGCTACTTTACTCATGAACTCGCCTCGTTACCTGTTTGTATCCAATTAACATTCACATTTTTCCACCGCCGTCGAGATTTAATTGTTTTGTGTTGTGAACACATGAACGGTACCTGCTTAAAGGTTATCCCCTCTTAAAGTGGTCCTCATCAAAACAAAACCACGTGACCTGCTCGCTTTTCATTGGTTATGGACACCTACGTACGATGTAGAAGCAATAAGTACGCGAAAAAGTAGTTCCCTTCATTAAATTAAAAATATGTCCTCTGAATATACTTGTTATTCTTCGTGAATGAAAATAATAATATTCAAAACATAGAAAATATTCTAAAATATACCTAATCAATAATTACAACTTAACATAGTTTATTACATATGGGTGAAGCATTTAAGTCATGCTTCAGTTGATTCTCATGAAACAAAATGGCTGAAAGTGTCAAGTCTTCTGTTGCTGTGTCATCTCCATGTCAATGTGACAATAATTGTGACGCGAATGGCGGTAGGATACAATTGGCGTTTGTTGATGTTAGGAGCACTCTAAGAGCCAATTTCACCAACAGAGGTAACTGTATTACGCCAGTTTTCACCGTGTATAATGCATAACTTAAACTGACGTAATACGGTTACCTCTGTTGGTGAAACCGATCCTAAGAGCGGAAAAGATATAGTTCACTGGGACATGTGCCGCAATAGGGCTACTATCTCCACTTCCAGAAACTGGAAATCCCTGCCATAGACTTAAGAATCACTTAAAAGAAATCCTAATGTATATTTGATCCTTATAAAAAAATAATCTAGAATGGATACAATACGAAATAAAGAAATAAGGGAAATTATGGGTGTACAAGAGGAGCCGGACATCATAGACATCATAGAAAAGAAAATATTGCAGTGGTATGGCCATGCCAAACGAATGCCAGAGCAAAGATTGCCAAAAATTGTTATGGAATGGATCCCAATGGAAAGGAGGAAGAGAGGAAGACCGAAGAAAACTTGGATAGAAGGGCTACAAGCAGCTATGAATATAAGAGGAATGGAGGAATATCAATGGATGGATAGAGAGGAATGGCGTTTGGTTTCCGGAAGACGGCGGCAGCTGCCATGATACCGGATGATGATGATGATGATAAAACAATTAGCTTTTCGAGGGTATGAACCATTAAGGGGCGGTTTCAGCAACAGAGGTAACTGTATTACGCCAGTTTTCACCGTGTATAATGCATAGCTTAAACTGGCGTAATACAGTTACCTCTGTTGGTGAAATTGACCCTTAGAATGATTCTCGTCAAAACAAAACCACGTGACCTACTAAATTTTCATTGGTTATGCACACCGACGTACGATGTATAAGCAAAAAGTAGTTCCCTTCATTAAATTAAAAATATGTCCTCTGAATATACTTGTTATTCTTCGTGAATGGAAATAATAATATTCAAAACGTAGAAAATATTCTAAAATATACCTAATCAATAATTACAACTTAACATAGTTTATCACATATGGATGATGCATTTGAGTGAAGCTTCAGTCTATTCTGATGCAAGAAAATGGCTGAAGGTTGCTGTGTCGAGTCTTCTGATGCTGCGCCGTCATATAAAATTTTAAAACACAAGTCTAGAAAACGTTTGACTAGTGTTCTGCACGAGGGCAGGCCTTTCGCTGCAAGTATAGCATTTCCATGCTATGCTTGCAGCTTTACTAGGGAATTATAGGTGTGGTAGCTTCCCACACCGGTGAAGGATGTTGATGATAATGGCCGGATGATTTTCGGGGACCGTTAGGCCCTAAGCTTCCTGACATTTGTCCTACAGGTGAGGAAAAACCCCGAAAGAACCTCACCCAGGAGCCTGTCCCGACCGGGAATCGAACCCGAGCCCGCTCCGTGACAAGGCAGCACGCTACCTCGGGACCACAGCGGTGGACTGTGTTCAAAAAACAGTTATTTTAAATGTATTTCACAAGTTCAGTGAAAAACCTCACCAGCTTTCTTGTAATCTACTCTATTCAACGACCACATGTCTTATACACTTGACACGTCTTCCCTGTCAATGTGGCAGTAATTGTGGCGGAAGGATACAATTGGCGTTTGTTTAAGTTAGGATACCTCTAAGGGTCGGTTTCACCAACAGAGGTAACTGTGTTACGCCAGTTTTCCCCACGTATAATGCATAGCTTAAACTGGCGTAATACAGTTACCTCTATTGGTGAAACCGACCCTAAGAGCGGATAAGGTATAATGGTCCGATTTTGCTGTTTAACCAACGCGAACTTACTTACTGTAGTTAATTTGCAATACGCCAAGTTTGATTTCGACGAAACAAAATTCCGGCCTCATAGTAATTCTGCCCGAGGACAGGTCTTTCACTGCTATCATAGCATTTTCATGCTATGCTTGGAGCTTTACTAGGGAATTGTAGGTGTGGTAGCTTCCCATTGCTTTCCACACCGGTGAAGGATGTTGATGATGATGATAATGATGATGGCCATATGATTTTGGGGACCGTTTGGGTCTTAAAGTTTTCCTGACATTTGTCTTACAGGGGAGGAAAAATCCCGATAAAAACCTCACCCAGAAAAACTACCCTGACCGGGGATCGAACCCGGGCCTTCTGCGTGAGAAGGCAGCACGCTACCTAGAGACCACAGCGGTGGACTGTACTGCACATATTAAACAAAGAAAGTGAAAATGTCATAACATATTTATAACATATATATATATGTATATATCAAACTTTAACCTCCGACGTTACGTTTGCAGGGTTATCCAATTCACCAAGTCAGGCGTTGTATTATTTTGCTGTAGTTTAAATGAGAAAATTTGCACTGCATTTCTGTGCCTTGCAACAAATTAAAAGCGGCAGAATTTTTTTTTCAACACGACCTTGGTACATCACATCGCTTCTCTGGGAGAAATTTTAAGGTAGGTTTCGACATGTGATGGTGGACAGTTCGCTTGTGACAAAAAAAAAAACACATTTTGTGAGTTGTCAAGTTTTTCGGCCACACGCCTAATATTCAAAGTTTCTAGGGTTGGTAATATGATAGGCGAGAAAAAAGAAGGGATAAATATTGTCAAAAACGCGAGCAACGGCGGGTAATCCGCTAGTATTGATATGAGTGACGTAAGCACTGTCCATGTTTCACATCGCAGCTTCATTCAAACTGACACAACTGGGTTACATATTAACTAACTCAGAGTACAACCATTCTATTCATGGCCGCGCACCCATAAACTGTCCATACATCCCTATCTCCAACCAATATTTTCAATTAACCCCTCAAATCAGTTAATGTTATTCTCCCACCTCATTCTTGCTCTATCTACTGTGAAGTTTCCTTCTGGTTTTACTAAAAGGAGTTTTCATACCGCATTCGTGCCACATGTCCTCCCATCTCGAACTGGTAAACATCATCCATTTAAATCTCTGTCCACTTCTTATCATCATCTTTTTGTGCGATTTGTCGTACTTACAGCAATGGCGACCATGATTGAAATTTCAACTTCCTACATTTCGGGGTTGCCAACCTAAATAACTACACTTTCATAAAAAATAACTATACTATAATATTACATATTACAAACACGCGTGTGGGAAGTAAGACCACTGCCCTGTATGTATACTACATACAATGTATATACAAAAAAAAATATCCAAAATATAGTGTTAATATACATTATACGAAACAAATCAATGTATGTTAAACAAACTGAACTTTATTTGAAACAAAAATACGTACTTGCCGCCATTTTATCAGTATATTGGTCTCACGGCCTCCTGTTTAATCAACTATTAAACATTGCCCACACTGTTAACGTTAGTCAGTTGTTTATAATGAACGCAAATATTTCCAACAAAGATGTTATTATTTTACTATTATTTATTATTTTGAAAACACCATCGCGCAAAAAAATAATGTACAACGCACGTTTGTGAAGTGTTTTACAGAACCTCAGAAATTAAAAACCTCGCTATCGACAGGTGTTTAAACATTTTCCTCGATTCTGTAAAACCCACTTTCCATCCTCGCATCGTAATATACTATCATCATCATTATATTATTATTATTATTATTATTATTATTATTAGTATTATTATTATTATTATCATTATTATCATTATTATT